>CM041809.1:4740763-5028263 GCA_023376895.1 Aspiorhynchus laticeps
CTGACCAGCCAGAGTCACGTCACGTCACAGCTGACCAGCCAGAGTCACGTCACGTCACAGCTGACCAGCCAGAGTCACGTCACGTCACAGCTGACCAGCCAGAGTCACGTCACGTCTCCGCTCCTCAGCCAGAGCCTCTCCACGTCTCAGCTCCTCAGCCAGAGCCTCTTCACGTCTCAGCTCCTCAGCCAGAGCCTCTTCACGTCTCAGCTCCTCAGCCAGAACCTATCCCACCCAGAGACTCAAGGTCAGTCCTTCAAGTTCCCCGGTTGATATCCAGCGTGAGAGATGCACCGCTGGTGTCTGCACGCGCTGCTGGTATCCCCAAATCCACTCACCTTGGCCCTCCTACTCCTGAACTGATTTCCCTGTCGGAAGCGCTTCCCATGATAGGGGTCGCTCTATGTTGCATTTGGGCTGCGTACACCACTATTGGACTGCCTGAGGTAGCAACGCCCACTGTAATGTCTCCAGAGGTGACAGCACCTGCTGCAGCACCTTCTGAAACAGTGGTGCTCGTTTCAACTCCTTGCAAGGTGGTGGCGCCCAGCAACGTACTCTCACTCGGTCAGGTTACCACCGTAGAACCTCCAGAGGTGGCGGCATTAGCTGCAGAACCTCCAGAGGTGTCGGTGGTATCCTCCAATGTACTCTCACTCTGTCCTGTCACGGCTAAGGAGGCCGTCTATGAACTCTTGCCCTGTCCTGCCCCGGCCATGGAGGCCGTCTACAAGCTCACGCCCTGTTCTGTCACGGCTGAGAAGGCCGCCTGTGAACTCTCGCCCTGTCCTGTCCCGGCCAAGGAGGCCGTCTATGAACTCTCGCCCTGTCCTGTCCCGGCCAAGGAGGCCGTCTGTGAACTCTCGCCCTGTCCTGTCCCGGCCAAGGAGGCCGTCTATGAGCTCTTGCCCTGTCCTGTCCCGGCCAAGGAGGCCGTCTATGAGCTCTTGCCCTGTCCTGCCCCGGCCATGGAGGCCGTCTATAAGCTCACGCCCTGTCCTGTCCCGGCCAAGGAGGCCGCCTGTGATTCCCAGATCTGCTCTGCCACGGCTCCTGAGACTAGGAAGGCTCTCCCTGTCTTGTCTGTCTCTGTTCTCCCAATGTTGTCTGTTTCTGCTCTCCCTGTGTTGTTTGTCCTTGTGCTTCTCTACTTCCAGGTGCTGTCAGGGCTACCTGCCCAGTCTGCTTCCCTGTGGTGGTCTCTGGTCCCATCTGTTCCGCCCTGGTGGGTTCCGGGTCCATCTGCTCCGCTCTGGTGGGTTCTGGTCCCGTCTGTTCCGCCCTGGTGGGTTCCGGGTCTGTCCGCCCCGCCCTGGGGGGCTCCAGTCCTGCCCGCTCCGCCCTGGGGGGCTCCAGCTCCGTCCGCTCCGCCCTGGCGGGCTCCAGCTCCGTCCGCTCCGCCCCGGCGGGCTCCAGTCCTGTTCGCTCTGCCCCGGTGGGCTCCAGGTCCGTCCGCCCCGCCCTGGTGGGCTCCAGCTCCGTCCGTTCCGCCCTGGCGGGCTCCAGCTCCGTCCGCTCCACCCTGGATCATAGGAGCGTCTGGAAGCCGCTCTTTGGGGGGGGGCTATGTCACGAATCCAGGCCACGAACTTTCAGACACTCACCACTAGAGGTCACTCACCCACCACATGGACTTTCACACCGTTACAGATCACACTAAGGACTACATTTCCCAGCATCCACTGCACCCACACAGCTGTTCACCATTTATCCCACACGCACCTGCAAACAATCACGCAATCACCATCACCCAATCACACGCACACACAAGCACTATAAATACCATGGACATTCATTCACACGCTGCCGAGTATTGTTTAGCACAGTCTACATACAAAGCGTTTCCCAGTATCTTTAGTCTGCCTTGCCGTGTTTGATTCCTGCCCGTGTTCCTAGTTCCCTCTCTCTGCCTAGCCCTCTGGACTCTGTACGCTGATCTCCGACCCACGCTTGCCTTGGATTATTCTTGTGTTTTGCCCATGCCATACCTGTTTGCCATTGATCGACCCTGCCTGTATTGACCATGTTTATTAATAAAGCCTTGCGAATGGATCCACCTGTCTCACGTCTCTTCAGACCCGTAACAGCATCCTCATTTTACAGCATTTTTACACAAGTGCCTATAACTTTTAACAGTACTGTAGCTTTGCAGGTAGCTTTCTTGAAGCATCTTGGAGACACAGTTCTTCTGGATTTAGCCTGTCTCAGTTTGTTCTGTTCCTTCATGTTATTCCAGACAGACTGGATGATGATCAGATCAGATCTCTGTTTGGAGCACAAAAAGCTCACTGGATTATTACAATTAATGGCAAAATTAACGTTTGGAAATGTAAACTGATTTTTCCTACTGACACACTACAGCAAAAAAATAGAAATAACTTAAAACCATTTTTAGCTGCTTAAAATTCTAGTGTTCTAGTCATTTTGTCCACCACTGTACCTCAAAGGTATACTTTAGATGCCTGGGTTAATGGAGATTCAGTGCATACGTCAAACCAAGGACGACACAGCAAGCAGGCCTGTAACAACTTTATCCCCCTCGATAACAATTCCAATGTCCTTTGGACTGTCACTGGAAGCTCCTGCCTTGGTCACAATTACTGCCATTACAAGCTGTTCAATTCCTGTCTGGTCATCATTGTCCTGTAACATTAAACAGCAGTGACACTCAAAACCTATAAAAATATTGATAAAAGGAGAAGATCTGAAACTCAACAATTTGTTTGATCAGATAGTCCAATCAACAATATTATGGCTTCTTCAGGAAGTAAACAATAATTTTAAAATAAATTCACACTTAAGGTACATTGAAATTGAGATTGCATACTTGCAGTTCTTTGATGAGGTCTCCTTCATGTTCCTCAAGGAATTCTATAATGCAGCTGATGACCACCTCTCGTCATATTAAAAGAACAATGCTCATCCTAAAAAAACAAACAAAAAAAATGTTATGTCCTCCACAGAGAGGTTTCTTTAATTTAGTGGCATAAAACAGGGTGCAAGAAATGTCAACAGGTGAGCAACATAACGGTATAAGCCTCTCCTAAGGTGTTTTTGCCTCCACAATATTTTGTACCTTGCTACATTGACCATTTGGCTTGATCACATGGGCTAAAAAACAGATTAAGTAAATTTTTAGTAAATTTTATAAATTAAACAGTTTGAATCTATCATCAGAGGTTTCTGAATAAAAACATGACTTATTGAATAGTTACTGTGAAAGTCCATGAAATTAACTCAAGGTTGTTACTATAGTTTGTTACTGAAGTTGTTATTATAATTTAAATTGAACTTATATATAAATAAATATGACTTAATTTTCTCTGTTAAAGTCCAATAAATTAACTCAAGGCAACAAAACAAAACATAACCTCACTGAACCGTTGTCACACAAATGCATTTGTCAGCTTTTAAGTACCTAAATATCATCAAGTTTAATATTTAATTTACAGTAGAAGGGGAAGTACTACCTGCTGATCATGAAGAAAAATACAAGAATAAACAATTCCTCAAGTAGCCAAATGGCTTACATGCTTCATTATAAACTGTACCTTCAGTGGTTCCATCTCAGTTTTCAGTCTTTCTCAAAGTGCTCCTCCTTCAGCACGAAACAGTCAGCAGCTTGGGAGTGTGAAGATCCAGTGAGGACCAATTTAGGTTCCAGCTGCACAGTGATTATTCTTTGAAATTCTGTATTCACCTGAAATATGGAATGAGAGGAAAACAATTCTCACATGTTTTGAGAGGGGGTTTTCAGATACATTATGTTCCTTTTGGTCTCTAAACATGATTGGTAACTCAATTGAGAAGGCTGAAACAGGGCTGGCCATCGTTCCTTTATGTCTTGCACACTTGGACATTCATCTTTTCATTGTTCTTAAATTCTGTTCTGCAATTCTGAAAAAAATAATGTTAATAGAAATGTTGAATATCAATAATTCAGTAGACGAAAATAACTAACATTTATAGTAATCACTTGTTATTTTTTTCTGAAACAAAGACAAAATAACTAAGAACTAATTTCAGGGCTTCCGTACAATCGTGATCGCGCAGAATGACCGTTCAATCTCATCGATAGCTCCTAACATGATGTTTAACTATTATGAGGAATGATAAGGTTCAAGGGACCATATTGAAATAAGATACATAGGCGTGCCAGTGATTACTGTAGATTAGCGCGTAACGTCCTGGCAGATCGCCACGTCAGGTCCTCACAGATGTGTAAAAAAAAAAAAAAAAAAAAAAAAATTGGAACAGTGACTGTTCAACGGCAGATCTAACGTTAAACAGTTTTAAAATGAACCCCTTCAACCATTAATCAGTGTAAAACATGATTACCCATACTTTAGGAGCAACACCCTAGTTCAAACATTAACACTAGGCCACAAAATAAGAATCCGTTGCCCAAGATCGGTCACTGACTACAGCCATTATTAAACAATGTTTCTCGTTGCCCGTTGGTTAAGATAACGTTAGTAAGCTACAAAAAATATAGGCTACATGAACGAATTAGCATATTCATTTTTCAAGAGTACTATAACTTGCACTATCACCAATCAATTTTAAGCTGACCGTTAAGACCAGTGTTGGGTGTAACGCGTTACTAAGTAACGCATTACTGTAATTAAATTACTTATCCACTGAAAAAGTAAAGTAAGGGATTACTGTTAATTTTTAGGTAATTTAATTACAGTTACTTATAAAGTACTTGCGTTACATACAGTAAATAATTTCAACAGTTCTAAAATCAATATTGAATTTGAAATGTAAATTTATGTTAAAAGATCAAATTGAATGCAGGGCTTTAACCCTCCGCGCGCCAGCTCGTTCACTTTCAGATTTTCCTGATTCACAGAGAAACCTTAAATACTCAGATACATATAAGACTAAAATCAATAGAATCTAAAAAGCTTGAATTTTACTTTTAAATGAACGAATTCAAATCAAAAACTAATATTTCTGATTATGTAATCCCTATGAAAGTAAAGCGAGACCAGTCTTTCCTGTATCTGAAAGCTTGACATTTCTACTTTTAAATGAACAAATTCAAATCGAAAACGAATATTATCTGATTATGTAATCCATATAAAACTGAGGTACAGTCTTTCCCGTATCCATACCTGTCAACCCTCCCGTTTTTCCCGGGATTCTCCTGTATCTTACCATTGTATCCCGCTGTCATCCCGTTTAAATATTTTCCTGTATTTCTCCCGTATTATTATTAATCTTGCTATAAAAAAAAAGAATCCCACTGGGCATATTTTATATGATTGCTACATTCACCTCTGGTAAAACTCCCGTAATTTGTATGGCCAGGCACGGCGCCAGAATTGTTTCTCTACTGGGGCTTAAGGGGGGCTAGACCAATATGTGGGAGTGCTAAGAAAATAATCCATATTCATAAAAAAAATGTAGTTTAAAAAAAAAATTTAAGCAGCTATGGTACACACCACATTTAACAGAAGCATTACCGTGGTGTTAAAAATATGAACATTTTGTAACAGAAAATAAATAAAACTAATTTTATTAATTTGTATATTCATTAAAATTAATAGAAAAATGAAGCCTAAGCCTACAAGACAATAAGCAACAGTAAAACATGAATTATGTTGAATCAAATTGATTGTGAAAGTCGTTTCAACTTAAACTGACTTAGGAAGTCGTTTGTTGCCATGACTTTTTTATTATATACTGTATATATTATTACCTGTAACATGTCTGTGCCATACCCAAATCAAGAATTAACGGTCATTTCTACAGCCATTACAAAGATACAGAGAAAGATCGAGAGCACACCTCAGCAGCAACCAATCTCACATTCTCGCCTCTGCAGCGCTTAGGTTGATTCAGTATTTCTCTTACTGAAAAAAAAAATCCCACACACAACATCAGCAATAGCCTACTACAATGACCAGTACCGTTTCTAGGCATAGGCAAGCTAGGCGGTCGCCTAGGGCGCCACCAGCTGAAGGGGCGCCAATGAGTGCACGTACTGGCAATACATTTTATCAGGGTTGTGATAAAGAGTGGCACTGTCACCCTGAAATATGACTGCCGCCCCCACTGGATCCCCAACATCATTGGGCTAGAGTGCTGTCGATCTGACGATGCCTGTATGCCATTGGATCAGAGCGCTGTCAATTGCTGCCTGATTGTTGCATGCTTGCATTTGGAGCGCTCATCAAAGCCATAAGATCAATGGGCTCTGTCAGTGCTTTGGCAAGGTGACGCTTTATTTTATTGTTTGCCATGCAATAAAGCTAAGTTCAAAGGCCAATTTAAAATATTGGTACAGTAAATAAAGTGCACAAAATCAGTATTTTGTTTAGGCAGTATTTGTGGCAGTTGTGGATAAATCGTGTTGCGAGATTTATCCAAAAGGTGTGCGTTTTTGCGCCAATGCATTGTTAAAGGATCAGCGTGTCATGTAATATTCCCATATAAACTTTAACAGCCAATTAAAAAATATTGGTATAGTGAAATTCACTAATTCACGAGATCAACACATCCTTTATTAAACCGCTTTGTCGAGTTTAATACATCCTCATGGAGGTGTTGAAATGCTGATCAGTTCATTCACTTCTAACACAGCACTTAAAGGGATAGTTCACTTTGAAATTAAAATTTGGTATCTATCAGCTTACCCCAAGGGCATCCAAGATAAGATGTAGGTGTCTTTTTTTCTTCAGTAGATCCAATTTTGATGTTTTTAGGTCAAACCGTTCTAGTCTGTCAGTCATATAATGGCAGGTATAGGTCACTGTCTCTATAAGAGGGAAAAAGAACATGCACAGAGAAATCCAAATTAAACAATTCCCCATCGTAACTACACATTGATGGCCTAAGACACGAAATGAGCGGTTTGTGTGAGAAAACGAACAGGATTTATATCGTTTTTTACCTCTTGTACACAACCATGTCCAAGTGATCTGAGTGCGCACACGCATCCGGTGTGTGACGTGTGTGTGCGCGCGCGCTCTGGCTCACGCTTTGTTTATTTAAACTATAATTTACACTCAATACGTTATTATTGAATACTGTTTCATAATGTACTACAATACTGAGGTGCAGATAATTGCCACTATTTGCAATAAGTAGTATAAATAGCAGAAAATCTTGCTATTTTAACATAGTGTAAATAGAATCTATAGCTATTTACACAGTGCAAATAGCCACTGCCATAAAGTAATAGGCTAGTTAACAATTACTTGTTTACATAGGATATGTAATGCATTTTATATTACAGTTTGACAGAATGTTCTAATTCAACACGCCTTGGGAAGTCAATCTAATTTAACATTTTCTTATATTGATATTGTTTATTTCTTACTCCTTAACAGTTCATCGGGCTCTTAATTATTTAATCTATGCCATCATTGGAATATCTGAAGGTTTTTCCATCACTCATCATTAGAACCCATTGGCTCTCGATTCTGACTTGTACTTGCTCTTATGAAAAAGTACCATAGTTTTAATTTGTTATAATAAGGCTAGCCTATTAATCATTACCAGGCCAATAATGACTTTTTTATTAATCTATATTGCATTTGTTATGAGAAACAACAGCCTTTAGAAGCTACAACATGCCACAGTTGTAATATAAATCTTCAGGGAAAAATCTATTCCCTTAACAGATTATCTATTATAAATTCTACAAGTTAGACAAAATTTACCACAATAAATAAGCCTACAGTAAAATGTGATAAATTATAGTAAAGATGGTCATAAGTAGTTTAAAAATATGTTAATATTATGTTAGTGCTGGTGCAAGATTATGTTTTCTCCTCTTTTCATCAGTCTTTTTAGTTTGTGTCTTTTTTAGATAATGTTCGACTTTCTCCATAGCATTTTAAAGTGGCAGTTTCTCAATAGAATTCAAATAGATCGCATATTTTACCATCAGCTTCGCGATAGGAATGGCTCGCGCAAATCTTCTCACACTTCTCGAGCGCGCTGGTGAATGCCCACAGAGTATAGGGTGATTCGCGCGCCGCTCGTGCACAATTAAAAGAACTGCGCTTCAGTCATGTTGTGCTGATAAGCGCTCCGATCGGTTCGTACATGAGGTTAGTGCTTATAAAAGCGCAGAAGGCACGATTCAAATAATTAATACATAGCCTCATTCTAGGTTTCCATTAACCATGGTATAAATATTGGGGGGGTTGTACTTTCTAGTTTTGGTTATTGGGGGGGTTACCTCCCCCCCATAACCCCCATCCCCCCCACAAACTACGCCCCTGGGTGTAGCTAAATAGCCCCATAGAGGGCAGAGCGTCACGTTATTTAAAGGGGAAGTTGACGCATTAATGAGTAACAAAGGATTAAGTAGCTGCATTGATTACTTTTATGCCACTGATCAGGCTTTTATATGTAGTTCGGGGCAACAAAGGGTTTTATAGGTTTGACTGAAATAATAATGCAATAACTGACACTTTAAATCAATGTTTCAAGCAACAACAACAAAACAATTGAACAAAAAACAGATAAAGACAAAAAGTAGCCATTGATAGTATATAAACATGTACCCAAATCCAAATGTAATAAAATTAATTTATGTGTGATTTACTGTATGTGTAAATTATGTGCAATGTCTTAGCTTCTAGGGATTGTTACATAGGGCTATACAGGCATCTAGTGGAAACACAATGATATTACAGATAATAAATTGTGCAAGATGTTTATCGCGAGTCAGTTTACAAATAATGCATTCAGATTTGTGGAACTCAATCTCAATCGTTACTATGACAACCAATTTGAATGTGACAAGAAACTGGTGTCTGAAAAGAATATATAAAAAAAATTATACAGGTGCATCTCAATAAATTAGAATGTCGTGGAAAAGTTTATTTATTTCAGTAATTCAACTCAAATTGTGAAACTCGTGTATTAAATAAATTCAATGCACACAGACTGAAGTAGTTTAAGTCTTTGGTTCTTTTAATTGTGATGATTTAGGCTCACATTAACAAAAAAACACCAATTCACTATCTCAACAAATTAGAATACTTCATAAGACCAATAAAAAAAAAACATTTTTAGTGAATTGTTGGCCTCTGGAAAGTATGTTAATTTACTGTATATGTACTCAATACTTGGTAGGGGCTCCTTTTGCTTTAATTACTGCCTCAATTCGGCGTGGCATAGAGGTGATCAGTTTGTGGCACTGCTGAGGTGGTATGGAAGCCCAGGTTTCTTTGACAGTGGCCTTCAGCTCATCTGCATTGTTGGGTCTGGTGTCTCTCATCTTCCTCTTGACAATACCCCATAGATTCTCTATGGGGTTCATGTCAGCTTTTGGTACCTTTGGCAGTGTGGGCAGGTGCCAAGTCCTGCTGGAAAATGAAATCAGCATCTCCATAAAGCTTGTCAGCAGAAGGAAGCATGAAGTGCTCTAAAATTTCCTGGTAGATGGCTGCGTTGACTGTGGACTTCAGAAAACACAGTGGACCAACACCAGCAGATGACATGGCAGCCCAAATCATCACTGACTGTGGAAACTTCACACTGGACTTCAAGCAACATGGATTCTGTGCCTCTCCACTCTTCCTCCAGACTCTGGGACCTTGATTTCCAAATGAAATGCAAAATTTACTTTCATCTGAAAAGAGGACTTTGGACCACTGAGCAACACTCCAATTCTTTTTCTCCACAGCCCAGCTAAGATGCTTCTGACGATGTTTCTGTTTCAGAAGTGGCTTGGTAGCCCTTTTCCTGAAGACGTCTGAGCGTGGTGACTCTTGATGCACTGACTCCAGCTTCAGTTCACTCCTTGTGAAGCTCTCCCAAGTGTTTGAATTAGCTTTGATTGACAGTATTCTCAAGCTTGCAGTCATCCCTGTTGCTTGTGCACCTTTTCCTAACCAAATTCTTCCTTCCAGTCAACTTTGCATTTAATATGCTTTGATACAGCACTCTGTAAACAGCCACACCTTTCAGTAATGACCTTCTGTGACTTACGCTCTTTGTGGAGGGAGTCAATGTTCGTCTTCTGGATCATTGCCAAGTCCGCAGTCTTCTCCATTATTGTGGTTTCAAAGAACAAGAGATACCCGGAATTTATACTGTATGGATGGTCTGTAATTGAAACTCAAATGTAAATATTCTAACATTTTGAGATACTGATTTTTGACTTTCATGAGCTGCAAGCTCTGATCATCAAAATTAAAACAAAAAACTTTTGAAATGTTTTATTCTACATGCAATGAATCTAAAATATATGAAAGTTTCACTTTTTGAAATAACTTACTAGAAAAAAGGAACTTTTTCACGACATTCTAATTCATTGAGATGCACCTGTATATATATATATATATATATATATATATATATATATATATATATATAATTTGGGGGGGGGAGGCAATAGGGATTTCGCCTAGGGCGTCAAATTGGCTAGAAACGGCCCTGACAATGACAAAGTAGCTTATATTAAACATAAAATTGTATTAACTGAAGGAATAAGACATACCCGCTTTGTAAGAAATAAATAAAAGGTTTTTGGATTTTCCCCTTACTTCAAACGAATGCTTTTGGCTCATTATTATTAATAACAATAATAATAATAAAGGCTATACAATAAAACAGTACAGTGACAAATTCACTTATATTAAACGTTGAAATTTTATTAACAATATGAATAAGGGAAATATGTTTTACCCGCATTGTAACACAAATAAATAAACGGTCTTTGGATTTCCCCTTTCTTTATAACAATCATAAGTTTGTGGTTCATAAAACACATCAACCAAAATAGTATAATGGCAAATTTGCATAGGCCTATATTAAACATCTAACTTTTATTAACAAAATGAATAAGACGGATATAGGCTATAGCCTACTTGCGTTGTAAGGTCTTTTCCCTCTTTTAAAACAAATGCGTAGTTTGTGGTTCATTGTTTTATTTATTTTAATTTTTTAATGAAAACAAAAAATATTGTTTTTATAAATATTTTTTTAGTTAAAACTATTAAAAAATGTCAGGAATAGAACCTACTTAATTCTGTTGTTAAGGATTTAGCTATTAATCTTGAATAACTCCAAATAGAGAGAATATTGAATAAATCCAACATGATTGAAATTAGCTGTTTTCAATTTACAAGCATTTCCGGTTCCAACGCGCGGTTTAATCAGCTCGTGAGCACGAGACACGCATGCGCTGGAGTTCCTGCTGACAACCTGGAGGCAAGGCTGATCGCCGCTCTTTTCCAGTTAATTTCACAAAGGTAAGGGCTATTATTTTATTTATATTGGAAAAAACTGTGGTAAATTATCTAAATGGTCCACTTTATCTGATATAGGCGTCAGTCATAACCAGTGTTGGTTAAGTTACTTTCAAAAAGTAATTAATTAAAGTTACTAATTACTTCATCAATATTGTATTTAAATTACTTTACTAATTACTCTGTCTGAAAAGTAACTTAGTTACTCAATAAGTAACTTACAGTGTCCTCCACTAATATTGGCACCCTTGGTAAATATGAGCAAAGGCAGCTGTGAAAATAAATCTGCATTGTTTATCCTTTTTATCTTTTACTCAAAAAATTCACAAAATTCCAACCTATCATCGAAGTAAAACAATTGAAAGTGGGGAGAAAATCTCATGATGAAATAAATGCTTTCACTATTTCATGTTGGCCACAATTATTGGCACCCAATTATTGCAACGTCCTTTTCCCAGCACAACAGCTCTGAGTTTTCTCCTATAATGCCTGAAGACTTTGGAGAACACCTGATAAGAGATCAGAGACCATTTTCTTCATCCAGAATCTCTCCAGATCCTTCAGATTCACAGCTCCATGACGGTGCTGCTTCTCTTCAGTTCACCTCACTTATCTTCTACAGGGTTCAGGTCAGAGGACAGAGACAGCAATGGTAAAAGATTCATTTTGTGCTCAGTGACCCATTTTTGTGTTTATTTTGATGTTTGTTTTGGATTGTTGTCCTGGTGGAAGATCCAAACACGGCCCATTATAAGATTTCTAACAGAGGCAGTCAGGTTTTGATTTTTTATCTGTTGGTATTTGATAGAATCCATGATGCCATGCATCTGGACCTCTGGCAGAAAATCAGGCTCACAACATTAAAGATCCAGCAGTATATTTAACTGTGGACATGGGGTACTTTTTTATCCCTGTTTTTACTAAACTCGTCTGGTGGGTTTGATGCCAAAAAGCTCTTTTTTTCAGTTTCATCTGACAATAGAAGCCAGTGCCATTTGAAGTTCCAGTCGTGTCTGACAACTGAATTTGCTGGAGTTTGTTTTTGGATGAGTGAGGACAATTTTTCTTGAAACCCTCCCGAACAACATGTGGTGATATAGGGGATGGTTGATTTTTTTTTTTTTTGGTTTCTGACCCCAAGACTCAACTAATCTCTGCAATTCTCCAGCTGTGATCCTTGGAGAGTCTTTGGCCACTCAAACTCTCCTCCTCAGCGTGCATTAGGACGATATAGACACACGTCCTCTTTCAGGCAGTTTTTAACATCTTTAGTTGGAACATCTTAATTATTACCCTGATGGTGGAAATGGGGATTTTCAATGTTTTAACTCTTTTCTTACAACCACTTTCTATTTTGTGAAGCTCAACAATCTTGTTCTTCACATCAGAAATATATTTTTTGTTTTTTTTCTCATTGTGATGGATGATTAAGGGAATTTGACCTTTGTGTACCTCATATTTATAATCCTGTGGAACAGATAGTCATGGCTGGGAAATTTCATGCTCCTAGTCACCCTGGTGTGCTAAAAAAATTAAATATGAATGGGAATATACTTCAGAGATATTTTACTCATAAGAATTTCTAGGGGTGCCAATAATTGAGGCCAACATTCATTGGAGAAAAACAGTTATTTCACAATGAGATTTTCTCCCCACTTTCAATTGTTTTACTTCAATGATAGGTTGGAATTTTGTGAATTTTTTGAGTGAAAGATCAAAAGGATAAACAATGCAGATTTATTTTCACAGCCGCCTTTGCTCATATTTATCAAGGGTGCCAATATTAGTGGAGGGCACTGTAATTATTCAAATGCTCCAACAACGCGCAATTAGTTCTCCTTGAGCCTGAATTGTCAAATAATGCGAGACACTATGATCCAAAAGCGCAACTTTTGTTAATAAAAGTTTAATTTCTTCATTTAATATAAGCGAGTTTGTCTTTATTGTTGCTGTGTTTTCATTAAAAAATGAAATAAATAAAACAATGAACCACAAACTACGCATTTGTTTTAAAAGAGGGCAAAGACCTTACAACGCAAGTAGGCTATAGCCTATATCTGTCTTATTAATTTTGTTAATAAAAGTTAGATGTTTAATATAGGCCTATGCGAATTTGCCATTATACTATTTTGGTTGATGTGTTTTATGAACCACAAACTTATGATCGTTATAAAGAAAGGGGAAATCCAAAGACCGTTTATTTATTTGTGTTACAATGCGGTAAAACATATTTCCCTTATTCATATTGTTAATAAAATGTCAACGTTTAATATAAGTGAATTTGTCACTGTACTGTTTTATTGTATAGCCTTTATTATTATTATTGTTATTAATAATAATGAGCCAAAAGCATTCGTTTGAAGTAAGAGGAAAATCCAAAGCCTTTTATTTATTTGTTACAAAGCGGGTATGTCTTATTTGTTCAGTTAATACAATTTTATGTTTAATATAAGCTACTTTGTCATTGTAGTAGGCTATTGCTGATGTTGTGTGTGGGATTTTTTTCTCAGTAAGAGTAATACTGAATCAACCTTAAGCATTTTGTTCCAAGAATAGGAAAGATAACGTTAAAGATCAAAATAAGCGCTGCAGAGGCGAGAATGTGAGATTGGTTGCTGCTGAGGTGTGCTCTCGATCTTTCTCTGTATCTTTGTAATGCCTGTAGAAATGACCGTTAATTCTTGATTTGGGTACGGCTCAGACATGTTACAGGTAATAATATATATATAATAAAAACGTCATGGCAACAAACGACTTCCTAAGTCAGTTTAAGTTGAAACGACTTCCACAATCAATTTGATTCAACTTAATTCATGTTTTACTGTTGCTTATTGTCTTGTAGGCTTAGGCTTCATTTTTCTATTAATTTTAATGAATATACAAATTAATAAAATTAATTTTATTTATTTTCTGTTGCAAAATGTTCATTTATTTATTTTTAACACCACGGTAATGCTTCTGTTAAATGTGGTGTGTACCATAGCTGCTTTAATTTTTTTTTTAAACTACATTTTTTTTTATGAATATGGATTATTTTCTTAGCACCCCCACATATTGGTCTAGCCCCCCCTTTAGCCCCGGTAGAGAAACAATTCTGGTGCCGTGCCTGGCCATACAAATTACGGGAGTTTTACCGGAGGTGAATGTAGCAAACATATAAAATATGCCCAATGGGATTCTTTTTTTTTCTATAGCAAGATTAATAATACGGGAGAAATACGGGAAAATATTTAAACGGGATGACAGCGGGATACAATGGTAAAATACGGGAGAATAACGGGAAAAACGGGAGGGTTGACAGGTATGGATACGGGAAAGACTGTACCTCAGTTTTATACGGATTACATAATCAGATAATATTCGTTTTCGATTTGAATTCGTTCATTTAAAAGTAGAAACGTCAAGCTTTCAGATACAGGAAAGACTGGTCTCGCTTTACTTTCATAGGGATTACATAATCAGAAATATTAGTTTTTGATTTGAATTCGTTCATTTAAAAGTAAAATTCAAGCTTTTTAGATTCTATTGATTTTAGTCTTATATGTATCTGAGTATTTAAGGTTTCTCTGTGAATCAGGAAAATCTGAAAGTGAACGAGCTGGCGCGCGGAGGGTTAAAGCCCTGCATTCAATTTTATCTTTAGACGGTAAATTTACATTTCAAATTCAATATTGATTTTAGGACTGTTGAAATTATTTACTGTATGTAACGCAAGTACTTTATAAGTAACTGTAATTAAATTACCTAAAAATGAACAGTAATCTCTTACTTTACTTTTTCAGTGGATACGTAATTTAATTACTTAGTAACGCGTTACACCCAACACTGGTCTCTAGGTGCTGATCCACCATCTGATCTGGATACGGACTGGATCCGGGTGGAAAGAAACAGACTAATATTAGAGTAGATGACACTCTTCTAACGATGTAACAAGTACATTGGGTGTTTTGGGAAGTGTTCCTGGTTCCGGTTGACCTAATTAATGCAGCCTAAAAATCCTTTAACGGATTTGAATTATAGAAATGCGATAGTGTATTATGTGTAAGGCAGAGATGGGTCTTTAATCTAGATTTAAACTGACAGAGTGTGTCTGCTTCCCGAACAGTTTTAGGTAGATTGTTCCAGAGTTTGGGCGCTAAATAGGAAAACGATCTCCTGCCCGCAGTTGATTTTGATATTCTAGGTATTATCAAATGGCCAGAGTTTTAAGATTAATACTCTGATGCGAGACTTTGTTTACAGTTCTTCTTACTAATGGGGCTATGGGGAGTTTTTAAGATAAAGTTTAAGAAACAACAAATGCTGTGCAAATTATAAGCAGGAATGTTTGATAAAAGGGTAAATCTAACACTGTCACAGAATGGCCCGTATTCCACCATCACTGATCACCCTCACCTGCACCTGATTAATTATCATTTACACCTGCTCCTCATCATCCCAGCTCATCACCCCTGCTCTACTTAAGCTCACTCCTCACTCCAGTCAGAGTCTGATCTTGAAGTCACATTGCTGCCAACACATTGGATCTTGAAGATATTATACGGACCTTCACTCTACAAGTGGACTACTAGTTGAGTATACTTTCCTGCATTACTTACCTGATGATACTTACCCTCTGTCTTCCCTCTCACCACCAGTTACCTGTTCATCTGTGGACGCTTGAGACTCGCAGGCTCTCCAGGATTCCTATCCGCCACAAACCTGCCAAGAGACAGAGACAGTCAGAATCCCAGGGCACTATCTACCATACATCTAAGAAAGCAACTTGCCTCACTCAAGGACTCTCACCACTGTTGTATCACCTAATCCTGTAATAAACTCATTCTCTTCAACACTAACCTTTGTGTCTGGCAGTTCCGTAACAGAAGATCAGACCCACAACCGAAGGCGTAAGCGGACCACACCGATATGGAGGCGGCTGTATTTATTAATAGGGCTTATGCACTCCACGACCCGCTGGACTTTGTGAGGGAATTCGTGCCATTCGCCCTCTCCAGCTCGCTAGAGGATCGAGCCCTCAAGATCTTGTTCCGGCTCGGGATCACAGCCCATCACCCCTTGAAGCTCCCAGACACTTCCAGCCTCACCTGGCAGGAGACTGTCTTCAAGTGTCTGGAGAGTCTCAGATCCCGAGTCGGCGTGCCGCCCGAAGCGACGATGATGGTTCCGCCGCCTGAGATGGCGATGATGGTTCCGCCACTCGCGGCGATGATGATGATGCTCCCGTCCGCGGCGATGATGGTTCCGCCGTCGGAAGCGACGATGATGATTCCGCCAGTCACGGCGATGATAGTTCCGCCGCCTGAGATGGCGATGATAGTTCCGCCACTCGCGGCAATGATGCCGCCTGCCACGGCTAAGAGCTCTCCTGAGCCCCTGCTGGTTCCGTCCAGCTCTCCTGAGCCCCTGCTGGTTCCGTCCAGCTCTCCTGAGCCCCTGCTGGTTCCGTCCAGCTCTCCTGAGCCCCTGCTGGTTCCGTCCAGCTCTCCTGAGCCCCTGCTGGTTCCGTCCAGCTCTCCTGAGCCCGCTCCTCGCCAGTGCCCTCCAGTGGCAGCTCCACGCCAGTGCCCTCCAGTGGCAGCTCCACGCCAGTGCCCTCCAGTGGCAGCTCCACGCCAGTGCCCTCCAGTGGCTGCTCCACGCCAGTGCCCTCCAGTGGCTGCTCCACGCCAGTGCCCTCCAGTGGCTGCTCCACGCCAGTGCCCTCCAGTGGCTGCTCCACGCCAGTGCCCTCCAGTGGCTGCTCCACGCCAGTGCCCTCCAGTGGCTGCTCCACGCCAGTGCCCTCCTGAAGTCCCGCTGGTTCCGCCCAGCCGTCCTGAAGTCCCGCTGGTTCCGCCCAGCCGTCCTGAAGTCCCGCTGGTTCCGCCCAGCCGTCCTGAAGTCCCGCTGGTTCCGCCCAGCCATCCTGAAGTCCCGCTGGTTCCGCCCAGCCGTCCTGATTCCGCGCTGCAAGAGCGTCCCCTGGTGCCCGCTCCTCCAGAGCGCCTCCTAGTGTCCGTGCCTCCAGAGCGCCTCCTAGTGTCCGCTCCTCCAGAGCACCTCCAAGAACCCGCTCCTCCAGAGCCTCCTCCAGAGCCTCCTCAAGAGCCCGCTCCACCAGAGGGGAGCTTCCCCAAGAAAATTTTGGGGGGGGGCTATATATCCTCTGCCTGGGTGGCCGGGCCCAGGGCCAAGGCCACGGATATCCATGACCCACCATGGCCGCCCAAAAGAAATAGGCCATGGCCTCCCGAAGCCCCGGATCCGCCATGTCCTCCCGAAGCCCCGGATCCGCCATGTCCTCCCGAAGCCCCGGATCCGCCATGTCCTCCCGAAGCCCCGGATCCGCCATGGCCTCCCGAAGCCCCGGATCCGCCATGGCCTCCCGAAGCCCCGGATCCGCCATGGCCTCCCGAAGCCCCGGATCCGCCATGGCCTCCCGAAGCCCCGGATCCGCCATGTCCTCCCGAAGCCCCGGATCCGCCATGGCCTTCCGAAGCCCCGGATCCACCATGGCCTCCTGAACCTCCTGTCCCGCCATGGCTTCCTGACTCCGGTTCCGCCCTGGATGCCCTTCCTGTGTCCATGTCTTCCACCGACATCCAGGGCGCCCACCCCCCCTCCCAGGTTTTGTTATTACGTCGCGGGACGCGCCGTCCGGGAGGGGGAGGTACTGTCACAGAATGGCCCGTATTCCACCATCACTGATCACCCTCACCTGCACCTGATTAATTATCATTTACACCTGCTCCTCATCACAGCTCATCACCCCTGCTCTACTTAAGCTCACTCCTCACTCCAGTCAGAGTCTGATCTTGAAGTCACATTGCTGCCAACACATTGGATCTTGAAGATATTATACGGACCTTCACTCTACAAGTGGACTGCTAGCCGAGTATACTTTCCTGCATTACTTACCTGATGATACTTACCCTCTGTCTTCCCTCTCACCACCAGTTACCTGTTCATCTGTGGACGCTTGAGACTCGCAGGCTCTCCAGGATTCCTATCCGCCACAAACCTGCCAAGAGACAGAGACAGTCAGAATCCCAGGGCACTATCTACCATACATCTAAGAAAGCAACTTGCCTCACTCAAGGACTCTCACCACTGTTGTATCACCTAATCCTGTAATAAACTCATTCTCTTCAACACTAACCTTTGTGTCTGGCAGTTCCGTAACAAACACTGACCTACCACTGCAAATGTCTTCTTTCTGTCTTCTCTGTTTCTGAATGAATACCTCTCCACAAGACAACAAGACTGGGTTGACTGGGTTCTTTAGGTCTTCTCAGCTAAAAAAAATATTAATAATAATAATAAAAGAAAGGGGAGAGAAAATAAAACAGCATTATATTGAGCATATTATTTAAGATATAAAATGGTATGAATGAACTGCAAGATGGAAAAAATACTGATTTTACATTAAAAATGTATTAAAAGCATGTTAAGTGTTGTGATTACTGTATTTGTTGTAAAAGCAGATCAAAACTACCATTATAGTGTTAAAACCATAGTAAGTTTGGTGGTTATTGAGCTACTACTATACGTATCACAGTAAAACCACAGTTACTGTGGTAATAGCATGGTAGGTGTCCTGTTTAATGTGTTTTAACTTCAAATATCACAGTAAAACCACTGTGACTGTGGTAATAGCATGGTAAAGTGTCCTGTTTGTGTTTTAACTTCAAATGTCACAGTAAAACCACTGTTACTGTGGTTACCATTATTTTAGTACAAATACAACTTACGTCTTTGAACCTGATATGAATAATTAACTGATCAAAGATCACGTCACGTGACAGATAGCGTTTGATCACCCTAGTTAGTAGGTGTTAATTTAACGCAATGAAATGCACAATCAGCCTCGGATGACAGATATAATACAGCGAATAATAAGGCGCTAATCTGATTAATCAAAAGACAGAATAGATTTTATAACAAACATTTAGGACTACTCACCCAACGTGTTGTACACGTAAACTGATGGCAAATATCGTGATGTGTGCTGAATGAGACTTCTTGAATGTGATTTCACAGCGATAAACATCTCATGCCCTTCGTGTCTGTGTATTGACGCTAAAAGTTTCCAATTGAAAGCAATGCAGGTCCGAGTTCGTCGATATAGCGATGCCGAGAGGCACCTTTGGCGTCTTCACAGTGACGCTAAAGGCGCTTGACCATGCTTCGGTTTTTGATGCCTAGGGAGTGAGAATGGGTTGCAAGAACATATACAAGAACAGTAATAATTTCAATTTTAATTTCAATTTATTTCTAAAGCACATTTAAATTCCACCTTTGTTGGCCAAAGTGCTGTGCAAAGTAAAAATAAAATACAATAAATATAAAAGCAAGTAAACACTTACACATTACAGAGAATTAAAAGCACAAGAGAAACGATGTGTTTTAACCTAGATTTGAATTCGGCTAACGTGGAGGCAGTTCTGACAGATAATGGCAGGCTATTCCATAGCTTAGGACCAGCTACTGCGAAGGCTCTGTCGCCCCTGCGTTGCAGGTGAGACCGTGGTATTCGCAGAAGATGGACATCTTGGGATCTGAGTGACCTAGCCGGGTTATAGTTGGTGAGTAAGTCAGAGAGATACCTCGGAGCTAAGTTGTTAAGAGCTTTGTAGACAAATAACAGAATTTTGTAGTCGATTCAATATTGGACTGGTAGCCAATGCAATGTGCATAAAATTGGAGTGATATGGTCTCGTTTGCGACTTCCTGTGAGTAGACGGGCAGTCGCATTTTGGACCATTTGAAGGCGAGAGATGGAAGAGAGGGGTAACCCAACATACAAAGAATTACAGTAGTCGAGACGTGTGGCAATAAACGCGTGAATAGCAGTTTCAAAACCTTTCCTGTTTAAGAAAGGTTTGACTTTGGCTAACCGACGACTATGATAAAAACTGGTACTAACCACTGTTTTAATTTGTTTGTCTAATTTGAGACTGTTATCAAGGTGGAAACCAAGATCCTTGAAATCTGAAGTAAGATATGGAGTAAGTAATAATATACACAATGACCTGAAGATATGTGTGTTCATTCAAAGAAAGGTTTTTCTATGAATTAATTAGAGAAGAGTCCATTTTTATGGCATAATGTCTCTTTCCTAAGGGGAAATGAAGTGAGTGTTGCTCTGCCCGCATTCCTTTGAGCACTAAAACTAGTGTTATCAGATTGGTTGCCATGGAACCGGGGGACTGGAGTCATCCACAGACATACTGGCACCCAGTATGTGTATTGGGTGAGGGGTCTGTGATTATTTGTTAATCAAATGAAAAATTGTGTGTCTGATTGGTCCAAATGCTACAAGACGTGTTAAATTGTCATTTGTATTAAATTGTTCTGATTTTTTTTCAACATGCATTCAAATATTTCTTCGTTTATTTAGTGCTGCAAATATTAAAGATGGAAATATCATTGATTCACATGTCGC
Source organism: Aspiorhynchus laticeps (assembly GCA_023376895.1). NCBI lineage: Eukaryota > Metazoa > Chordata > Actinopteri > Cypriniformes > Cyprinidae > Aspiorhynchus > Aspiorhynchus laticeps. The sequence goes on from CM041809.1 coordinate 4,761,410, forward strand.
TTGAACTGAGGCGAATATAGTCATCTCACTACAAATTAAAGAGCATAAAAACACATTTATTGTTAGTAGTATTTTGTCATAAAGTTGACAGAAGTCTGAGACATATAAGTGAGGGTCGAAACGTTGCTTTTAATAAATTAAATTGGAGCAGCATTTTTCAGTGAGCTGACTTCACTCCTTCTTTTTCATTTGAGACATATAAGTAACAAAGCACAAAGCATATTGCGATTATTGGGTGGCTTGCGTGCTACAAATAATGAATGGACTTGAAAACGTTAATATATTATTTCCAAGCATTTATACCGTAAAAAAAAACAGCTTGTGGATAGTCACGTAACGTTATTTACTTCAGAAAATCAACAATAGCCTAAGTTAAGTTAACCAAGTTGGAGCCCATAACTTTTGGGGGGGCCGTACAAATGTTTTGCATGCCCAGGGCTACGCCACTGCTTGAAAAGCAAAATTACTTTTTTCTTATTTACTGTTTTCTAAAATAAAATGATTCAAATTCATGTTATACTTAATTTTATACTTTTTTAATTTTATACTTAAAACCAAAGGGGAAAAAATCTGCTACCAGGATAAGAAAAAAACTTTCAAAGCAAGAACAAGTTTTTTTTTTTTTTTTTTTACTTTATTGGCAGATATTTTTCTCTTGTTCTAAGCATAAAGTCACTTAATTTATTATCTTTTTTTTTTCCCCAGAAAACAAGACTTTATATCTTAAATAATTTTGCTTGTCGGGTAAATATATTGTCAGGATTATACTTGTATTGTCATGTGTTTCAGTTCCTGTTTTGCCTTATTTGCTCACCTTCCTGTCCTTGTTTAGTTTGATTAGTTGATTCTTCGCACCTGTCTGTCTCTCATTGTCCTGTGTTTATAAGCCCCAGTCTGTTCAGTTTGTGTTTGTCGGGTCTACTTGTGTTCTACTGTGTTGCTCAAGCTCCTGTTGTGATGATTCCCAGTGTTTCCTTGATTAAAGACTGCTAAAAGTTCCCTCGTGCCTCCCGTGTTCTTCCTGAACAGTGTAACAATACAGGTGCATTTCAATAAATTAGAATGTCGTGGAAAAGTTCATTTATTTCAGTAATTCAACTCAAATTGTGAAACTCGTGTATTAAATAAATTCAATGCACACAGACTGAAGTAGTTTAAGTCTTTGGTTCTTTTAATTGTGAAGATTTAGGCTCACATTTAACACAAACCCACCAATTCACTCAACAAATTAGAATGCTTCATAAGACCAATAAAAAAAAACATTTTTAGTGAATTGTTGGCCTTCTGGAAAGTATGTTCATTTACTGTATATGTACTCAATACTTGGTAGGGGCTCGTTTTGCTTTAATTACTGCCTCAATTCGGCGTGGCATGGAGGTGATCAGTTTGTGGCACTGCTGAGGTGGTATGGAAGCCCAGGTAGCTTTGATAGCGGCCTTCAGGTCATCTGCATTGTTGGGTCTGGTGTCTGTCATCTTCCTCTTGACAATACCCCATAGATTCTCTATGGGGTTCAGGTCAGGCTAGTTTGCAGGCCAATCAAGCACAGTAACACCATGGTCATTGAACCAGCTTTTGGTACATTTGGCAGTGTGGGCAGATACCAAGTCCTGCTGGAAAATGAAATCAGCGTCTCCATAAAGCTTGTCAGCAGAAGGATGCATGAAGTGCTCTAAAATTTCCTGGTAGATGGCTGCGTTGACTGTGGACTTCAGAAAACACAGTGGACCAACACCAGCAGATGACATGGCAACCCAAATCATCACTGACTGTGGAAACTTCACACTGTACTTCAAGCAACATGGATTCTGTGCCTCTCCACTCTTCCTCCAGACTCTGGGACCTTGATTTCCAAATGAAATGCAAAATTTACTTTCATCTGAAAAGAGGACTTTGGACCACTGAGCAACACTCCAATTCTTTTTCTCCACAGCCCAGGTAAGACACTTCTGATGTTGTCTCTGGTTCAGAAGTGGCTTGGTAGCCCTTTTCCTGAAGACGTCTGAGCGTGGTGACTCTTGATGCACTGACTCCAGCTTCAGTCCACTCCTTGTGAAGCTCTCACAAGTGTTTGAATCAGCTTTGCTTGACAGTATTCTCAAGCTTGCAGTCATCCCTGTTGCTTGTGCACCTTTTCCTACCCAAATTCTTCCTTCCAGTCAACTTTGCATTTAATATGCTTTGATACAGCACTCTGTAAACAGCCACACCTTTCAGTAATGACCCTCTGTGACTTACCCTCTTTGTGGAGGGTGTCAGTAGTTGTATCCAATACCATGTGTCAGAATGATGATTTATGGCCTGATTTATGACCTGATTTATGACCCCCTGTGAGCGTTAATTGACAGGTCGTCATATGTCAAATGTGTACATGGGGTAGATTTATGACCTGATTTATGGCTCTATGACCTCCTCTGTCACCCTGACTGTCACGTCACAGGGTCCTGTCACCCCTGACTGACATGACAGTAGGGTGTGTAAATCAAAATATCAAAACAGATGTTAGATTTGACATTTGATGGATTTATGAGTGGATTTCTGATGTTTTTATCTCTTACCTTTGCCATGGGTGTTTTGTGGAGTTCCTTCCTGAGCTGTTTTTTCACACCTAAAGACCCCTATCTACATCCTGAAATGCTGTTTTAAATAGTGCTGGGTAGAATATAGTAATTTAAACACAGAAGACATTCTGAACTCTCCTGTTACAATGGCTGCCGCTGCTCCAAAAACTCCTAAAACCGCTAGAAGAGTGATGTGTATTTCACCAACAAGAGGACCTGTTGAAATGAGAAAGGAACTGACTTTTGCAGTGATTATGATTATGTGTTGAAGCTATATAGTGATGATTTTATTAAAAATGACAAACGTGTGTCTGCTTTTGTAAAAAAAACTAAAGCAATCTCATTGTAATGAAAATGTTTTCAAGTGTGTTCAATGTGTGCAAACGGGTGAAATGTTTATGTCTTATGTTTAATATTTCTCAATTAAAAACTAAAGAAAAAGAAAATGTATTTTATAACTGTTTATTATACACATCACATTCAGCATTACATACAACAATGTTAATAACAAGATTAAAAACTTAACCATTTGCTCTGGTCAAGAGTGGGTGATTTGAATACCCCATCTTCAGGATAATTAGATTGTCTTGTTGGGGTACTTAGGTCTACTCTCTGTTTTTTACTTTTTTTAGAAGATTTGGTTATTGGGGGTGTCGATTTGGTTTTAAAAGAGTTAATTGTACGTCTAACATAGTGATTTGGGACCGTTGAATATGGGATGTTTAATGCGGCAAATGCCTCCAGAAACTCACTCCATCCAGCAGGCGTCCGCTCATCAAGAATCTTTTGCGGTGCCATGACACTTTTAACTAAATCCAGCATGTGTGAACCAGGTATGGTTCTACCTTTAAACACAAACTCGCCCGAATCTGTCCAAGAAGCGACGTCTTTGGATTTAGACATTTTATCCAAAATGTAGCGAAATTTTTTGCATTCCTCTGTGGAACATTCTTCAAAACATCATCTGCAACAACATGTAAAACTTCTTGGACATTCACACCTGTAGTCACCGTTGGTTCTTCTGTAGGTGAGGCTCCATAGCTCAGTGGTTAGAGCACTGGTCTTGTAAACCAGGGGTCACGAGTTCAGGGGCAGTCGTGGCCTAATGGATAGCGAGTCGGAGTTGTAAGCGGAAGGTTGTGGGATCGAATCTCAGGTCCAGCAAGTGTCCACGACTGAGGTGTCCTTGAGCAAAGCACCGAACCCCCAACTGCTCCCCGGGCGCTGTAACATGGCTGCCCACTGCTCCGGGTGTGTGTTCACTTAGGATGGGTTAAATGCAGAGAATATATTTCACTACTGGTTATATACTCTCTATGTAATTGTGTATGTGACAAATAATCTTAAATCTTAATCTCTTCTTCTTTATCAGCATGTTCGGATGATGGTAGCGACATGTTTGTCTCTTTGTCCACTAGCTTAGCTAATGTTAAAAATCTCTGCAATACAGATATGTACATCTTTGCCTTTTCATGCGGTTCCAGATCACCCCTGTGCAAAATATCTCTAATGGTCGTATCAAGATCATTCTCCACAACCTGATGTATAGACTCACGCGGGGTCTTTAGTTTATCCAACTGTCTCTGTGAAACCAGGTACATTCTTTCAGTATGTTCCAACCCAGACATTATTTATTAGATGTAACCAAACTTGTTATAAAAGGGACTGCCACGCTTAAAAGAGGAAGAAGGAACCCACCCTGCTGGTTAATCAACAGTCTCTTTCTTTTGACTCCAACTTTTTTATAAGCAACAAATTTGATTTCAATTTTTCTTCTTTTCAGTTTCCGGTGTTGCTGATGAGTGAGTGGGATATTACCGTGGAGAACATTAAGAGCTAATTCACACAAACATAAAATGAACTCATCCGTGGCAGCCTGTAAAATGACACGTCTTTGTTTTGGTGTTGCTTTTATAACAACTTTAAAAGAGAGTGGTTTCTTAAAAGTCTCGCAGACATCTTTTCCCAAATCAGCAAAAATAGTGTCACTGTCTTTTTTTTCTGGAGGTATACAACAGGATGTTGTGAAAGTTATGCTGTTCTGAGACGATACTGTTCTGGGGTCTTTGCTTTATAATCAATCAAAAGGTACCCGATTGGGGTGCGGGTAGCATCTTCATAGCTTTCCATAAATTGTTTTGTATTTTTTGGGTACATTTGCTGGGCTAGAATACCTGCTTGGCCAGCGTCTCTTGAATTCTTGAAGAGAAGGAGATAGTTCGTGTTCAAACTAATCGTTCTGCTGGATCTACCTTGAAAAAATTAATTCTGTAGAATGTAGATAACATTTAAATTTTTATGATGTACGTAGACTGTGAAAAGTCTCTCGATCTCCTTGTTACTGGATGCTTCTTGCATAAAATCATCAATTACAACAAGACTTGTTTTATTGACAGGAAACAAAACATCATCATCCAGAGTTTGTGGGATTCCTTCAATAAATTTAATATTATTATTATACATCTTCAACAAATCATCATACAAAGGTTGCCATACAGAATAAATGAAAACAATATTGTCAATTTTTTTTAGAAATCAACTTTCCAGCATTTTGCAACAGCGTTTTTACAAAAAAATGTTTTGCCACTATTACTTGGCCCTGATATAACCATTGAAAAAGGACATTGAAATCGGATGTCTAACCCCTCCGTGTCTCGTACACCCCCACCAAAAACTTTGTCAGAAGCCATATGGAATTGTGGTAAAGTCAGGGAGCAAAACCCGTTTGTCGTACACCCGTTTGTCGTACTTTACAAATGACTTATTGTGTAAAGTCAAATCCTTTTTATTCCTCACAATAGTGTCATTGTGTGCAAGAATATGTCGGCTGTCATCCCACACCCTAATCTATCGTGATGACTTCAGAGTTTAAAGAATTAAGCATTATCCCTTTCACTTTCATACACACCTTACCCTTAGCGGTTACAAACCCATAACTTTTGGGTCCAGATGTAACAAACAGGGTAATGTGGTCGCCGGGTCCGACTTCATCAGTAAGATCACCGAGATAGGGACCTAGCGGCGGTTCATATTCGCCTTCTTTTGACGTAAAGACAACACTGTCAGTATCACAATAAAGCAGTCTATCCCCCAGCTTATCCATAAGTTCGTAGAGTTCTAAACATGCATGGGCTATTGTAAAATCCCCGATAAAGACATTGATGTCACGAGTCGGTGCGGCTTTCCCATCTGCGTAAGACCACTGAACAATTGCAACAGTGTCTGACACAAATGAGAAATGTCTGATGTCGCGCTCTGTGCCAAAAATGTATTGTGCAAATTGTTCTGGTTCCGTAAGTATTTCGGTTGTAGGTAGCCCTTCACGAAGGCAGAACTGCCCCCAAAGTGAGTTTAAGACCAGTTTCATTATAGATCTCCGCGCGGGGTTCAACTCGATCTTGTCCACATTCAGCTTAATCTCTTCTTTCTCAAAGTAATATCTGATGTAAGATTCTTTGTCAGCGTCAGTCACCACATCTTTTGGAAACCCCGAACTCTCCTGTTTGAACTGTAAAAATGTTTTAACATATTCAAAAGTGCCAGACCTCATCCACATTCACTACAACATAACCTTTTTCAATAGCTTTTAGCACCTCGATGCTTACCCAACAACCTGTGATGGCTCTTTCCTCATCGGTGTGCATACACGGTAGTGTCTGGTTTTGTTGTTCTGCACACAACCTACGAAGTAGTTTTCGGGGTGGTAGCATTGTAGCTTTGATAAGTCCAAAATAATTTTCAAGATTATCAAAATCTTTGAAAATTATTTGCGGATCTCCTATCGGGAAACATTTCGTAGTCTGACAATATGGGTAGAGACTTTGTAACACCACGCCAGCAGAGGGAGCCCTCGCCCGAGTACTGACTGGTACCACTCCCTCTGCTGCTTCAGTGATCACTTCCTGTTTGGCAGCCATTTAAGCATGGCCAGGCCAAACAGGCCTTTGCGAAGTATTGCCAGTTCCACTGCCTTACCGAGCATTTCCATTGAATTGTTTTGTTTGCTACGTGTATGATTTATTGCCTGGTTCTCTGGATTTTTGCCTTTTGCCTTTTGGATTACCCTCTTGTTTGTTTGCTGGTTGGACTGATTACTGTGATTTTGACTTCTTTGCCTGTGACCACGACACTGATTTTTGCCTCACGATTTGGATTGTTGAACTGTTTCCTCATTAAACTTCTGCAAATGGATTCTAACACAGCCTCAGCCTCACCCTCATTACAGACTTGTAAAATCCGTATATCGTATGACCTCGTCTCCCTCTGTCTTATGGTACAATCTGAACGTATTAGTCTGGCCTCCGTACAATGCTTCGCGCGATTTCAATCTCTCTGGGTGTTTGTAGGTGGACATAAATGCAATCACGTCAGCATCGGATTGTTTAGCACGGTTCCAGCTACAATCCCACATGCATTCTGTAATTGTACGCATTCTGCAAAATTTCAATTTTGTCATCAAGCTGTCTTTTGAGAAGACCACAAGGCACTTTTAATAACGGATTTAAATCATTTGGGTCATAACAATGCTCGCAACCATGAAAAAAACATCCGGTAAATTCTAATGCTTTTTTAATTGTGCCGTCTATATAAAAACCATCCACATAATACTTCCCGAATGACACCTCACCGTGATTCAGCGCATGATGAACATCTACGATATATTCAAGCCATTCAATTGAAGTGTTTGAACATGTTTTGTTCTGTCTGACGTACGCATTGTTGCGTGTCAATGCTAGTGTGTCTTTTGGGAGGTAGTGCGTTTTATAGATGGCCATACACGTGGATGCCAGGGTGGTGTAATTAAATGGATCCAGACCTGTACACAGAATGAATTCATCACGGTACTTCAAACATACCTCCCTCAGCAAGACAACGTCGTTTTTTTCCATACATTGCGAGTTCTTTTTTAAAATCAAACACTTTGCCAGAGACAGTACCGTACCACTCGTCGAACTCTGTTCTATCTTTATTTGACATAGACGCATATCCGTAAAAATCTTTGGCAGGGTACGGACCTACATACGATTCTTTTTCGATGCGGTTGAATTGATGTGGGAAATATCCCTTCTCAGCATTGGTCAGATTAAACGCAGCAGGTCTGTTGGCTAGACGCATGGGAATAAAACTGTAACTATCGATAAATCTCTGTTTGAATGTATCATCATACATTAAGATTAGACGACAGCCTTGCATTGTAATTTTAGGGGCAATCCCCATCTTAGTGAAGTATTCCAAAAGAATGAGATTGTAAAATCCGGATGCATTATGTGCAATCCGTGTGAAATTATGATAACGAGGCCGTCTGAACTTCTTTTTTTTTTTTTTTTCCGGCCTGTCAGTAGCACAGATAATACATGACAGTACATATGCGTGGCTATGCTATCATCATTCACAGCCTTTTTTTTTTTTTTTTTTTTTTTTTTATTAAATATATTTATTTATTTATTTATTTTTTTATCTTTTTTTTATATTAATTAATTAATTTAATTTTATATACCCTTTTACTTAACCACACTGTGACAGACAAGACCAGGGGACAGAGAAAACAAGAGAGAGAAAGAAGAAAGAAGAAAGAAAAAAAAAAAAAAAAAAAAAGGCTGTGGGGAAAGTCAACAGAGAAGGGGGAGAGAGAGAGAGAGAAAAGGAGAATGGGGGATAGAGAGAGAGAGGGAAAAAAAAAACAAAAAAAAACAGACAATTTGCTTCGATACCTGCTGACAAAAAGAGAAAACAAGAGAAGAAAACAACCGAAGACACAACATCAAAGAGACTGCAGCAACAACCAACATCTGTATGAATCACAATAAATTCTAAATGTTAAATGTTATTGAGCAGCACACATAACTAATATTACAAAATAAGTTTTGAAGCAACAGCAAATCAAGACAATGTGTGTCTGTGAGCACCTGTTTTTACACCAATGTGAATGCTTGAGTGTACACCTGTGTGTGTGAGCGCGCTTGTGTTCATAAGGTTCCTCTATGTAAATGTTTAATAGTGTGTGTGGGGAACAACAGCCCCATCCCGCAAGGCATGAAGCAGGCACGGAAAAGACCCGGGCCCCAAACATCCGGAGGCCCCCCAGGGCACGGGACCCCCAGGAGAACCACCGCAGGGACAACCGCGGCCTCCACCCAGAAAAGGGCAGAGGAGAGCCCGAAGGTGGGACCTCCGACAGCCACAGTGTAGACGCCCCAGGGTGCCGTGGCGGCAAGCCTGCAGGCTCCACCGGCAGCCGACCACACCAGGGCGGACCGGGCCCTGGGCCCGGAGACCCAAAGGCCCCCCACCCCACAATCGGGGCCCAGCAAGGCCAGTAGGGCCAGGCCCCGCCAATCGACCGCCGAGAGTGGGCCGGCGCTCGCCCGAGCATCCTGCCCCGGCGCGAGAAATCACCAACGCACCGGCGGCATCCTCCACCGGCAGGGCATGGTGGTGGGGTGGGGGTCGACTAAGATGATGAGTGAGGTGGAGTCTAAGGCTGAACTTCTTAATGAGACAATCCACACAATCAGAACCTTCAGCTACGAATTCTTCACCATCAAATGTAAGCGCGCATACAAAATTAGCCACATGCCTGCCATTTTCATAACGAGTTTCAAAGTAAAAAAAATATAACGGTTGGATGGTTTCTCCATCTTAACCGGCTGAATAAAACACTGATGCACCCCATCGATAACCAAACTCTCACCACACTGGACACAACGATCTGCAGCACATTTGTGCGGCTTGGGGTTGGTACCACTGACATGGTAACGTCTATTACATTTAGGGCAATATTTGGTAACATCGCATTGTGCAAATTGCTGGCCTGGAGGTGGCTTTTTATGCATCTCAAAACAATAGGCCGATCTACAGTAGCATAAACAATCCGCACAGTGTTTTGTTTTTTGGGGGTAAAGATGACATTCAGATGCATTACAAACATCGCAGGTGTATTGGTATCTGTGATCTCTCCTGTTGGCAAAGCCTCGGTAACAATACTCACACACGTATGGCGTGCTGATAAATGCTTGTAGATTTTTAATCATAAAGTAACGATTGTCGTGGAGGTACAAAAACACTGTTTTAAGGTGTGGCACGGCTGTGTTTGTATATTTCTCCAACACCCCTGTATCCGTTCTATAGAAGACCACTATTTTAATATTCAACATATGTTCAAACCGAGCAATATCATTAAGCGATATCATATGTTGATCGGTGTATCCAGCAGCCTTCTGCAACGTTGATGCTACAGATTCTAGCTCCGTGTGCAATTTCTGAGGGTTTAGAAAGTGTGCCAAGCAGATTGCAAAACAAAGATTGTTTTCCACTGTAATGTTTAAGGGCATAAATATATTAAGTCTGTTTTTAGCAATCACCTGATCATGGGCAAGGGCTTGTATTTTTCGACGAGCACCACCATGTTTACTTCTTGCTATAGACACTCTTAAATTTAAACTCTCATCAAACTGCACATCAGAGTTGCTCTGCATGATTTTTTCAAGGTCATTGATAAATAGATCGACGCTGTAATCATTGTTAGCTGACAAGAGTGTATTAACATCTGATGTCAGGCTAGCACCCCTCAAGTTTATGTTAATTAAACCACTGTCTCCTGCTAATAATCTGGAAAATGCCACTATTTCAGAAAACATGTCATGTAAAAACACTGTGTAGTCTGCTAGATCTGTAGAAGATATTTCCCTGAGATTTATAATTCTGTGGATTTTCAATCCATTGAACCGAGCTTGTGGTACTATTGTGTATCCAGCCACATTACCACCCTGTCTTACAAGTGATTCTATTTCACTGTGTGTGAGACCCATACTCGGGTCAGTAAGGTCGAGTGTGCGGTGTGACCAGATACCTATCTGTTGAGAATTTACAAATGGTTCAAAAATAGGGTATAGACGTGGCTCTGACACTTCATCTGTCTGTTGAGAATTTACAAATGGTTCAAAAATAGGGAATAGACGTGGCTCTGACACTTCATCTGTCTGTTGAGAATTTACAAAATGTTCAAAATTAAAAATTGGTTCTGAAGGAGAATCAGACACTTCATCTGTCTGTTGAGAATTTACAAAATGTTCAAAATTAAAAATTGGTTCTGAAGGAGAACCAGACACTTCATCTGTCTGTTGAGAATTTACAAAGTGTTCAAAATTAAAAATTGGATCTGGACGAGGTTCTGACCTTGATCGCACTTCGTTTATTAATTTTAACAATCTAACTTGTTTTTTTTTTTTATCTCATCAACAGTCTGAATGAGCCGGAGCAGATTTTCTGTAGTGTTTTGTTGAGTTTGGAAACTATGATCATTCCTACTACATCTTAACGGAGGACCTTGTTCCTCATCACATGACTCCCGACAACGTTTTGCAGCCATTTCTAACCCTGATTTTTTTTTTTATATATTCACAGCATACAACCCTCGAGGAAAGCGATGAATTGGACAACAGAAAAAATCTAATCATAAAACCGTACCTATGTGCACTCGCGACTAAAACAATACACACTTAGGAAAAAAATGGGTAAAGAAAATAGGACTCACCAATAACTCTATTTAAACAGGACCAGCAGTTCATTTAACAGAGTTACAATCATTTCCTGATTGCGGGCTGTTTGATCATGTCCACCATCGTGCCGTTTTTGCAATGCAATTATTTGTTTAAGGACGATCCCGTGTTTCTGTAGCGTTGTTGTCACAGTCTGCTTAAAACGTGCTTGCTCCTCCCGGGCCCTCTGATGGTCATCTATAATTCTTTTTTGGTTCTTGACAACAGTGTTCAGAAAGTTCAAAATGTCCTTGTTTGCATCGTTCTGCTGTTGGTTCTTGTATTCCTCTTGGTTTGAAGGGAGCTTGTCTGCATCAACGTCTGAATCTGCAACGTTTGCAACGGCCTCTGGGGCTTGATTTAAGTCCTTCTCTCGATCCGCCTTAGACACGTTGTTCATATCGCAGTCGTCCCATGCTTGAACAAAATGTTCGTTCCAGATTACTGTGTCTTCTGATGGATGTACAATAATAATAATAATAATTATTATTCTTACAATAATAATGATAATATCATTTTGGTTCCTCTATACTTACCAGCTGATTGTCTTGGACGTTTTCACTCAGGGGTGTTAGGTATCACACAGAGGTCGCAGGGTTTTGCAGTCTTTTGCACACGAGCTTGAACCTGTACAGCACCTGCTGTCACATTCTGGTCTACCTTCTGAGATCTGGATGATGCTTCTTGCCTCCTAACACCCACACCAGAACTACCATCAGCAAATGCCTGTGGTGGTGGCGGTACGGTGTTAGCAAAACTCCTTACGTGATCTAGAGTCAAAAGAACATGAATCATATATACTGTATATATATTTTAAAGACTAAGGTACAGATATATTATAAATATTATGTGTAATTAATACATACCATGTGGTGCTGGATTAGTAGTTCGCTGCACTGGAGCATGAACCTGGGCTACCACAACCACACCCCGGCCTAACGGCGGGCCTTGTCTAGCCGTGTTTGTTGCATCACACGGATCAGCGATTGTAACGGTAGGGTAACGGTTGACAAGTCGTCTTAAACATGCTAGAACAAACACAAATAAAGTTTTGATTTAGTTTTTTTTTTTTCATAATGTAATAGAAATCTTTTATAAATCTAAATGTTGATTAAAAACACACAGAGTGACCCTCTGTTTTCAGTTCGCCTCTCTCCCGCCTCAGATAGAGTACTAATCTGATGGGCCTCCTCTGTTTGTGTGAATAATGAGAAAGAAACGACCGTAAACACAACACATACGCAACACTCAATTCGCATGGTTTACAGATCCTTAAACACTCAAGGTGCAAGTACACTTTCTTTAGTTTTACGACATAATAGAAATTATTAATAAACTTACCGAGCGGCAGCGTGTCAGGCCTAATCTCACTCGCCTCAATCATGACGCTAGGCTGCTGAGGTTGCGCTGTCGGTGAGAATAATAAAAAAGAAACGATCATAAACACATGGACGTTATGCACCATTGTATGTATTTTTTCAAATAAAGATACAATAGTTGAATCATACCGCCCGTGTTCAGTGCTATAATCTCATTCACAATTGTCTCATAACCGGTGTTCTGCACACAGAACATCATATGACCTGTTAAGTAAGGAACTCGTACCATGATCACACATTAAACAAATTCGATTTAAACAAGGAATGTTAATTAAAAATAGACTTACCTTCAGGAGAACCAGACATTTTTCCCCAAAAAATGTTGTCTTGATTTAAGTCGTAGAAATAGTTTAGCTGATGAAGAAAGCGTCAGACCTGTGGTGTGTGTTTTGGAAAAGTAAAAACTAACTGGCGTTGCATTTTGTATTGCGAACTGTAGCCGTGAAAAAGGGGTGTGCCACATGTAGCATACCCTCCTCAAAGGAGACAACATAGGTGTGAAATATCATTAACATAAAAACCACCCTGGTATTTTTAAAAAAGAAAACTATATATTTTTTTTATATAGAGATATTAGATAGCTTCATCTGTTTTTTAAAGATCAACAGTCACATCTGTTTAATTCTTTTTATTTTCGTGTTTAGAAAAAAAAAACGATTTAAAAAAGCTAGTTTTAAAATTAATGAGATTTCAACTCTTTTTTTACACAACACACAATCTAAAGGGTATAAATCACATGTTGTGTATAGTACTTCTTAACATTAATGATTAATTTTATTCATTTCAGATAACATTAAATTATTTTTTTCTGAAGCAGGAGTCTAACGTCTTTCTACGTTAGTTTGGTTAGTTGTTGATCTGAATAAATGTCTCTCTTTGTCTTGTTTTAACAAAAGTCTACATATTAGACAACACTGTTGTTTCTAAGGTTTTAGGAAGGGAACATCCTCAGACATGACACCTTTCTTTACCCACACCTAAAAAGGTAGACATCCAGCCATTTTTCCACAGTCAGGAAGAAGCCTTGTCTATGCATTAACATATAACATACAGATCAAACAAACATTGATCCTCTTAAGGTGAAAATATACACACTTTGCTCAGCTATTTTTCCACAGTCAGGAAGAACTCCGTCTAGGCATTAACATATAACATACAGATCAAACAAACATAAGGTGCCAATACTCACCCTTTGCTCAACCATTATTCCACAGCCAGGAAGTTAGCAATGGGTCAGGAAGGAACTCCATAAAAACGCCATGGCACAGGTAAGTGATAAAAACATCATAAATCCAGTCTTAAATCCATCAAATGTCAAATCTAACATCTGTTTTGATCTTTTGATTTACACACCCTACTGTCATGTCAGTCAGGGGTGACAGGACCCTGTGACGTGACAGTCAGGGTGACAGAGGGTGTCATAGAGCCATAAATCAGGCCATAAATCCACACATGTACACATTTGACATATGACGACCTGTCAATCAATGCTGACAGGGGGTCATAAATCAGGTCATAAATCAGGCCATAAATCATCATTCTGACACATGGTATTGGATACAACTACTGGCGTCAATGTTCATCTTCTGGATCATTGCCAAGTCAGCAGTCTTCTCCATTATTGTGGTTTCAAAGAACAAGGGATACCCAGAATTTATACTGTAGGGATTGTCATTAATTGAAACTCAAATGTAAATATTCTAATATTTTGAGATACTGATTTTTGACTTTCATGAGCTGTAAGCTCTAATCATCAAAATAAAAAATAAAAACATTTGAAATGTTTTACTTGACATGCAATAAATCTAAAATATATGAAAGTTTCACTTTTTGAAATAACTTACAAGAAAAAATTAACTTTTTCATGACATTCTAATTTATTGAGATGCACCTGTATATCTAGTTTTTTTGTTTTGTTTTTTTGCAGCGAAGATTGTTTTTTCAGAAGTTCTGATTGTCCGAAAAACTATTTCAACTTTCAATGAATCTGTTTATCCAAGTTGATGAAGCTGTTTTTAAGAACACCCAAATTTTAGAATTTTATATGTACTTTCATATCATGTAAATTTGCCACCGTTTGCACTGACAGAAGAAGCATTAATAGAGATGTTTAAAATTACAACTACTAATAACATAATATTAGATATCCTACATCGTATCCTGTGATGTTCTCTCATTATTTATTTCCACCCCAGGAGAAGAAAATTATGCAAAACCTCCCTAGATAAAACACTAGAAATAATGCTGTCATTGTTTCCATCTTGCACAACATGTATCAGCTGATGTTATCAAAAAATGTTTTAGTCAAGTCACCTTTATTTATATAGTGCTTTATACAATACAGATCGTGTCAAAGCAGCTTTACAGTATTAAACAGGAAAATAGTGTGTCGATAATGCAAGAAGACAATAGTAAACACTCAATTTTCCAGTTAAAGTTAGTTCATCATTGATTCAGTGTTGTCATCGTCCAGCTCAGTTCAGTTCAAATAGTGTCTGTGCAATCTATACAATATTAACAGAAATTAATTAACAGACATATAAGAGGTTATTGTGCTATAAAAACATTGTGTAAGTTTCAGAACTCAAAACTTTCTCGTTAGTCTAAAAACAGTTTATATTGAGGCCAATCTGCCAAAACGACAGGTTGTAGAATGTGCCACTCTATGATGTAATAGTATAGCTAAACACTGCCTCCACAGAAGAAGATCAACACCTGCTTCTACATCCCTGCCTGTTTAGCCCCGCCCACTGATTTGTGCATGTAGTGTAAATAACAAGAGAGGCAAACGCAGGTCTATGCAGAAACCAAACGATAAACTTTATTTTATGAAGTTTATTTTTAATGAAGTGCCAGACTGCGTCAGTAAGAACTTGGTCCTTTTTTCACTTCATTTTCCCTGAGGTTTGTTTACAAACAAAAGCACAATTCGACATAGGATTTTCAGAAAGATTGAAACTAAAAGACGATGATGTGCTGGCTATTGGATCCGACAGTAATGTCGCACCACATAAGTGTGAGTAACTGTTTTTATTACGTGATCACTATTGCATTGTCTGTTATTACAGATCGTTTGATTTGATTATTTATGTGTTTTAACCTAAATCATAGCAGCTTCCATCTATGAAGGATGTCAAACATACACAACTGTTATCCAATCATAGCAGTGGACGGTTACTTCCGAGTCTACAATCCACCACGCCTATTCAAACAGCATTCCAATGAGGGGGGTCATTACTTCTAAATTATGATGTTTTTGAATGTAAAAATCGTGATAACATTACAAGGGGACCTCAGAGAACAGTACAAAATAATTAAAAAAGGCAGTTCATGACCCCTTTAAAAATAAATGCCTTTATATACAGAATTGTACATACATTGTCCACGGTCATTGCAAGTTTCATTTTGGATGTTCCCTTTGTTTTTCACATTATGGTGACTGCGTTGAGGCAACTCTGTTGTGGCTAATATCAGCCGCTTCAAAGTAGGTGCTCCTGATAGAGCTTACAGTTCCCTGGCCAGACCGTATCAAAGAGGCAAATGAACGGAATGGTCCAAACAGGGCCGTAACCACCATAGACATTGAGGGGGACAAATCCTGCCCAATAATTAGAAATGGCCAAATTTTCTCCCAATATTTGAAATTCTTGCACTGATCTGCTGCCCTCCATTACGCAGCGCTCTTGTTAGGATGACAAAAAAGCTTTAAAAGTAATATTTTCAGCCTGCTCTGCCTCAGCAGGCTAACAGTGCTCGTCAGTGTTAAAATAATTGAGCTGGTGAATCAAATCAGAGTAGGCGGGGTTTACCGTTTACAGATGCTGAGCGCGAAGCGTCAGTTTAACATTAAAAGAGAGTGAGGTAAGATGGAAGCTGCAAATGATTTAATGTTAGTCAGCTGTTTTACGATAGAAATAAATGACAGACAGTTATATTCAGTGAAGCAAACTCTTTTTTTTTCTCAAATATGCCCATTTTGACAGAGGGAGAGAGAGAGCGAGAGAGAGAGAGAGATGAAATGTGCGTGTGTGAATTACCTGCATCTGTTTGTATGTTCCTACAAACAATGAAGCTGTGAATTTGGTTACTTCAAAGACACATTGTTGCAGAGAAACATAATGTAGCAGTTCAGTATGGAAACTATTTTATTATAATAAAAGTCGCGGGGTAGTGTTGACAACAAGTTTCTGTGTGCGAGTGATGTGTGTGCATGTTTCATATATATATATATATATACAGTATATATATATATATATATATATATATGAAAGTTGGTCCCGCCCAATGTTCAAGACATGGTTACAGCCTTGGGTTCAAGTATCGGGAGTTGCTGGAGGAGGGCAGGTTGGATAGCACGCTGTGAACACATCGAATCTGGGCCTCCAGATGGCTGTGGCTTAAGAGTAATTATCCGTGGGCCAGTGCTGCTGGGACACAAAGGTCTGATCAACCCTGGCTGGGTCACCTGGGCGAGGGTGTATGATGTTGAAAGACCCAAACACCCAGAGATCTCAGGAACATCACTGAAGATGTGTCCCAGTGCACCCTAGGATGTATCTCTGACATATTAAATCTGATACAAAGTAGGGGCAAAGATAGAGCCTTGAGGCACACCGCAAGTAAGAGTTGTTTATCAAGAGGAACCAATGTTCACTACCATACTTTTATTAGTCAATTAAGACTTCAACCACTTCTGGGCCCACCCCTGGATGCCAGGAAATGGTCTATTGTCACTAAAACCTTTTTTAAACATCAACTGATACATGTTGCGCAAGATGGAAACAATGACTGCATTATTTCACCCTGGGGTGGAAATAAATAATGAGAGAACATCACTGGATACGATATAGGATATCTAATATAATATTATTAGTAATTGTAATTTTAAACATCTCTATTAATCATGATTAGGTGTGTTTCTTTTGTCAGTGCAAATGGTAGAAAATTTGCATGATATGAAAGTACATACACAATTCTAAAATTTGGTTTACTTATAGCTTTTTGTAACCAAGGAAATAATTTGTTTCCCTTCAAAAAGTTCCCCGAAAAACTCCCAAAGGTTTTTTTTAAAGAATTTATGGCATTAACCTTGTGAAATTTTGCAAATCTAGTGCCTATTTATTCCTCAGAAACCCACATTGTGGTTTTCTATTGGACTTCTGTAAATGTTAGATAACAAAGCAAGTTATGTGTGTGAATTCCAGTTAAATTCCTGAATTTTCTATCTACTTTTGTATCATGTAAATTCACCTCCATTTGCACTGACAGAAGAAGCACACCTAATCATGATTTATGGGGATGTGTTTAATAAAGTTACAACTATTGGTAACACTTTAGAGGGGACACATATTCACTATTAACTTAGAGTTTTCCCTGAAAGAACTCCACCGAAGCTAGTAAAGTAATTGTTAAGTTTAGGTATGGGGTTGAATTAAGGGATCTAGAATATGGTTATGCAGAGTAAGGCATTACTATGTGCTTTAGTGCTAATAAACAGCCAATGTGCCTGTAATATGCATATTAATAATAGGGGTGGCACGGTACACAGATGTCACGGTTCGGTACGTACCTCAGTTCGGGGGTCACGGTTCGATACGATTTCCGTACAACATGAAAAAAAAAAAGAAATCTACTATGCTCGGTTTCTTTTCATTTATTTTGAACAGACAGTAGTGCAAATTGAAAAAAAAAATCTGTCTAGATGTGAAAATACTACATATTATTACATGTTATATATATAAAATCTGTTTTGTTTTCATTGTGAGTGTACACAAATAAAAACAGACCTTTATACAGTGATTATTAATAAGACAATAAGTGTTTAAAGTTGATTCTGCTGGTATAAGGAAACAGTTGAAGTGATCGCGTCACACACACACACACACACACACACACACACACACACACACACACACACACACACATCAGTTCCAGCATTGCTAACTTGACAGCCAGTTGGTACTTTATCAAAATAAAATACAGTGAGCCATAGGGATGGGCGGATCGATCCTAAAGTATCGAAACTTTCGATACTTATGTTGTATCGAAAGGATCGATCTTCACATAAAAATATTGATTCTAAAGTGCATTTTTTTAAACCACTATTTTTATTTATTAAGAAAATCGGTGCATAAAATAAGCTTCTACTGTAAATGGAAAGATAGACTATGTTAGCGAACAATTGTGTTGGATAGAGCTATTTCTCCTGCTCATCGGAACACACACAAATGCTGAAAGACAGAAGTAATCAATCACAGACAGCGTTCGCTGCGGACGCATGGCTCAGTCACAGTGTTTGTTCAAATAGAGCTGCGTTTCTCAAAAGCATCAGAAGCATAAGTAGATCCTAAGAAACCATTGCCACATTATTACATTACATTACATATCATTATTACTATATATAAAATTAATTCTGAAAAATGCATCACAATTTCAAATATGAAGCAGCAATAATAATCAGAAATGTTTCCTGAGCAGCAAATGATATTGGATTTATTTCTGATGGATTATGTGACACTGAAAACTGGAATAATGATGCTGAAAATTCAGCTTTGATCATAGATGCATTTAAAATTACATTTTAAAATAGGCCTATTAAAATAGAAAATAGTTATTTTAAAGGTTATATTTCACAATATTGCTGTTTTTCCTGTATTTTTGTTCAAATAAGTGCAGCCTTGGTGAGCATGAGACTTATTTTAAAAAAATATAAAAAAATCTTACTAACCCCAAACGTTTGTGTACATGTAATATTTATTTTAAATAGGCTAGTTTGTGTAAGTAAATTTAAACTGGTTGTTAAAAGTTCAAATGGATTCTGTTATGTTCTGTAATTGCTGTTAATAAATCTGTCAGAAAAAAAATATATACTAAAGTTTCACCTTTAGGAGTACAGGAGCCACAGTTTACCACAGTATTTGTAGTAAAACTGTAGTAACCACAAATTTACCATGGTAATAATAATAATAATAATAATAATACATTTGAGTACTTACTGTATGTAACACCATGTTTATTTTTCATGAGGTACCCTCAAAGGTGCACCTTTGTAATTTATCTATAACCTTAAAGCATTCATACTTGTATGGAACTAATATGGTCCATTTTAGGGGTATAGGTGCACCTTTGAGGTTACTGCCCCAGTAAAGGGCTAAAATACAATTTTAGTATATTTCATTTCTGACAGTGTAAACAAAAAAAGGCCTGTGAAACGTTAAAAAAATGGCTTTAAAATCTAATATTAAGTGAGTATAATTACTGATTATATTCTTTTAATAATTTAAAAGATCATTTTAGTTTACAGGTATCGGTATTGGTATCGATATCAACGATACTGGGCTTGAAAATATCGGTATCGGATCGAAAATAAAATAAGAGGTATCGCCCATCCCTAGTGAGCCAAACATCAGCGCGCCCGCCTCTGTGTCACCGTTGGCATTCGCTGTTCTTCTGCTGGCGGTTATCAAACAGCGTTGCATTGCTGCGGGCGCCCCCTTCTGGATTGGGGGTGAATTGCCTGTATTCGTCATAAGGCCTCATGCACTGAACCGAGATGCCTGTACCATGACGGTTCGATACGAATACATGTACCGTGCCACCCCTTATTAATAAGCAACTAGTTAATAGTGAGAATTGGTCCTTAAAATTGAGTTTTACCCAACTATTAATAATAATAAAATAAGATATCCTTCAACATATCCAGTGATGCTCTCTCATTATTTATTTACACACCAGAAAAAAAAAAAAAGCAAAACATCCCTAGATAAAAAAAAAAAAAAATAGAAATAATGCAGTCATTGTTTCCATCTTGCACAACATGCATCTGATGTTTCAAAAAGGTTTTAGTGACAATATGTTTTGAGGAGACACATATGTGAAGTTTGTCTAGCTGTTGATCCAGTGCTAATTATGAATGAGAAATGTAATAATTTAAATTTATTAATTTAGCCAAAACACCTTTATTTACATTATTGTCCATAGTGAGTGCAATATATATATATATTTATGTGTTTTTTCTTGTAACATTTTTCCAGCTTCAGTTTTTATACAGTCGTGGTCAGAATTATTGGCACCCTTGGTAAATATGATCAAAGAAGGCTCTGAAAATAAACCTGCATTATTAATCCTTTTGATCTTTTGTGATTAAAAAAATCACAAAAATCTAAACTTTCATTGAAATAAACAATAGAAAATGGGGGAAAATCTCATTATGAAATAAATGTTTTTCTCAAATACACGTTGGACACAATTATTGGTACCCCTAGAAATTCTTATGAGTAAAATATCTCTGATGTATATCCCATTCATATTTACAATTTTGAGCACTCCAGGGGGATTATGAACATGAAATTATCCAGCCATGGCTTCCTGTTTCACAGAAATATAAATAGGAGGGAAAACAAAGTCCAAATTCCCTTAATCATCCATCACAATGAGAAAAACCAAAGAATATATTTCTGTTGTGCAGCAAAAGATAATTGAGCTTCACAAATTAGTGAAGTGGCTTTAAGAAAAGAGCTAGAGCAGTGAAAATTCCCATTTCCACCATCAGGGCAATAATTAAAAATTTCCAATCAACAGAAAATGTTATGAATCTGCCTGGAAGAGGACATGTGTCTATATCATCCTAATGCACGGTGAGGAGGAGAATTTGAGATGCCAAAGACTCTTCAAGGACCACATCTGGATAATTGTAGAGAAAGGTTGAGTTTTGGGGTCAGAAAACCTTAAAAAAAATGGTCAAACAGCCCCTACATCACCACATGTTGTTCGGGAGGGTTTCAAGATGAATTCTCCTCACTCATCCAAAAACAATCTCCAGCATATTCAGTTGTCAGACACGATTGGAACTTCAAATGGGACTGGCTTTTATGGTCAGATGAAACTAAAAAAATAGCTTTTTAGCAGCAAACACTCAAGATGGGTTTGGTGCACACAGGGATAAAAAAGTACCCCATGTGTACAATGAAATATACTGCTGTATTTTAATGTTGTGGGCCTATATTTCTGCTGGAGGTCCTGGATATCTTGTTTAGATACATGGCATCATGGATTCTATCAAATACCAACAGATAAAAAATCAACAAGTGACTGACTCTCTTAGAAATCTTATAATGGGCCATGTTTGGATCTTCCATTAGGACAATAATCCAAACACAAACCTCAAAAACAACACAAAAATGAGTCACTGGGCACAAAATCAAGCTTCTGCTATGGCCATTCCAGTCCTCTGACCTGAACCCTGTAGAAAATGAGTGAGGTGAACTGAAGAGAAGAAGCACCGTCATGGAGCTGTGAATCTGAAGGATCAGGAGAGATTCTGAATGAAGGAATGGTCTCTGATCTCTTGTTAGGTTTTCTCTAACCTCATCAGGCATTATAGGAGAAAATTTAGAGCTGTTAAACTGGCAAATGGAGGTTTCAAAAAGTATTGAATAAAAGGGTGCTGTTATAATTGTGGCCAATGTATATTAGAGAAAAACATTTATTTCATTATGATATTTCCTCCCATTTTAAATTCTTATTCTCCAATTAAAGGCTAGATTTTTGTGATTTTTTTTAATAAAAGATCAAAAGGATTAACAATGTAGATTAATTTTCACAGCCTTCTTTGATCATATTTACCAAGGGTGCCAATAATTCTGACCACGACTGTAAATAGGATGCAGGCGAAGGGTTTTCCAGTCATCTTCTTGCTTATAGTTTAGTGTGGAACTGTTAGATATTTTTCTCATGGCTTCATGTGACACATTTGCAAGTATTTCGATTTTGTTGTTGAGTTATTCAAAATACAAATACCTAGAAAAATAGATAAGGGTCAAATGCAGAAACAGCTGATGGACTGAGGAAATATCATGGGAATATCATGAGGAAATTATGTAGGGAAATTATCTGGAGTTCCATGAAATAAAAGATGAGAAAGGACAGAACAACTGCTGCTTTTTCCACATATGAAAATAACCTCATTACTGGCTGCACGATAACTTTCCTAACTTTCCTTGAGACCATGACCTGTTAAAGAGCCCTTATTATGGGTTATGAAAAGTTCATATTTTGGTTTTGGGAGTCCCTAACAACAGGTTGACATGCATGCAAGGTCAAAAAACACTTTCATTTTCTTATAATATGCATTTATTTTTACCTTATTTGCTCAACGACTCCCAAACGATTCGTTCAATGATTCATTCTTCTAAACCCCTCCTTTGCGTGACGCTAATCTGCGGTGATTGGTCTGATTGGTCGATTTAATTTAAAGCAGTGTTTGTGAGTGCAGTGCTGCTTTGTGTACAGCCGTTACCGGGGAAACAGCCATTTTTAATGCTCCAAAAGTGGCACCTAGTGGCAAAGAATGAATTTGCATTTTCATTCAGACCAATACGTAAATCGTTTCCGAGGTCTGTGTGCGCAACATGTGGGTGGGCAGTAGTGTTGTCAAAAATATCGATATTTCGATAAATATCGATACTGAAATATCTGAACGGTACCAATACTAATTTCCCGAAGTATCGATACACCGATACTAGCCGAGCTGTCACTTTTCTCCAAAGGCGCGTTGACAAACACCACACGTGACCGCAGTGCCTGTCTCGTCTCATTCGCTCTGGTTAAATAGCAGAAGTGAAGTGAATAGATAGATGGCGAGTGCGTTCTGTTCTCATTTTAACATTACTGAAACATTAACCAAGATGGCCTAGCAGGGCTCTACAGTGCGACCATTTCTACTGCGTGCGACTATGAAAAAATATTTAGGACTGACCCGATCAGCATATTTGTGTTTGTGCTGAGGGAGCTTTAGGTTTCTAACGTTTTGCAGCGTTGAGTAATGTATCACAGAAGTATTCTCTCATTATAACAAAAAAAGTGTAGACAAAGTGTAAACAAGAGATTCATTGTGCAGTGTAAAGGAGCTTCGTTGATTATAATGGAGTTTTGTTAGATCGCGATGAACTAAGATGAGTGACAGTTTTAATGATTATTAAGGGAGTTTGCAAATGTGATACTGATTTAATACAACAGTTCATTAAACAAGAAGTTAATATTAAGTGACTTATATTGTCTGACTATAACACTATTGCCTTATTTTGCTCTATTTCATCAATGAAAATCGTTTCAAACAAAGTCCCAGCTGAGCCGCTGCGCATCTCCATTCAAACACAGCGGTGTTTCGTTTATGAATGAACGATTCGTTTTTAAACGAATCTAGTGAGTCAATGATTCAATTACCCATTCATAAAGACTGTCACGTACTTCATTCCTGAATGATTCAGTCGTTCAAACGAATCAATTGAATAAATTATTCAGTGATAAAATCAGTGACATACTGCCTCCTACTGGCAGTTTTAGTTACATTTTTAAAGTATCTTTTCTGTTATTTAAATAATTTTGAATTTCTACATTCAAAATTGTATATTTAAAACATTAACCTCAACATGAATTTATGAATTTAATTGCACTTATGCAACCTCTGAGCCTCATTAAACATCTGAAAATACACCTCTACAAGCCACTTGTGTGTTCTTCTGTGCCACCCCTAGTACAATTTTATTTCTTAAATACTGATTTCATTTGATTGATTGATCTTATTCTACTTCTTGTTCTACTTGTTTTTATTCTGTTGTTTTAATTAGAAATGATAAAAAGCGTATTAATATATATTTTTTTAATTTGACATAAAAGATGACATACTTTTAATAAAGTTAGAAAAATGCCATTACAAAGGTAAAAACAAAATTCCCTGTAAATCACTTTAAGGAGTCAAATATCACCTCGTAATGGGAAGGATAATTTTTGATCAGAATTTTTGATTATTGATTTGAAGGTGCTCCTAATTTTTTTAAATTAGGAGCACAAGTGCTCCTAAAAAGAAAAGAAAGCGTAGAGCCCTGCCTATTGTTGCTGATATGAGTGTTGTCTCGTTTTTTCACCGTAATTCTTAAAGTTAATATAATCTGACTGAGGAATCTTAGACAAGTAAATACTTTAACTGTGGTCAAATGTAAATTAACTTGTGCTTATTTAACTTTATTCAAACAATTATTAGTTAAATTCTGCAATTTGTCTTCATGTCGATCCAGTGAGCATTGTTTTCGCATGTGAAACGTGCGTGGATCGGTGATTATATGTGAAAAGATGCCTGAAATCAGTGCAGAAGAGGACCCACTCACATGGTGGAGGACACATGAGACAACTTTACCTCACCTTGCCCAGTTTGCTAAGAAGTATCTCTTTATCTCTGCTTCAAGTTCAGCTTCAGAGTGTGTATTTAGTGCACTACCTCAAGATATTTTTGTTCATGTAAAATATACCTCATTGTCATGTTCTAGACTTGTTATATTTATCTTTAAAAAAAAAAATGACCCCCTTAATATTGTGGCAGTTTTTTTCTCCGTGGTATCGAAAATGGTATCGAATATCGATATTTTTCAAGGTATCGTATCGAAGTTAGAAATTCCAGTATCGTGACAACACTAGTGGGCAGTATGCTAATGTTTCATGTTGACGTCAACATGAAACGGCTTGGGATTCGTTTTAAAAATTACTCGCTTCAATGATTCAGAGTCGACTCTTTCTTTTGAGAGACAATAACTTTATACACGGAGCACTTTCAGATTTTCATTCACTTAGAGCTGTGTTACACACTGCATGAAAGGTCATTTTCAAAAATCCATAATAGGGGCACTTTAATATATTGCGACTGTTGCGCCATATTGGGACTGTAATATGTAAAATTGTAACATGCTCTCACTATTTTTCAGGGGGCACGAGTGAGGGAGGGGGGGGGGGGGGGGGGGGGCGCGTCATTTGACACATAGCAGCCACAATAGCACTTATGTTTTATATAAGACTTGTGTTGTCATGTGTTTCAGTTCCTGTTTTGCCTTATTTGGTCACCTTCCTGTCCTTGTTTAGTTTGATTAGTTGATTCCTCGCACCTGTCTGTCTCTCATTATCCTGTGTTTATAAGCCCCAGTCTGTTCAGTTTGTGTTTGTCTGGTCTACTTGTGTACTACGTGTGTTGCTCAAGCTCCTGTTGTGATGATTCCCAGTGTTTCCTTGATTAAAGGCTGCTAAACGTTCCATTGTGCCTCCCGTGTTCTTCCTGAACAGCGTAACGTGACATATATCTTTTTTTTTTGTTTTGTTTAGTTTTTTATTTGTTTTGTTTTATTTTTTTTGCAGTTTAGATTGTTTTTTCAGAAGTTCTGATTATCCGAAAAACAATTTCAACTTTCAGTGAATCTGTTTATCCAACCTGATGAAGCTGTCAATAAGCACACCCAAATTTTAGATGTTTTTATGTACTTTCATATCATGCAAATTTACTACCGTTTTCACTGACAGAAGAAGCATTAATAGAGATGTTTAAAATTACAACTAGTAATAACATAATATTATATTTCCTACATCGTATCCAGTGATGTTCTCTCATTATTTATTTCCACCAAAGGAGAAGAAAATTATGCAAAACCTCCCTAGATAAAAAACTAGAAATAATGCTGTCATTGTTTCCATCTTGCACAACATGTATCAGCTGATGTTATAAAAAAAATGTAGTCAAGTCAAGTCACCTTTATTTATATAGTGCTTTATACAATACAGATCGTGTCAAAGCAGCTTTACAGTATTAAACAGGAAAATAGTGTGTCGATAATGCAAGAAGACAATAGTAAACACTCAATTTTCCAGTTAAAGTTAGTTCATCATTGATTCAGTGTTGTCATCGTCCAGCTCAGTTCAGTTCAAATAGTGTCTGTGCAATCAAGTCAACAATATTAACAGAAATTAATTAACAGACATATAAGAGGTGATTGTGCTATAAAAACATTGTGTAAGTTTCAGAACTCAAAACTTTCTCGTTAGTCTAAAAACAGCTTATATTGAGGCCAATCTGCCAAAATGACAGGTTGTAGAATGTGCCACTATATGATGTAATAGTATGGCTAAACACTGCCTCACCAGAAGAAGATCAACACCTGCTTCTACATCCCTGCCTGTTTAGCCCCACCCACTGATTTGTGCATGTAGTGTAAATAACAAGAGAGGCAAACGCAGGTCTATGCAGAAACCAAACGATAAACTTTATTTTATGAAGTTTATTTTTAATGAAGTGCCAGACCGCGTCAGTAAGAACTTGGTCCTTTTTTCACTTCATTTTCACTGAGGTTTGTTTACAAACAAAGGCACAATTCGACAAAGGATTTTCAGAAAGATTGAAACTAAAAGACAATGATGTGCTATATTGGATCCGACAGTAATGTCGCACCACATAAGTGTGAGTAACTGTTTTTATTACGTGATCACTATTGCTTTGTCTGTTATTACAGATCATTTGATTTGAGTATTTATGCATTTTAACCTAAATCATAGCAGCGTCCATCTATGAAGGATGTCAAACTTACACAACTGTTATCCAATCATAGCAGTGGACAGTTACTTCCGAGTCTACAATCCACCACGCCTATTCAAACAGCATTCCAATGAGGGGGGTCATTACTTTTAAATTATGATGTTTTTGGATGTAAAAATCGTGATAACATTATAAGGGGACCTCAGAGAACAGTACAAAATAATTAAAAAAGGCAGTTCATGACCCCTTTAAAAATAAATGCCTTTATATACAGTATTGTACATACATTGTCCACGGTCATTGCAAGTTTCATTTTGGTTGTTCCCTTTGTTTTTCACATCATGGTAACTGCGTTGAGGCAACTCTGTTGAGGCTAATATCAGCCGCTTAAAAGCAGGTGCTCCTGATAGAGCTTACAGTTCCCCGGCCTGACCGTATCAAAGAGGCAAATGAACAGAATGGTCCAAACAAGGCCGTAACCACCATAGACATTGAGAGGGACAAGTCCCCCCCAATAATTAGAAATGGCCAAATCCCCCCCCCCACCCAAAAAAAAAAAATATTTGAAATTATTGCACTGATCTGCTGCCCTCCATTAAGCAGCGCTCTTGTTAGGATGACAAAAAGCTTTAAAAGTAATATTTTCAGCCTGCTCTGCCTCAGCGGGCTAACAGCGCTCGTCAGTGTTAAAATAATTGAGCTGGCGAATCAAATCAGAGTAGGAGGGGTTTACCGTTCACAGATGCTGAGCGCGGAGCATCAGTTTAACGTTAAAAGAGAGCAAGGTAAGATGGAAGCTGTAAATCATTTAATGTTAGTCAGCTGTTTTACTATAGAAATACATGACCAACTGTTATAATCAGTGAAGCAAACTACTTAAATTTTTTTCTCAAATATGCCCATTTTGACAGAGGGAGAGAGCGAGAGAGAGCGAGATATGAAATGTGCGTGCGTGAATTACCTGCATCTGTTTGTATGTTCCTACAAACAATGACGCTGTGAATTTGGTTACTTCAAAGACACTTCATTGCAGAGAAACATAATGTAGCAGTTCAGTATGAAAACTATTTTATTATAATAAAAGTCGCCGGGTAGTGTTGACAACAAGTTTCTGTGTGTGAGTGATGTGCGTGCGTATGTTTCATATATATATATATACAGTATATATATATATATACTGTATACAGGTGCATCTCAATAAATTAGAATGTCGTGAAAAAGTTCATTTTTTCTTGTAACTTATTTCAAAAAGTGAAACTTTCATATATTTTAGATTCATTACATGTAAAGTAAAACATTGCAAAAGTTTTTTTTCTTTTAATTTGGATTATTAGAGCTTACAGCTCATGAAAGTCAAAAATCAGTATCTCAAAATATTAGAATATTTACATTTGAGTTTCAATAAATGACCATCCATACAGTATAAATTCTGGGTATCTCTTGTTCTTTGAAACCACAATAATGGGGAAGACTGCTGACTTGGCAATGATCCAGAAGACGAACATTGACACCCTCCACATAGAGGGTAAGTCACAGAAGGTAATTACTGAAAGGTGTGGCTGTTTACAGAGTGCTGTATCAAAGCATATTAAATGCAAAGTTGACTGGAAGGAAGAATTTGGGTAGGAAAAGGTGCACAAGCAACAGGGATGACCTCAAGCTTGAGAATACTGTCAAGCAAAGCTGATTAAAACACTTGAGAGAGCTTCACAAGGAGTGGACTGCAGCTGGAGTCAGTGCATCAAGAGTCACCTTGCTCTGACATCTTCAGAAAAAGGGCTACCAAGCCACTTCTGAACCAGAGACAACGTCAGAAGCATCTTACCTGGGCTGTGGAGAAAAAGAACTGGACTGTTGCTCATTGGTCCAAAGGCCTCTTTTCAGATGAAAGTAAATGTTGCATTTCATTTGGAAATCAAGGTCCCAGAGTCTGGAGGAAGAGTGGAGAGGCACAGAATCCATGTTGCTTGAAGTCCAGTGTGAAGTTTCCACAGTCAGTGATGATTTGGGCTGCCATGTCATCTGCTGGTGTTGGTCCACTGTGTTTTCTGAAGTCCACAGTCAACGCAGCCATCTACCAGGAAATTTTAGAGCACTTCATGCTTCCTTCTGCTGACAAGCTTTATGGAGATGCTGATTTCATTTTCCAGCAGGACTTGGCACCTGCCCACACTGCCAAAGGTACCAAAAGCTGGTTCAAAGACCATGGTGTTACTGTGCTTGATTGGCCAGCAAACTCGCCTGACCTGAACCCCATAGAGTATCTATGGGTTATTGTCAAGAGGATGATGAGAGACACCAGACCAAACAATGCAGATGAGCTGAAGGCCACTGTCAAAGAAACCTGGGCTTCCATACCACCTCAGCAGTGCCACAAACTGATCACCTCCATGCCACGCCGAATTGAGGCAGTAATTAAAGCAAAAGGAGCCCCTACCAAGTATTGAGTACATACACAGTAAATTAACATACTTTCCAGAAGGCCAACAATTCACTAAAAATGTTTTTTTTTATTGGTCTTATGAAGTATTCTAATTTGTTGAGATAGTGAATTGGTGGGTTTTTGTTAAATGTGAGCCTAAATCATCACAATTAGTGACATAGTGATAAAACATGTATAGCCTGAATGCACTGTAAGTCGCTTTGGATAAAAGCGTCTGCTAAATGCATAAATGTAAATGTAAATGTAAATTAAAAGAACCAAAGACTTAAACTACTTCAGTCTGTTTGCATTGAATTTATTTAATGCACTAGTTTCACAATTTGAGTTGAATTACTGAAATAAATTAACTTTTCCACGACATTCTAATTTATTGAGATACACCTGTATATATATATATATATGTGAAAGTTGGTCCCGCCCAGTGTTCAAGACATGGTTACAGCCTTGGGTCCAAGTATCGGGAGTTGCTGGAGGAGGGCAGGTTGGATAGCACGCTGTGAACCCATCGAATCTGGGCCTCCAGATGGCTGTGGCTTAAGAGGAATGATCCGTGGGCCAGTGCTGCTGGGACACAAAGGTCTAATCAACCCTGGCTGGGTCACCTGGGCGAGGGTGTATGATGTTGAAAGACTCAAACACCCAGTGACCTCAGGAACATCACTGAAGATGTGTCCCAGCGCATCCTAGGATGTATCTCTGACATAGTAAATCTGATAAAAAGTAGGGGCAAAGATAGAGCCTTGAGGCACACCGCAAGTAAGAGTTGTTTATTGAGAGGAACCAATGTTCACTACCATACTTTCATTAGTCAATTAAGACTTCAACCACTTCTGGGCCTACCCCTGGATGCCAGGAAATGGTCCATTGTAAATAAAACCTTTTTTAACCATAAACTGATACATGTTGTGCAAGATGGAATCAATGACTGCATTATTTCTATTTTTTTTTCTAGGGATGTTTTGCATAATTTTCGTCCCCTGGGGTGGAAATAAATAATGAGAGAACATCACTGGATACGATATAGGATATCTAATATAATATTATTAGTAATTATAATTTTAAACATCTCTATTAATCATGATTAGGTGTGTTTCTTTTGTCATTGCAAATGGTAGAAAATTTGCATGATATGAAAGTACATACACAATTCTAAAATTTGGTTTACTTATAGCTTTTTGTAACCAAGGAAACTTAATCATTTTAAATTGATAAAAAACTCCAAAAGCTGGAAAAGATGGCCTAAAGGTTCATAAGTAGGCTGGGACATATTCACTCTAATGGCCTCAACCTTACTAACAAAGTAATTAAGAAAGTTTTAACACAAAGTTGGAGACAAGTATAAATTAGCAGAAGGACTTATAGCTGGTCGATTACACATTTGTGAGAATAATTTGTTTCCCTTCAAAAAGTTCCCCGAAAATGTTTTTTAAAGCATTTATGGCATTAACCTTGTGAACTTTTGCAAATCTAGTGCCCATTTATTCCTTAGAAACCCACATTGTGGTTTTCTATTGGACTTTTGTAAATGTTAGATAACAAAGCAAGGCACCATTTATAAGAATGCTATTGAATTCCAGTTAAATTCCTGAATTTTCTATCTACTTTTGTATCATGCAAATTCACCTCCATTTGCACCGACAGAAGAAGCACACCTAATCATGATTTATGGGGATGTGTTTAATAAAGTTACAACTGTTGGTAACACTTTAGAGGGGATACATATTCACTATTAACTTAGAGTTTTCCCTGTAAAAACTCCACCGAAGCTAGTAAAGTAGTTGTTAAGTTTAGGTATGGGGTTGAATTAAGGGATCTAGAATATGGTTATGCAGAGTATGGCATTACTATGCGCTTTAGTGCTAATAAACAGCCAATGTGCCTGTAATATGCATATTAATAAGCAACTAGTTAATAGTGAGAATTGGTCCTTAAAATTGAGTGTTACCCAACTATTAATAATAATAAAATAAGATATCCTTCAACATATCCAGTGATGCTCTCTCATTATTTATTTCCGCACCAAAAAAAAAAAGAAAAAAAAAGAAGAACATCCCTAGATAAAAAAAAAAAAAAAAATAGAAATAATGCAGTCATTGTTTCCATCTTGCACAACATGCATCTGATGTTTAATAAAGGTTTTAGTGACAATATGTTTTGAGGAGACACAGATGTGAAGTTTGTCTAGCTGTTGATCCAGTGCTAATTATGAATAAGAAATGTAATAATTTAAATGTATTAATTTAGCCAATTATTTTCTCCAATGTGACTTAAAATAGCAAACATTTCATTTTATATAAATACGTTAATGTTAATATACATCCCTCCCAGCTCCAACAACAACAACAGGAGTGAGGCACTACATGATCTGTACCAGCACACCAGTGAGCAGCAGACAGCCCACCCAGATACTTTTCTCATCTTGGCTGGAGACTTTAATCACGCAGACTTAAAGAGTGTGTTCCCAAAAATACACCAACATGTTGACTTTCCAACAAGGGGAAAAAATACGCTGGACTTTGTTTACACCACCCAGAGAGGAGCTTACAAGGCCCTCCCCCTCCCCCTCCCCCACCTCGGAGCCTCAGACCACATCACTGTCATGCTAATGCCTGCATACAGACCGCTCGTTAAAGTCATCAAACCAATACACAAACAGATACAAGTGTGGCCGGAAGAGTCGTCAGAGGCACTTCAGGACTGTTTTGTTTCTCGGACTGGAATATGTTTAAGCAGGCTGCCACATACAACAACACCACAGACCTCCAAGAGTACTCAGAGACTGTCATTGCCTACATCACCAAGTGCATTGATGATGTAACGGTCACAAAGACTATTACTGTCCGGGCCAACCAGAAGCCGTGGCTGACAAGGGAGGTCTACAGACTTCTGAAGGCCCGGAACGCTGCCATTAGAGCTGTAGATGAGGAGGGCCTGAAGACAGCTAGGGCCAACCTATCCCGCGGCATCAGAGAGGCCAAGAGAGAGTACTCCAGGAGGATAGCCCATCATTTCAGCGACAGCAGAGACACTCGGAGCCTGTGGCAGGGGATACAGACCATTATGGACTACAAGCCCCCACCACAGACCTGTGACAGCACCATCCCCCTGCTGAACGAGCTGAATGCCTTCTTTGCTCGCTTTGAGGCACAAAACAGCACCACTGCACAGAAGACTCCACCTCGTCCCGGCGACCAGGTGATGACGCTGTCCCCGGACAGCGTGAGGAGATCCCTCAGCAGGATCAATGCACGCAAAGCTCCGGGTCCTGACAACATTCCTGGGCGTGTACTGAGAGACTGTGCAGTGGAACTCACTGATGTCTTCACAGACATTTTCAACATCTCACTAAGTCAGGCTGTTGTTCCCACATGCTTCAAAGCTACCACCATCATTCCAGTCCCGAAGAAGTCATCTCCATCCTGCTTCAATGACTACCGTCCAGTAGCACTCACTCCTATTCTCATGAAGTGCTTTGTATGGCTAGTCATGCAACACATCAAGTCTGTCTCCCGCCCTCCCTGGACCCCTTCCAGTTTGCATATAGGTCCAACTGCTTGACCGTTGATGCCATCGCCACTGCCCTCCACCTAGCCCTCACACATCTGGACAAAAAAGACTCATATGTCAGGATGCTGTTCATAAACTTCAGTTCAGCATTCAACACAATCATCCCTCAACAGCTCACTCACAAATTGATCCAGCTGGGGCTCAACACCTCTCTGTGCAACTGGCTGTTGGACTTCCTGACCGGGAGACCTCAGGCAGTACGGGTCGGCATTAACACATCCAGCACCATCACACTGAACACAGGGGCCCCCCAAGGATGTGTGCTGAGCCCCCTCCTCTTTACTCTGCTGACCCACGATTGCACACCGTCACACAACTCTAACCTTTTCATTAAGTTTGCAGATGACACGACTGTGGTGGGTCTCATTAGCAACAGAGATGAGACAAACTACAGGAGCGAGGTGAGCCGCCTGGCCGGGTGGTGCAGGGACAACAATCTCTCCCTGAATGTGGAGAAGACGAAGGAGATTGTTGTTGACTTCAGGAGAGTGCACACTCAGCATGCTCCTCTGACCATCAACGGTGCGACTGTGGAGAGAGTGAGCAGCACCAAGTTCCTGGGTGTGCACATCACAGAGGACCTCTCCTGGACTAATAACACTGGCCAAGAAAGCACAGCAGCGTCTCTACTTCCTCCACAAACTCAGAAGAGCCAGAGCCCCGACCCCCATCATGTGCACCTTCTACAGAGGCACCATCGAGAGAATCCTGACTAGCTGCATCACTGTGTGGTATGGCGCTTGCAACGCATCCTGCCGCAAGTCACTTCAATGCATAGTGAGAGCAGCTGAGAAGATCGTTGGTGTCTCTCTCCCTTCCCTCCAGGACATTTACAGCACCCGTCTCACCCGCAAAGCTCGCAGCATTGCAGGTGATCCCACACACCCGACACACAGCTTCTTCAGTCTGCTGCCATCAGGGAGGAGACTGCGGATTCTCCAGGAGAGGACCAGCAGACTGAAGGACAGCTTCATACATCAGGCTGTCAGGAAGCTGAACTCCCTCCCGTCCTTGCCCCCCCCTCCCCTCTTTTACAACACGCAACACTGAACTCTGACACTACGACCCCCCCCCACACGCACACACAAACTGTGACCCGACCAGTCACTTTGTGCAGCATTGAACTGATCACTACCTCATCCAGCATTGACTGCAAACTACCTCTTCTGACAGTCTGATAAAAGACTGTTCTTTTTTTGCACTACACATATATCTGCAGTTTTGTTTTATTTAACTGGTTTGCACTCTATCTGCCATGTGCCTTATGCCACTTTATCTATCTCTTTTCTTTTTTTTTCTACAATGTCCTCATTTGTATATCTGTATAGTTTGTATGTACCGTACATATGTTTAAACTGTATTTATCTGTATTTGAACGTCTACTGTCAGTGTTTAATGTTAACTGTATGCACCAAGGGTCTGAGAGTAACGCAATTTCAATTCTCTGTATGTATGTGCTGTACATATGGAAGAATTGACAATAAAGAAGACTTGACTTGACATGACTTGACTTCTCCTCATCAGTTTATTAGTCCCCAGACTTCAAAGTCCAAAACTTGTTTTTGTTGTAACGTTTTTCCAGCTGCAGTTTTTATAAATAGGATGCAGGTGAAAGGTTTAGCAGCCATCTTCTTGCTTATAGTTTAGTGTGGAACTGTTAGATATTTAGATATGGCTTCATGTGACACATTTGCAAGTATTTAGATTTTGTTGTTGAGTTATTCAAAATACAAATACCTAGAAAAATAGATAAGGGTCAAATGCAGAAACAGCTGATGGACTGAGGAAATATCATGAGGAAATTATGTAGGGAAATTATCTGGAGTTCCATGAAATAAAAGATGAGAAAGGACAGAACAACTGCTGCTTTTTCCACATATGAAAATAACCTCATTACTGGCTGCACGATAACTTTCCTAACTTTCCTTGAGACCATGACCTGTTAAAGAGCCCTTATTATGGGTTATGAAAAGTTCATATTTTGGTTTTGGGAGTCCCTAACAACAGGTTGACATGCATGCAAGGTCAAAAAACACTTTCATTTTCTTATAATATGCATTTATTTTTACCTTATTTGCTCAACGACTCCCAAATGATTCGTTCAACGATTCATTCTTCCAAACCCCTCCTTTGCGTGACGCTAATCTGCGGTGATTGGTCTGATTGGTCGATTTAATTTAAAGCAGTGTTTGTGAGTGCAGTGCTGCTTTGTGTACAGCCGTTACCGGGGAAACAGCCATTTTTAATGCTCCAAAAGTGGCACCTAGTGGCAAAGAATGAATTTGCATTTTCATTCAGACCAATGCGTAAATCGTTTCCGAGGTCTGTGTGCGCAACAAGTGGGTGGGCAGTATGCTAATGTTTCATGTTGACGTCAACATGAAACGGCTTGGGATTAGTTTTAAAAATGACTCGTTTCAATGATTCAGAGTCGACTCTTTCTTTTGAGAGACAATAACTTTATACACGGAGCACTTTCAGATTTAAAATTTAGCAGGATGCAAAATTGCAGGGGAACGTCATTTGACACATAGCAACCACAATAGCACTTATGTTTTATTTATTTTTTACTTTTTATTCGAAAAAATCCCACACGTGTTAACTAAATCTTGAAATATCTCGATTCTCCAATATGTGTAAATAGATGCATTTTCCACCTTTATAGATTATGTTGATCTGTAATGGGTGATGGTCAAAGTAGCCTAATAATGTGGTCTATTAGCTATGCATAAAAACATGTCTGTTTAAAGTAACATATATGGGTGTCATGCCATAAAATATTTTTAGTACGACTGACTTTGTATTTAATGTGATTTTAATAAAAACCTTGTAAGTTAGGCTAAAATCATAACACTTTCGTTGTACAGAAAGAGAGCAAAGAACATTTACATTATCAAAAAACATTTTCACTGACTTCAGTCTAGAGTTCAAGCACTCTCAAAAACTTCCATTAAAATCACTGAAGCTGTTTATACTGTGAAATGAGTATCTTACTTACAGATTCATACACACATCTGCACTTTGTTGTTTCTGATGAGAGAATTCGCCGGAAAGAGGTATTCCGTCAGCAAGCGAGTTAAGAAAACACTAGCATTTTAGCGATGACTCATCTGAATGCCTCTGATTGGTCATTGCATTCATAAGCTCAACAGAATCATGTATGATTGGTTATTATGCACATTGCTGTAAAACCGTGTCTGTCTCTGACCCAGCCAGCGAACACAGATTTGAATTTAGCAGCTGGTGGAATGATCTAATCACGTTGGTGTGATCGTATCAAATATTACAAATATTATTTGCCTATTTTTTGTCTTTTGGAAGCTGCATTCAAAATCCACTTGGCTCAAAAATCTGAGGGGGCACGTGCCTCCTCACTTTGAATGGGTATGACGCCTCTGTATGAAGGGATAGAAAATATTGGTAACACTGGTAACAATAAGGTCCCATTAGTTTTTGCATTAACTAATAAGCAGTACATTTGGTAAATTCATTATTAGTTAATGTTATCTCAAGTTCTTTAAATTATATTATACAACTTTGGAATTTAAAATCATGTATTAGCAAATGTTGAAATTAACATGAACTGTGTCACAGTTCTGCTACTGTGGATGAACGAGGAGCGAGGAGATGAGGAGACGCAGGAGAAAACATGAACAATAGTCTTTAATAATCCACACGAAGGGGTATTACAGGCATGACACACACGTAGCACTGGCATGGAAGACATTCAAGACCCGACAAGGAAACAAGGGGCAGAACACACTATAAATACTAAACTAAACGAGGGATAAATGAGACACACCTGAATCAAATGACATAATAACACAAGTGAGAAACTGGTTCACGGAGCACATGGGGAGGGAAAACACACACAAAACAATCCATGGGTGTGACATATTGCCCCCCTCCCAGAAGGCGCGTCCTCGTGCCACAGGAACAACATAGTAAGGGACGGTGGAAACTTGGGAGGAGGCTCGGGAGGAGGACGGACACCCGGGAGGAGGATGATGAACAGAGTCCAAGGTGGAGACGATGGAGGGGGAGCCAAGGAAGAAACAGGAGGGGCTTGGACCAGGCGGTGCCAGGTGGGACCCAGGACACAGCCATAATATCGACCCACGGTGCAGCCGACGGAGGGAGGAGCCATGGTGGAGAAAGGGCTGACGACTCCAGGGGGCTGACCAACGGTGGCGGAGCAGGTGGCGTAGGTGGAGAGCCGATGAGCTAGGGCGACGGGGAAGATCCAGAGGACCAAGGCGGAGCAGATGGTGGCGTCGACCGAGGCGTAGGTGGGGATCCAGAAGGCCGTGGTGAGGACGAAGCGACAGAGGACTGAGGAGGAGCCAAAGGGATTGAGGAGCCTGACGGAGCCGGAGGGACGAGGCGCAGCCGGAGGAGTGGAGTCCGGAGGCGCAGGATGGTCGACGACAGACCAAGGTGGAGCTGAAAGGACGAGGGAGCCTGGCGGAGCCAGTGGACAGATGGGCCACGGCGGAGAGGAGGGAGCTAGGAGCCATGGTGGAGCCGACGGGTCGACGGGCCGAGGCGGAGTCCGGGGCTTAGAGGCTGGAGGCGGAGGCAAGGGATTCTCCAGCCACGGTGACGATGGAGGATGGCAGACCCGTGGAGCTCGCACTGAATAGATGGTGGGTTGAGGGCGAGCAGAGGGGCTGCCAGACGACAGGGGAGGAGGAGGCAGGAGCGGCCGGGAGGGTGGGCATTTGTGAGTCTCTGGGCTTTCAGGGCTGGATGTGGGGAACAGGAGCCCTCTCTGGGCTAAACTCAAGGATGGGAGCCCTCTCTGGGCTGGATGTGGAAACAGGAGCCCTCTCTGGGCTGGTCGGGGAAACAGGAGCCCTCTCCGGGCTAAACTCAGGAACGGGAGCCCTCTCTGGGCTGGACGGGAGAACTGGAGCCCTCTCTGGGCTAAACTCTGGAACGGGAGCCCTCTCTGGGCTGGACGGGGAAACAGGAGCCCCCTCTGGGCTGGACGGGGAAACAGGAGTCCTCTCCCGGCTAAACTCAGGAATGTGAGCCCTCTCTGGGCTGGACCGGGGAACTGGAGCCCTCTCTGGGCTAAACTCTGGAACAGGAGTCATCTCTGGGCTGTACGGGGGAACTGGAGCCCTCTCTGGGCTGGACGGGGAAACAGAAGCCCTCTCTGGGTTAAACTCAGAAACGGGAGCCCTCTATCCTTCGGAGTTACACAGTCCCAAATCCAAAATTAGCTCACCCTCAGCCACGGTGCAGGGGATGGAGCTCCTCTCCGTGCTCTCACTGTCCATGGCTCTCTCCCTCGTGGCGGTTGTTGGAGCCAGCTCTCGCACCTGGTGTAAAGGATTTTATTAGCTCCTACTTTAATTTAGCTTTTAGAAAATCGAGTCGTATAGATTCGATATTAATCTGATTAATTGATATTAATCAAAACGTCTAATGTATACCTTATCAACGATCGTCCAGCGAATCGTTAAAATCAGTATATCTCAGCAATTCTGTTTATTTCGTGGCCACGATAATAATACAAAATTGGTTGGGTAAATTTATGAGCACAGGTAACGTGATCTTTGGCAAATAGTTTCAGACTTTAAAATCACATAGCACAAGACAAAAGATATCTTTATCAATGAATCAAAGTTTATTTGCTACTCTACGATAACATACTAAACAAAACACACATAGGAACGCGATTTGAAGAAAGTTAAAGGATAGCACTATTTGCTATTTCAAAAGGACTAGATGCAAGTCATGAACAGAGAACTTTATCTTTACTTTTAAAGATGAACGCCACCCAGATTAAGCAAAATTAGGGAGATGGTTGTACTTGCTCTGAGTTGAGTCTGACAGCTGATCTGGTGTTTCCGCGTGTTCTCCACGTGGTCGGAGGGAACCTCCGAGGCCGCTGATGTCGTCGTTGTTGCGTGATGTCACTGAGGGAACCCCTCTTGTGATTGGCGGTTGCCTGGTTCCTTGAGAGAGGCGACCCTTGAAGTTCTTCTCTGAGTTCCTTGAGCTTCAGGCTTTCAAGGGTTTCTTCATAAGTTTGACTAAGTATTTGTAGTGTTGTTAAATGATCAACCAGATGTTAAGGTCGTGGGCGCTTCACAGCGCGATCAGTGAGCCGAAGCCAAAGTCTTTGCAAGTCAGCGAGCCCAAACAACAAAGCTGGGTGTCTGTCTTTATCGGGCTGATTTCAGTACATCCCATTTGCTGTTTGATCCAATCAAATTGTTGCTGTAGGGCGGACCATTTCCAGATAGAGAGTTATTTTGTCCTGTTTCGGTTGAATTATGGTTAAGTGAAAAGAACCAACAGTGAAGTCCTGTTTTAAATACATTCAAGATGTTTTCCTCAAATTTCTCCTGGTTTTTAGGGGTCTCCTGAGATAAGGAGATTTAGGGCAGGAAATCTGCCGTGGTGCTGGTCATTTATTAATTTTATGACCACAACTAGTGGAGGGAAAGCTCCTTAGATTCTGCTAAGGAATGTGCTGTCCCGTGTGTGTGTCCTCTCTCTCCACAAGGCATTACACATCCCCCTTTTGCTCGGTGAAGTTCCCATTGCGAACGTCAGCGGGCACTGGAACAAGAGGAAGAGAGAACAGGCACGCACAAGACACAAACAACATCTCCATCACTGACTGAACCCTGGTGCAGGGTAATTTGGGAATGAACAGGTTAGAAACTTGAGAAGACGTAGGGGTGCATTCTTTAGGCTTATTGGTAATTGGGTCATTCCGATTGGTTTAATTGTCAGGGGTTCGACGAGGCGGTATATGCGTGATCTCAAGCAGGTTGGTTGAGTTCTCAGGTTCGGGTTCTTGGTCGGTTTTATCACGTCGGAAAATGTGCGGGACGCCTGACGTGCATTTGTTGAAAGACTCTTGAATGGCGTTCATTCGCTTGTGTAGGAGGAAAGCCAGTGTCAAAGTCATAACGTACCCTACAATAGTAGAGATGCAAAGCGCTGTGTCAGCGGCAGACCAAGACCGAATAATTGGCGCGCCAGCGGGCGGAAGGCGAGCGATAGCTTCTAAAGCTGTATCAACAGGAGCCAAATCAATAAGTTGCATTCCTTCCTCCTTGATCCTTTCTTCCAATTCTGGATCGAGGACGAAGGAATGCTGTTTCAAGAAGAGTGAGATTTCGATTTCAGCCTGATACTCATCGTCATTAAGGTGATACAAGGCTAACTCGTCAATATGGAGGATCGAGCCCTTAGGGACTTGGATTTGAGGATCGGTTAAGGGAGTTCCCTGATGAGGGGACTAGAGGGGAAAGGAAATTATAGTGAGAGAGGAAAAAGGAAAAACACAAAGAGACACAAAGAAAACCAAAGAGATACACAAAGAGACACAAGGACACCGAATGAGGTGACGCAGCAAACGAGTGTCACATGTGTAGAGTAACTCCTCTCTACTAGAGGCTGGCCCTAGCAGTGCAGCTGAGGAGAGAGTGTAAGTGTTGTGTTTAAGCAAGGTCGCTATATGTTTTCCTAAACAACAGAGATTATGTTAGTGTGGTGTAGAGCATATGATTGTCGGTCTGTGTCAGTGGGTTTTATCTTCCCCCTTTCCAGGTCGGCTGGAGCCCTGGTGCCTCTTTATCTGGTTTTGATAACATGTGAGGTAGGAACTTCTTTGACAGGCGATGGGGAGCGTTTCGCCTTGGTTGGGCGAAGCTGTGGTACCACACTTTGTCTCCGACTTTGAGCTCATGCTGAGAAGCGTTTTGGTCGTAGTAGGCTTTACGACCTTCCGCGCTTCGTTGTAGTTGCTGTTGCGCGAAGGCGAAAGTTGTTCTCAGGTGCTGATGCAACTCTTCCAGGTACTGGTGAGTGGTATAGGCGGTGGTGAGGTTCAGGTCACCAGGTTGGTACAGCAGGTGTAGTGGTAGAGTCATGCTTCTCCCTGTCATCAATGTGAACGGAGTACTCCGGTAGACTGGTGAGGGGTGGCTCGAGCGGCCATCAGTACCAGAGGAAGTTTAATATCCCAATCCTTTAGATTGGTAGAAACGTACTTCTTCAACATGCTGACCACTGTCCTGTTGGCCCGTTCAACTTGACCCGAGGAATTGGGTGATGGCTTATATGGAGCTTGGCCTGTATACCCAGGATTTTCCACACTTCCTGCATGATTTCGGCGGTGAAGTGGGTTCTGCGGTCAGAGTTGACCCTTAAAGGCAGTCCAAATCTTGAAAAGATGTTTCATTAACAGGCAGGCTGTCGTTTCTGCTGTATCATTGGGAGCTGGGAGGCACTCTATCCACTTCGTGAATTCGCAGACCACGGTGAGGAAGTATTTGTTACCTCGCATTGACCGTGGCAGGGGTCCTTCCCAGTCTATTTGGAGGTCCGACCATGGGAAAATCATTCCTTTCCTTTGCAGTGGGGCTCGGTGGTTTGGGTTTGCCAGTTGGAACTGGCAACACACCAGGCATCCCTTAACGTATTCTGCTACGTCTTGCTGCATGCCAGGCCAGTATTCTACTTGCTTGAGTGTTTCATAGGTGGCCTTGGCACCATGGTGTCCCGCGCATGGTGCATCGTGGGCGTATGCCAGCAAAATCCCCCTTTGTCCGTGAGGTACTACGAGCTTTGGCGTAGTGAGTGGCTCGGGGACATACGTGAGAACACCGTGTCTGAGATGCAGCATGTGCTTGATTGAGTGGAGCTTGCGGAGCTCGGAGGAAGTGACTAGGTCGGAGGTGGAAATAGGATGAGTGAAGGGGTCGGAAATGTGAGCTGCCATAGTTTGCAGTGTTGGATCCGCAGTTTGGAGGGTGAGGAGATCGTCAGCAGCGAACTGAGGTGATAGGGCCATGTGGGAGGACGCGGGGGCTTGTACACCAGTGGCTTGTTGGCGGCGGATTATGGCTGCTACTGAAGGGTTGGGTGGGAGGGCTTGAAATGTCCAGGACTCTCCGTGTAATGCACCTGCTTTGGCGAGGGCATCGGTTTGGTCATTGAAGTCTTTGTCTTGTCCTGGTTGACGTGAATGACTTCAAACCATTTTCCAATAGACGATAATGTCGTGTTCAGTGACAATGGCATCGCCTGCTTGGAAGAGTTCCTGGTGCTTGACAGGCTTGTTTTTAGCTGTCTTGAATCCATTCTGTTTCCATCCAGCTAAATGGCAGGTGAAGCTGAGACGGGCGTAGTTCGAATCGGTACAGATGAGGAGTTCTTTGAGGTTGTGGGATGCAGCCATTTGAAGTGTGATGAGGATGGCTGCTATTTCAGCATATTGCGATGAGCGAGGGCCTAAGTTGAATTGTCGGGGTGGACAAGGGTCGTTGTTGAGCCAGACCACTCCCGCTCCAGCTTGTAAATTGCCCTTGTGGTTGTAGGAGCAGCCATCGACATATGCTGTGGGCATTCCTTCACACACATTCTCCTCGAAGTACCTGTGATTTGTCAGTTGAGGTTGTGGCGATTCTTTGGGTTCTGCTGGTGTGTGCAGCGTGTCCGTTGAACAGTTTTGGCAGGCCGCGAGCCAGTTTCCAAGTGAGGATTTGTAGTTTTGGGCATATCTTGCCTCGACGTCCTGTCCTTGGAGTGTCATTAGCCAGGTAGCTATGCGTGCGTTGGTCACCATGCCATCTCTAATGCATTGACTGTTTAGGAAGGTGACTGGCTGGTGACAAGTCTCGATGATGACTTTCTGTGCACCGATGTAATTAGAGAAACGCTGGATAGCCCACACAGTTTGAGTACTTGCATTCTGGGGGAAGCAGTGTTTTGCTAGCATAAGCGACCACTCGCTTGTCTTTGTCATGGAGCTGGTATAGGCCTGCGCTGAGGCAATGATTGGAGAATCCAGCGTCCAGATAGAATTATTTTCCTGGGTCTGGGTAGGCCAGGCATGGAGCAGAGCACAGGCGCTATTTGAGCTGGCTCATCGCTGTGTCCTGTGTTTCCGTCCAAACGAAGGGTTCATCCTTTTTTAGGAGGGAAGTTAGTGGTCGTGCCATGTCAGCATAGTTTTTGATGAACTGTCGTGAGTAATTGCATACTCCCAGAAAGCTTTGCAGCTCAGAGATGTTAGTCGGCGTTTTTATGCTTTGGATTGCTTGGGTGCGGTTAGACTGTGGCTCGATGCCGTTTCTTCTGACAAGCAGTCCGACATAGTTCACCTTGGATTTGCACCACTGTCCTTTTTGAAGGGTGATCTTGGCTCCTGCCATTGTCAGCTGGTTTAGGACGTGATCGATTTCCTTGAGGTGGTCTTCCATATTTTAGCTTTTCAGTAAAACATCATCTACGTAGACAAGGTTGCCTCTGGCTCTTGTGTCAGGGCATGCTTTGTTAAGGAAAATGTTGAATTCTGCTGGTGAATTGGCATAGCCGAAGGGCACCGTGTGAAGGTGTACTGTCGATTGCCGAAGGTGAATGCCAGCTTATGTTGGTCATCGGGGTGGACAGGGATCGTCCAGAACCCGGAGGCGAAGTCCAGTTGGACAGGATCGTCGAGCCTTTGATTTTTGGAATTTCTTGATCCAATTGGGTCATAGGCCATCGTGACAATGGTAGGTGCTGATTCAACTTGCGATAGTCGATGATGGGCCGCCATTTGCCATTGGTTTTTAGGACTGGCCATATTGGGGCAGAGTATGTGCTGTTACAGGGCTGGATGACCCCCTTTTCCAGCATGGAATCAGCAATCTCTTGCACTGGCTCATATGACGCTATTGGAATCTTGTACTGTCGCACAAATGTGGGTGGCGCATTTGGGTTTGTCGGGATGCGCACCGTGTGGATGTTGGTCAGTCCACAATCCAGGGAATCCTTTGCGAATGAGTCCTTGTATTTGTGCAGAACCTCTTTGTGTCCTTAGCGATCCTCTTCATGGTGGAGGGCATCCGCCTCACTCAGGATCTGTTGAATTTGTGTGCTGAATCCGGCGTAGGTTTCTTCTGCAGTTAAGTCATTTGAGGGGCTTTGGGCCCCGATGGTCACCTGTGTAGGTGATTCCGTCGCAGGCTGTGTTGAGACAGCGTAGACGGCGAGATGAGTGTCATCTGTTAGTTCTGAACGGCAGACGATTTCTCTGGACACCGGCAGAATGGAAGTGATAGCAATAATTTCATGGGGTTTTGTGAATGTTTCGGTGTCATTGCATTCGTCTGACATTCGTGGAACGAAAGTCGTGGAACTGAAA
The DNA here is from genome assembly GCA_023376895.1 of Aspiorhynchus laticeps. NCBI lineage: Eukaryota > Metazoa > Chordata > Actinopteri > Cypriniformes > Cyprinidae > Aspiorhynchus > Aspiorhynchus laticeps. Next base: position 4,805,402 of record CM041809.1, read on the forward strand.
GTCGTGGAACGCCTGGCTGATGAGCCATCCCAGGTGATTGGCTTTGGGAACGTGGATGTCTTGGGCCATACAGTTGTTGAACAACACGTACACAGCACGAGATGACACTTCGATGAGAGGTGTGGCATCCAGGGTCAGTCCTAGTTTCAGGCAGGTTCTGGAATGTTGGAAGAAGCCTAGCTTACTGTTGAGAGTTTGGCCAGGTCGCATGTTGAGGCGGACGCTGACACTCTTGCTGTAGGCAGGTATTGTGGCTTCTTGCTCCGTGATCATAGCGCATGCGTCTGGCATGGTTTGACCAAATTGTAGGTTCTTGAGGTTGACTGAAGTTGTCAGTTGGTGTGACAGGGGAGCCCATATGATGTCGTTTATGGTATCAATGCAAGCATTGAGCCGGACCATAATATCCGCTCCCACATAGATGTCATGTGGCAGGTCTGGGACAACGAGGAAGTAGTGACTCAGATGTCTGTTATTCCATCATATGTCCAGAGCGCAGATGATCTTGGAGGTGGCCATGGTTGTTGACCAGGAATTGAGAGGGAAGCGGCTGTGCTTAGCGACATGTGGTAGATTCTGATGTCTTTGCTTCAGTGTTCTGAATAGCTTCAGGCTGATGGCTGAGTTCTCTGCCCACAGGGCTAGTGTCGCGTCGGACACTGATGTGCCTTGGACATCTATCGTAGTCATGATTTGAAGGGGACCTGCGTTTGATTCAGGCTCCTGCAGTGAGCAGAGCAGAGGAGAGGGTCCTGGTCCTTGCTGCTTGTGCTTGGTCCAGGTACGGGCTTTGCTACTGCATCATCAGTCAGTGAATTAGGAATGGTGTCTGTGACTTGACACTGCGACTCGTTGGAGTCTAATGACTGGCAGGGCAGAGGTTCTATCTATTAGAGGTTCGAAGCGATTAAGCAGATCTTTCCTGATAAGGAGTGGATAAGTCTTGAGTGGTGAGACGTATACTGGATGGATGAGATCCATCGATCCCACCATTAGGTGGATTGTGGCCACATGTTTTAGTTGTAGACCCATGTGGGAATATGCTTGAAGGTTCAGTTCACACCTTTGGAGTTTGAGGGTTCTGTTAGTCCTCTTTGCTCTTTCTTGGACTTCATCGAGGAGTTCGGCAGACATTAGAGTAATGTCGGCTCCTGTATCGAGAAGGTTCAAGGGTTCAAGGTTCTTGTTTATTTGTCACATACACAATCATACAGGGTATAATCAGTAGTGAAATGTAGGTAAACATTTAAACAGGTAGAGAAGGGCTTCGACTCTGACGTGTCGTACAATGATGATGGAGAGGTAAAACTTTCTTGCTATACCTTTCTCAATGAGATCGCCTAGAAGTAGAAGGACTGGAGTTTGGGAGGAAACAGTTAGGATATCAGGGCTAATGTGGTGTTTTTCGGAGGAGTGGCAAATGACCAAGACAGCACTTTCCAGAACTTGAGGGGTTTCGTCAGCAGGTGTTTGTTGGACACTGCTGTGATCTAGAGCATTGGGTGTTGAGTTAGTGTCTAACTCTGTTGTTTGGTTTTCAGGTGGGGTTTCGTGTCCATCTGAAGTTAGTGAGATTACGGTTCTCTGAGAGTGAGGTGAAGGAGTGCTGTTCTCTGTGGCTAGTTGGGTCAGCTGGTCGCTGCCATCTCGTCCTGCCGCTAGTCAGGCTGAATCTGGTTTCTCTTTCTTTTCCCATTTCAGATCTTCCTCTTTCCGTTAGAAGAATTCTTTCATCATAATTTTCATCAGCTCTTGTGAGTCAAAACACGGTGGTGTATTTTGTTCCTGCGTGGATTAAGTTTGAGCTCGGTCAGCTTGGAATCTTTGCGAATTTTTTCGTCGATTCCTTGGGCTGGTTGCCCCAGGGATGAGTTTGTCATTTTCCCTTGGAGTTTCCGTTGGATTCCCATGAGTTTTTTCCTCTTGAGTTTCCAAATGAGCTTGGCTGGTTCCACGATCTCTCCCAATGACTTTCGTGAGGCCTTGACTGGTCCCATGACTTCTCCCAGTGCCGTCCAAATGAGCATTGACATCCACGCGGTCCATCCCAGCGGTCATACCTCTGTTTAGATTGAGTACCAGCGTGGGAGTCTCGTTCTTTGTTGGACGAGGGTGCATTCCACTCTGTGGGTGGCGGCTTGGCATTGTCTTGGCGTTGGGCGCCCTCTAGAGCCAGCCCTTGACTTTGAGTGTTGAAGTCAAGAACTGCTGGGGTTTTGACGCTCTTTTCTGAGGCCATCTTTTGTTTGCCGTGGGCTTTCTGCGCCAACTCTCACAACTGCTGAGCATTCATTGTTCGTAGAAATGCGAGAACGCCAAGATGGTGGCTTACACCGGGATGAAGGTTCCTTAGAAAGAGAGTTTTGAAGTTCAATTCGTCGTCCATGTCAGGGTCGTTACGGGTTCCGAAGTATGCTCATCTGAGTCGGCTGTAGTAGGCTTGAGGAGGTTTGTGACGTCCTTGTCTTGTCTCCAGGGCAGCTACTAGTTTTCAAGTTTTTCAAGTTTTATTTGTCACATACACGACTATACAGAGACTGTGTAACCAGCAGTGAAATGAGAGTAACTCGGTCAGCTTGGAATCTTTGCCTTACTAAGCCTTGTTCGGATTCAGGATCGGAAAACTCTTTAATGAGAGCTTCTCGGAGCAGTTGGTAATCAGTCTTTGTGTGAGCAGGCTGCCGGTCCAGGAAGCTGCGAACTTCAGAACTGGATGTCATTCAGGAGACCACGTGAGCCTTCGACTTCAATGCACGCGTAGTCTTTCGCTCTGTTGACTTTGTCAAATATTTTATTATCCTGTCAGTAAATTTCGAACCACTTTGCATCGGACCCATCATGAATGCTTCAGCAGTCAAAGACGATCGGAAAAGAGAGATTGGGCAATCGCCAATAAAGAAAAAATTAAAAGATTCCACCATCTCCAGAGAGGATATCGACGATGCTATCGCTAATGGTATCAAGCTAGCATTTAAAGAACAGCCAAGCACTTTGGATTCGGTTGTGACTTCGGCAGTAAGAGATGCGGTGGACTCTGTGCTGATTCCAGCATTGCGCAAACTGCGTGAGGACATACAAGCGACCAACAAGTCTGTTAAAGAGCTAAGAGAGGAGTTTGAGGCCATAGTTACCACGGTGAAGCAGACACGTGACCGCGTTGATTCTGTTCAGGCAGATGCACGTGAGGATAGAAGGGCAGTCACGGACTTAAGAAATAAGCTGGAGCGACTCACCGAGAAGATGACGGATATTGAAGATAGAAGCAGAAGAAATAACGTACGACTGGTGGGGCTGCCAGAGGGGGTGGAGGGCTCAAACGCAGCTGGTTTCCTCAGAGTTAATATTTCCAAGTGGATTCCTTCCCTGAAAGGTCGTAACATTGAGATTGACCGGGCACATCACGTGTATGACGGAGGGAGGGGCTCCAATCGGCCGTGCACTCTCATCTTCCGTGTACTAAGATGGCATGACAGATCAGAGATCCTGAAGGGTGCTCAGTGGGCTTATCCGGTGAAATGCACGCAGGACAATGTCACGCTACTGTTTTTTCCTGACTTTAGTCCAGTCACAGCCGCCAAGAGAAAAAGCTTGGTTCCGGTTTTGAGGACGATGACGGTGCTTGGTCTCCAGCCCTTCCTCGCTTATCTGGCGGTAATTAAGCTAAGGCACGGGGGTGAGCAGAGATGCTTCGACTCTTTTCGGAAGGCGGAGGATTTCATCAGCTCCCTGTCACAGAAGGCGGCCGCCTTCTCTTCGGCCCGGCGGGAGGGTCTTGATGGCCGGGATAGAGGAGATGCCGGCTGCCCGGAAGAAGATGGTGGCAGGAGGGATATGGATGCTTGCTAGATCTCATTTTTCCTTTCTTCTTTCCTCTCTCCTCCTGGGATAGTGTTCATATTTATTCGATTCAACTGTCTTTTTGCTGGTAAGACTAACCCCCCCCCCTTTTTTTCTTTCTTTGTTTTCTGGAGGGGACTAATGGAGAGTAGGTTTAATTAAAATAATTTTTTGGTTATGTGAGCCTTTTGGGAGGCTCATTTTGCGCTGAAGTGGATCGGTCACGGATCATCACAAGTTTTTGTTGCTCAATCAGACCTATGTTCTCTGTAACGTGCGGTCTGAGTTTTTTTTTTTTTTTGTATTTAGTTGTTGGTTATTTCTGTCTGTGTTGCTTTTATTTTTTACGACAGATATTCATACTTTTATTTACTTTACCTTATTTCTAAAATGATTTTTCATCTAGATGTTTTGATATCTAGAACGCACACTAACGTTTACATGTCATTTACAGAATGGGAGTGCTTTTGCTTTTCTTCATTTATTGAATACAATTTTGGGTTTGTGAATATTCAGTGCATACTCTAGATATTTTGTAACTGAATGTGAATGGTTTATATTCTGCCGCTGAACGGGCCCGTGTGTTGGAATGTTTGCACCGTGGATCTATTTCCTGTGCCCTGATACAAGAGACATGTTTAATATGTGGGATTGGATTGCACCATCTTCTGGAATGACTTGTTTGGTTTTTCTTTTTCTCTCCCTCTCTCTATTCCTTTTGACTGGACTTTTGAAATATTGAGTATGTGTCTGTTATTTTGTTTTGTTTGTTTGAGTGGATGATGTGTTTGTGATGATGTGTGTAAAAATAAATAAACTGTTGATAACAACAAAAAAAAAGAACTGGATGTCATTCGAAGTAAATAGAGTCTATCTTTGTCCGTAACGTTGGGTCGCATTTCCAGATGAAAATCGATATCTTGGAGGTAAGCTTGTACATTTTGGCTATTTGGCATGCTCGGGGTGAATTTGCCAATGTTCCTGGCGAGCTTGTCGAGGTCTTTTAGGTCCAAGCCATGCGATGATCTGTGGCTGGCTGCAGCAGATTCTTTTGGCTGAGGTAAAGTGAGGTAAAGTTCTCCAGAGGGAGTTGGTGAATGTTTCAACACCCCCTCCACCTTTTTCTCACATGTCAGTCCAGGAACAGGTGACCCGGTCCTGCTCAGCAGGGGTGAGGTCGGTGCATGTCGTGTCCCCGATGGCTCACGGCGCAGTTCATAATCGTGCTTGAGTTCCTCTTGGAAACTGTCAGCTTCTTCTTTGACATAGTCTAGCTATCGTGTTAGACGGCTAACCTCGTTTCTTGACTCATCCAGGTGAGCTTCAAGGGCTTTGATTCTGCCGTTTTTATCCCTGAAGTCGGCCTTTGCTTTCTCCAGAAGCTGTTCCGCATACTGTAGCTTTTTGGACCGATCAGCGTAGTTTGCCTTGACTTGTTCCATTTCTTGGCTAGTAGCTGCTAGGGTTTCTTTTAGGCTGTTGATCTCCTCCTCAGCACCTTGTTCCACCTCATCGGGTCCTTCCCGTCGTTCCTGAGCTTCCAGTTCCAGCTACGCAATGCGTAGTTGGGCACGTGCCAACTCCTGCTGGAGCTGTGCAGCATGCTTGTCGCTCAACTTGAGGGTGGCGATGAGTGTGTGGCTTAAGGAGCCGGTGATCTTGGCTAATTCTTTGTGAGTGTAGCTTTGACTTGGGTCTTGTGCCATGAGGCTTGTTATGTTGTCATCCAGCTTGTCCTGTGTCTGATGTTTGAGTGTTTCAGCAGCCTTAGGGAGAAGGCTGTCTGTTGCAACACTTAGCCATGTTTCCAGATCCTCCCAGTGACTGACATGTTATTTTGTGTGAGACATGTTCTGGCGTGGTGAGTAAGATCTCGAACCGCAACTGACACAGACCTTGAAGAGAAAACAAAACAAAACAAAACAAAACAAATCAAACAAACAAGGGGCAGTGTACGGCATTACACTGGTCTGACCGTAAGTAAGACACCATGGGGAATGTGCAAGTTTTTGCGTATTGATCCCCGATTCAGAAGTTAGCATTGCTTCACGCATTGTTATTGATATGGACTCTATGAGTTAAGTGACTGACTAAGAATAAGTTCAGATGGGATCTTCATTCCCCACATGAAGAAGTATTAAGAGTTCAAGCATCCATGTCCCAGCTGGCTATGTTTCGTTCTCCATTCATCTCTGAAGGTCTTCAGGACGCTAAACTAAGTTCCTTTTTAATGCTCTCAGATTATTGGCAACATGCTTGCTAAGGCTATCTGCATTGCTTAGACTTATTTAGTTGTTTTCAGTAAAGTGCTCGTGTTAAGCTTATGTGATCATACTGACAATGTGCCTTACTTTCTGGTTGTTGGGAGCATGCTTGTTCCTAAGCTGTCTGTTTTTTTATTGGGAGCATGCTTGTTCCTAAGCTGTCTGGTTGTTATTGGGAGCATGCTTGTTCCTAAGCTGTCTGGTCATTATTGGGAGCACGCTTGTTCTTAAGACTATCTGATTGTAAGTGAGAACATGTTGCTTAAGCTTTTCAGGTACTGGCAGCATACTCGTTTGGTCATCTGGTTAAGGGCAACATGCTTGTGGCTATGGCGTAAGCGGGTTTTTGGCAACATTCTTGTTCATTCATTGGGTAAGGGCTACATGCTTGTTGCTTAAGGCTTGAGATTTTCGCTGTCATTTTGTGTTGGGGGGGGGTGGTATGGCATATGGTTTTGATTTGGGGGTTATTGCTGCTCTCCCTGCTCTTATCCATGTTAGGCTGCATGGATGCGCAGGGAGTTCTTGCCCAGAACAGAACCATACCGCCAATCCAAACTGTATGCTAATTGTCAGTCATCTTTGACGATAGTGGTCCTGGCAGAAATCTAGCGTCAGCGTTAGTTCTGGCAGGTCACGATAGTGAAGCTTGCATCAGCTGACTCTCAGCTGATCCACATCTACCTATAGGGATGCAACACCTTCACAGCACTCATATATAAGGTCCATCAGTATTATCACCAGCTTCGCATTGCTCAATAGCTAATTACCCTCCTTCATCCCCAACTCCTCCTCTGTCAGTCAGGATTCAGCCTTCTGATTCTCCTTTGAATCATACTAATCTCTAAAATGTTACATTAAATTATTTAACTTTAATGATATCTGCAATACATTTTATGTTGGTTCTGTTCTGTTTACCCTGGGGGGTTATTGCTGCTCTCCCTGCTCTTATCCATGTTAGGCTGCATGGATGCGCAGAGAGATCTTGCCCAGAACAGAACCATACCGCCAATCCAAACTGTGTGCTAATTGTCAGTCATCTTTGACGATAGTGGTCAGAAATGAATGATAAATATGCATTTCGTATGGAATTAAAGGGGTCATATGAAGCGATTTCTCTTTTTCCTTTTCTTTAGTGTGTTATGTAGCTGTTTGTGCATGTATAAGATCTGCAAAGTTACAAAGCTCAAAGTCTCCCACAAAATGATTTATTCTATCTAAAAGAGAAGGCTGATCCAGACCGGGCTAAAACGCCTCATTCAAACACGCCCCCACATGTCTATGTCACGATGTGGAAATATTTGCGTAATGCCACCCAAATGTGCTCGCAAAGAAAGAAGGCGTGGTTTCAGTAACCACAGTAGTGTTGATGAAGCCATGTCAGGGAGACACTGTGTGTTTCTATGCGAAAGCAAAAGCACTTTATTTGGCCTTCCGAAAGCAGATGCAGTTAGGAATCATTAATCATTAATTGCTTTGACAATCTGGCGCTTCTGAATCAGCGACTGTAAGTATGTTTTTTTTTGTTATCAACATTTTTTTATTTTTTTCACACATAACACAACATAGCATCCAAAATATAACAAAACAAAACAACAGACACATACTCAACATCTCAAGGTCCAATCAAAACGGAAGGAGAGATGGAAGGACAATAAAGACAGAAAAGTCACTCCTTTATACAATCATGTATATCAAACAAAAAACATTGCCAAGCATCAATGGTCGAAAGCCTGGCCCCACTGACTCGCGCCGTTGCACATTCACACGTCACTATTTGCAGGAGGCTACGGATCCAATATGTTTTTCCACACATGTGTGGTGTAAATCAGTTCTGTATTATTGTCTTCTTCGCAGCTGTAATACCCGCAAATAACATTCTCTTTTGCATTGAACTTATAAAGAGACCAGACTCATCATTAAGAAGACACAAACTTGGGTTGACAGACCAATTTATTCGATAATTTATAATCCAGTCCCGCATAGGATGAGAGGAAATGGGAGAAGACCAAGGAACGCCATACGCTTTGAGAGCAGAACATAATTGAAGAAAGACAAAATATGCGGATGCTGGTAGACAAAATTTGGTTCTTAATGTCTGAAATGAGCATAGGCCCTGGTTATCATATACATCACTGCACGTGTTTACACCTAAAGAAGACCAAGAGGGTTGGACAAATGGACGATTTCCGCATACAAAATTAAAATTGTGCCATAAAGGTGTACTGTTACAAAATTTGAAGGGTCCTCCTATCCGACGTTCAACCGATTTCCAGATTTTAATAGAGTTGGCCACAACCGGACCAAATTTGTAATTATCCCCTTTTTTTCCTGTGCCAGTAAATAAAATATCTTGGAGTCTATTTGGTTTAACCTTGTCAGCTTCGATCACTCTCCATTAAACTGTAGATTGAGGATCAACCCAATTATGAAGAGCCTTAAGCTGGAACGACCAATAATACAATTCAAAATTTGGTACAGCCAGTCCTCCTGCACTATTAGGATGTTGTAATGTGGTAAGTTTAATTCTGGGGCATTTATCATTCCAGATAAATTTAGAAATTATGGAGTTGATCGCCTTAAAGTAACCTGGAGGGGGAGAAAGTGGTAGCATAGAGAAAAGAAAAAAAAATGAGGTAACAAATTCATCTTAACAGTGGAGATTCTTCCTTGAAGAGAGACTTTAAGATTCTTCCATTTTTGAATGTCATTTTTGACCTTAACTAAAATATTATTAAAATTGTCTCTGGCAATCTTATGAATGTTTTTATATATGGTAATGCCCAAATAGATGAAAGATTCCTTAATAGGGATAAATGAGGGAATAGAATAATTAACTTTAACATTGTTAACTGGCATTAAAGCAGATTTGCTCCAATTTATTTTATATCCTGATAAGCTACTAAAATTATACTAGAGACTGAAACATCAAAGTGGTCTAAATATAGAATAATATCATCAGCGTATAACAAAATACTATGATTTTGATCATGAATCTTAATCGATACTTCAGATTTCCTGATGGCTTGTGCTAAGGGTTCAAGAGATAGACAAAACAATAAGGGGGAAAGCGGACACCCCTGCCTTGTTCCCCGCTGTAAAGGGAATGGGGGGGAAATAATATTACCAGTTATGACTGATGCTGCAGGTGAGTGGTATAATGTCTTAACCCTCTAAGCGCCAAAGTCGCAAAATTGCGACAAGACGTCATACTTCATAAAATAGACTGTAGTTCCTAATCTGGTGTAATATCTCATTTGTATTCCCTACCACTAGATGGCAGACATGTAGTACTTAGATTCTAGACCAAAAGTGTTTGAGGAAATAGCAGAGCAAGTGAGCTATCGTGTCATTGATGCGGAAGTAGTTCAGTTCATGGCGTGTGAGTAAATTGTGAGATTTGTGAGAGAAAATCGGCAAATGGCTAATAAAAAGTTGTACCGTGAGGATGTGTTGCAAATGTTATTCGCCGATTCTGACTCTGAAGGGGAATATTTGCCTTTTGGAAATGACGATCGGTCATCTAATGATTGCGCTTCTCCCGGTACATCTTTGCATGCGCAATGGTGCCGCGCGCGCAAGGCGAGAGTGTTCACAAAGCACAAACAAGTGATCATTTGGACCCTTTGCCCGACAGGGATGGGGGTGGCAGGGGTGGACGTGGTCGTAGTGTCCATAGGAGAGCTGTTGCTCTCTGATGATCGGCCAGATTACGTCTTTTGTTCTGATCGCGCACGCTCAAATGGCCGCTGGCAGACAGTACAGGTGCAGTCAGTGGGGTAGGTCTGTGCACTGCCATGCAATGAGAGGTACCATACTTTCAAGAACTATAAACTGTCACCTAGACACCTGATTGGGCAGATAGCTGGTAAACTGATAAAAAAAATAGGCACATGTATTTTACTATGGCACAGTAATATAGTAATAATTTACTACTTTCTCCTGTTTTACTGTTGATTTCCTCTTTTCCTTATCATTTGGAATGAGGATAAAAAGACAAAAAAAAAACATGCAAATAAGTTCAAACATCCATTCAATATCTATTAGTAGTTATATAATACACCTTCTGTCAATTTGATGATTTATGACCCCCCTGTCAGCTTTGATTGACAGGTCGTCATATGTCAAATGTGTACATGGGTAGATTTATGACGTGATTTATGGATCTGTGACCCCCTCTGTCCCCCTGACTGTCACGTCACCGGGGTCCTGTCACCCCTGAGTGACATGACATTAGGGTGTGTAAATCAAAGATCAAAACAGATGTTAGATTTGACTTTTGATGGATTTATGACTGGATTTATGATGTTTTTATCTCTTACCTTTGCCCTGGGGGGGGGTTATGGCGTTCCTTCTGTAGCTGTAGCTAGCTTCCAGTCGGGATGTCTGGGTTCTTCTTGATTGTTGAATAATGGCTGAGCAAAAGGGTGTGCTTTAGGTCAACACCTTTGGTGTCTAGACATCAGAACCCAAAGCTTCTTCACAATCTGTTTCCTACCGTGATGCTGTCTGTGTCCGATATAATGTTTTAATATGTTTGTCAATGGGAATGTGCTTTGTTTGGGGGTTGGAAGACATCCAATCATGTTTCTAATGTCAAACCCCTAAACGGTTTAGTTCTGCTTGATCTATAGGCTAAATGTTGATAGCTAAGACACCACTGTTTTGATTGTTTCCAACAATACTGAACCACTCTGGCAATACTAATGTACAAATATTACTTTTGCCAATAAAGCACATGAAAACTGAAACATAGAATTAAAGAATTCACCAAGGCCACATTTTCTATATGCGTCTGAAAAAAAGGTGCTATGTCCGGGCCATGTTTTTTCTTCATCATCTCAGATATTATCTGTAGGTTGAATAGATTGACTGAAATTTATGGTGTTTTTATCTCACCTGGGCCATGTTTTTATTTTTATTTTTCATGGAGTTCCTTCCTGGGGGGGGGGGGGCTATTACTCGCTTCCAGTCGGGATGTCTGGGGTCTTTCTGACTGTAGAAAAAAAAAGCAGCTAAGCAAATGGTGTGTCTTTTATCACCTTAACAGGATCAATGATTTGTTTGATCTATAGGCGAAATGTTAATCCCTAGTCACCATTTTGTTCCTACTGGCCCGTCTACATCCACCTCTGAATAAGGTGCTATGTCCGGGGATGTTTTTTCTTTATCATCTCTATGTGTGTATGCTAACACCTCTGTAGGATCAGAACAACCTAATCTGTAGGTTGAATAGATAAACTTATGAGAAGCAATCTTAAGTTAAAAATGATTCAAACCACCAACCACCCTATCCATTTACTTCTGACATTGAAGGTGATTGTGGGGTCTAACTGACAGTGGACGACAGTATCCTCTTTGTGCTTGTGTTAATGGCTTTACAAAATAGATGTGCGCAGAATCATACTTTAGTTCAGTTCATTTTATTTATAAAGCACAACAACAATGGCTGACCATTGTGCTAAACAATATAGTTTAAAAGAAATCAAAGTACATAACATGATATGACAAGACAAACAAATAAGCATTTTAAATAAGCTCTGCTTTAGACAATGAACACACACACACACACACACACGTTGGGTTTCCATGTTTTGTGGGACATTGCATGGGCGTAATGGTTTTTATACTGTACAAACTGTATTTTTCATCACCCCACACCAACCTTACACATAAACGTACCCCTTACAGAAAACTTTGTGCATTTTAAGATTTTCAAAAGACTTAATTCTGTATGATTTATAAGCTTGTTTCCTCAGTGGGGGGAAAAAAAGTCCCCACAAGGACAAGAATTTTGAATATTGCCATCTTTGTCCCCCATAACGTAGGGTATACCTGAGCCACACACACACACACACACACACACACACACACACACAAAATCCGAGTATACTAAATTTTAAGTATGAGCAAAATCATATATGTTGTGTTTACTTTTTTGTTGTTAATTAAGAAATGTTTTCATTTTAATCTAGTCTGTAGTAGATAGTATGTGTACTGTAAAAGAACAAATATACATTTCACTTAAAACTTCTCAGTGAAATAATTACACCTACAGTTTTAAACATGTTTAAAAGTTTAAACACAATGTGTGTCACTAAAGCAAATAATGCTGTCTATTGTCTTTAAAAGAAACTTTAGTTTTATTCTTTAATTTCTTTAAAATAGCCTGATGGTAATGCACCCAAGTGCTTTTCTCACATGAGTAGAAAACTCTTTGGATGTGTTTGTGACAAACACATCATTTTTTACTTCAGAAAAGTTTTTAAATGTATGACTGAACTTTTCTCATTTGACAGACCTACATTTCAAATTATTTATCCGAGGTGTTTAACAGCCAGAGGGAATACATGTTGTTTTCTAATGTTCATGACACCTTTATTGATGTAAATTTCTCACCTAGAACACAAAACTTGTACATTTTGACTATTTGACTCTTTTGTAGGTATCATGTCATTTGAAATGGTTTACTAAAAGATTAAAGCACCAGCATCTGTGTTTTCAACATGAAAGAGATGTGCAAGGATGTTTCAACTATTATCGTCATTTTCTTTTTGACATTAATAAACTGGTAATGAATTTTCTATGGCAAGTGATACAATGTACAGTTCTCATACTATGTTTGTAAATAGCTGTACTAAAACATTTATGAGTATTTTTGCATGCCAACAGATTTTGTTAGGGATGTGTCGCATCTAAGAATTACAATCTTTTGTAAATTACATTTTTCTACACCACTAGTTTTAGTCATATTATCAAGATTTTTTATCAAGATTGGACAGTGTATGTTTTTAGGTGAATGCACCTCTTTGTGAGCTGTCATCATAATAGAAATAAATGAAAATTAACTAACAGTCTTTTCTCTTTGAGATATTTATTTTAGTGCAACTTTGTGTCTGTCCACGATGTGAGAACATGAAGAATCAACACGAAAATTAAGTCTTGCTGTTTTACCCTTAAAACTATTACAACTGAAACAAATCAAACTATTGCACTGAAAGCTGCACACTCATTTAAGTTTGAGCATTAAAGTTTCTACGCTGTTGTAAAGAGTATTGATAAATTTCATCCATAACCTTTCGTACATTCAAGAGACAAAATCGCTAAAAAAGAGAGTATAGCAAGACAAGAAAATGTTTATAATACATATAGAATTCAGAAAATCTGTAGATTTTTAAATGATATTTTTAATTACTCCACTAAATTTCAGATGACACAATTCACATTTCGATTGATTGACCGTATTTGTTTTAAGACTCCTCCACAAGTTCATGCTAATCCTTGGAAGAGAGCATGACGAGCACATACTTATTAATTTAAGAAAATTATTGAACATTTGACTGAACTTTTTATTATTTTGACAAACCTCCATTTCAAATTATTTCCCTTGAGGTGTTTGTCCACAGAATCTTTTTCAACACAACGACATTAAACATTAAAGAATGTTATCAGTCACTATGGCCATCTTCTGTGACTTAAATAAAGCAACATAAGCATCTACAATGTGTGCATGTGCTAAACATCTTCGTTTCTCCACTTCTGTCATATTTATTTGATGTAATGCAAACATATTTTGAGAACTATGATGTTCCACGCTTTTGTAGAGGTTATAGAAAGAATTCAAACATAATCTTTACATAGGAATTATCTTTGCGCAAAGCGAATTGACTAAAAATCATTGAATTACGAAATGCAAAAGTGTATACATAATTTAAGAAAAATTGCTATAATGCATACAGAATACAGAAATCCTCCTAAATCAGACGATCAGGATTATGGATGACGCGGCTCACATTTTGTTTGTTGGACTGTATATGTCATTACTACGACTGTACTGTGGGTGAGGCCTTCTCTCTGAGAGCCATCAGCATTCAGTGTTTATAGAAATAAATTAAAATTAAGAAAAATTTCTTGAGAGTGTTTGACTAAGTCGGTATGGTCTAGCATTTAGGACCATATGGTCCCATATGGTCTAGCGGTTAGGATTCCTGGTTTTCACCCAGGTGGCCCGGGTTCAACTCCCGGTATGGGAAGTAATGTTTTGGGGGAGTCGGGGCCTAATGGTTAGAGAGTCGGACTCGTAATCCAAAGGTAATGTTCACGGTGTGTGTGTGTGTGCACTTTGGATGGGTTAAATGCAGAGCACGAATTCCGAGTATGGGTCACCATACTTGGCCGTATGTCACATTCACTTTCATTTCTTTTTTAGGACAATTATCTATCTATTTGATGTGAGACCCCATTAAGTTTAGACATGTACATCTATTTCATTTAGAACACAAAGTTGCACATTACATGTTGAAGATAGTGTAGAAACACAATTTTCTTTGCACACGTCTCTAAACATGACTTTAATAAATAAATCACAGATGTCATGTAGTTAATTCATTGAAAGGTGCATGTTTTTTTTTACTGTTTTAGATGGTCTGCACCAGCACACAGACACATGTTTTAAGTATTCATCTGACCAAAAGGTTTGATCCTGGGGAAACAGCAGCTGTGTGTTGTCATGATTGTCTTCAGAATTGATCCACTTTTATTTAAACAATGCAGTTTAAATGCAGTTTAAAGCATGAAGTTACTGTATTCAACAGCACATTCCCTTGAAATATTGTAGTATATCTTTTTCCCTTCTAAATATCTAAACATGTATTTCGCTTAAATATTAGTTGTTAAGTGTTTACAAAGTTGTCATGCCTGTTGTTGAATTTTATAAAATATGTTTCACCAAACCTAAAGGACTGAAAATAGGTTTAGCAAAAGTGCTCATTTCAGCTGTTAGCCTGAAAATGCAAGTCAACTGAGATTTCATTACTGAGATAATCTACAGAATGCGAAACAAGCTCACAGTTACATTAGAGTTTTGGATTCTAGTTTATGTTGAACATTATTTCTTACTGTTCCACAGGTTTAACACCTCATTACATGAAGACACGTACTGTATAAATCACAAAGTTTTCCACTGTAGTAGGCCGACTCTGAAACCAGACCAAAAAATTTAGCTTGAGACTTAGTTGTAGCAGTATGAAAATCGTTGTGTTTTTATCTTTCTATGATTTGTTTGTGTTGTTCTGAACCACGGTTTCATTTTTAACATCACAATTCGTATTGTATTGTCATGTGTGATTGTCAAAGTTGTGTGTGAGTGTCTTGTTTTTTTTTTTTTTTCAGACACTACTGCTGTAATGTTAGCGAGCTCTTTGTGTTCTTGGCTACTCTTTGTTCATATTCGTCAATATTTATGTGAATTTGTTTGATTAAATAAAGCATTTAACAAAATTTTTGGGGTAATGTGTGTGAATATAGAATGCAGCACAAGGATCTTTGAAAATATTTGATCTTGAAATATCCATGTAGCACTCGGAATCATTTAAGATTAATAATAATACAATTAACACATTAACATTTTACAGGAGATGTGAATGTGAGTTCTTGGCTGATTTGTACATTATTAAATTAAAATAAATTAAAATAATTCTATTAAACAGGGTGCATTTACCAGCACGATCATTTTAATGCCTTGTTCACAAAAAAAAACATAAGATTGTTTAAGAGATAATAATCTCACTGAATGTATCAAAGCATCCAATGTTTATGACTACTGAAGGCGCCACATCCTTGGTTTTTTCACACCTACAGGCCCTACCTACATTCAAAATTTGGTATTCGGCCACATAGTTAACCGGAGAAGACATTGCAGTCTCCTGTTACAATGGCTGCTGCTGTTGTACACCGCAAAGAAGTTCTATTGAAATGAGAGAGGAGCTGACTTTAGCACCAAGGAAAAATCATTCTGAACCACGGTTTCATTTTTAACATCACAATTCGTATTGTATTGTCATGTGTGATTGTCAAAGTTGTGTGTGAGTGTCTTGTTTTTTTTTTTTTTTTTTGCAAACAGTACTGCTGTAATGTTAGCGAGCTCTTTGTGTTCTTGGCTACTCTTTGTTCATATTCGTCAATATTTATGTGAATTTGTTTGATTAAATAAAATATTGCTTTAATCCGTAATCTTCACCTCGAGACATTTACGTTATATTATTAATACTATCCTAGTTTATATCAGATATAAGATACAAAATAATGTCTTGAGATAATTATTTGTCTACATTCGTACATTCTACTCATTTCAGCTACTCATTTTCTTTTTATTGAATTGATTGAAATTAAAAAAAAGACTTGTAAATGATAACGAGTGATTCAACCTTTTATTTTTAACAATATAATGATGAATATACATTCATACACTGAAGTAGTGAAGAAAATGATCAAATCTCCGTTACACACAGTGGTCTAGCCAGAAAAGAAAATCTCTGACGGCCAATATGTTTTTGTGTAATATGAAATTGACCTGCGATTCAATAATTTCACATATCATGGATTCAAATTGTTTTGCAACCAGCGACGAGCATAAATCTGTTACACACGTACACAGACAGAGAACCTCGTGAATTCCCATCTGATCCCTACGTTCAGTCATCACATCCAGAATTTCTCTGGTGGTTACACAAACTGGCTCTTTGCTGTAAATAAACATGCTAGTCAAATCAGGCCATGGGTTATTTTTTAGGCTTCTTACAAAGTCCATTTCATTCTTGAGATTTTTTACACGCTTGGTATCCCCCGCACAATCATGATTCGGATCACAAGTATGCTCGATGACTGTTTGCATCAGTTTAATCATCTGTCCTCGGTAATGCGGTTTGTATGCAGTGTCTATGAAGTCAATTAAATGACACGTTTTCCCCGCGGGGCAGCCGCACTTCAGCTGATCATCCGTAGCTGCGGCAGAACTCCAGACGCGCTCCATCAGCTTTTGCGTAGCGTCAGACATCCTTTTCAGAATTCAATTCTCTCCAAGAGATATACTTTGTTTAGAATGTTGTCGCCGTTTCCTAGAATCTGGACTGGCTGTTTTAATCCACGACGGTCCAGGCCTTGTGCAATTTAAATTTCAGCTTCAATTTCCAGTTTATGGTTCAGATCCGTTGAAGCCTTATTAACTGAAAAAATTACAGAGTGCGTCAGGCTCAGACAAATTGGATTGTTGAAGCTGATTCTGTTGGTCCATATACTGTAGATAATGTTTTGATCAACAAGATGTTGCAGTAGCTCCGTTGACCATGCTGTCAAGATCTAGGAAAGCCTGCGATAACTGCAGAGTTTATGAGGACAGCCACTCTTTGCTCACAGGGGATGTAGCGTAGCTGAAGTCACGAGGAAGTAGGGGCAGATCTTCTGTACATGGGGGTGTTGCACTCAATAGTGGAGGAGTGTGATTACACTGAATACACATACTGATTATTTGGTTTAAAATAAATTTAACATGACTGAAACAGCTCGTCTATCGTTGAAAAAATGGTGTTTAACACAGGTACGTCGCTTTGCTCGAAATATAGACTCTTTTTGCAGCATTCAAAAGGGTTGACCTCAGGAAGAGGCCAGTCTCGATCATACTCATCAGAGTCAGACTCATCGCTACTTTGAGACAAACAGTTTGTTTCAGAGACCTCCCGCCGTTTATTTACCAGCATGAGATAATTTTGGTCATGAAGCATTTTGTTCATACAGGATGATATGGATATGTAGTCTGGCGGCTTGCTTGCATTATACCTCATGCCAGGCATTGCACCATCCCACTGGAAATTGTACCAAATTTTTTCATCCATAATAAAGTTTCTCCAAATTTGATTGTAGAAGTATGTCCAGTCTATGGCGGGCAAAAGCAGGCAGGAGCATTCGGGTGTATATTCATCGTAAGATTCCAAAACGTAGAGTTTCACAATCTGCAACTCTTTGTCAAACACAAATCTCCCCACACGATCACAAGACACAGTGAAATCTTGTTTCACAATATCTTCATCTTCAATGAGAACCTTTCTTAGGCTCTTCCCTTGATTTTTCCTTGTTGCTAAAGTCAGCTCCTCTCTCATTTCAATAGAACTTCTTGGCGGTGTTACACACAACATTCTTCTAGATGTTTCAGGACTGTTTGGAACAGCAGCAGCCATTGTAACAGGAGACTGCAATGTCTTCTCCGGTTAACTATGTGGCCGAATACCAAATTTTGAATGTAGGCAGGGCCTGTAGGTGTGAAAAAACCAAGGATGTGGCGCCTTCAGTAGTCATAAACATTGGATGCTTTGATACATTCAGTGAGATTATTATCTCTTAAACAATCTTATGTTTTTTTTTGTGAACAAGGCATTAAAATGATCGTGCTGGTAAATGCACCCTGTTTAATAGAATTATTTTAATTTATTTTAATTTAATAATGTACAAATCAGCCAAGAACTCACATTCACATCTCCTGTAAAATGTTAATGTGTTAATTGTATTATTATTAATCTTAAATGATTCCGAGTGCTACATGGATATTTCAAGATCAAATATTTTCAAAGATCCTTGTGCTGCATTCTATATTCACACACATTACCCCAAAAATTTTGTTAAATGCTTTATTTAATCAAACAAATTCACATAAATATTGACGAATATGAACAAAGAGTAGCCAAGAACACAAAGAGCTCGCTAACATTACAGCAGTAGTGTTTGCAAAAAAAAAAAAACAAGACACTCACACACAACTTTGACAATCACACATGACAATACAATACGAATTGTGATGTTAAAAATGAAACCGTGGTTCAGAACAACACAAACAAATCATAGAAAGATAAAAAAACAACGATTTTCATACTGCTACAACTAAGTCTCAAGCTAAATTTTTTGGTCTGGTTTCAGAGTCGGCCTACTACAGTGGAAAACTTTGTGATTTATACAGTACGTGTCTTCATGTAATGAGGTGTTAAACCTGTGGAACAGTAATAAATAATGTTCAACATAAACTAGAATCCAAAACTCTAATGTAACTGTGAGCTTGTTTCGCATTCTGTAGATTATCTCAGTAATGAAATCTCAGTTGACTTGCATTTTCAGGCTAACAGCTGAAATGAGCACTTTTGCTAAACCTATTTTCAGTCCTTTAGGTTTGGTGAAACATATTTTATAAAATTCAACAACAGGCATGACAACTTTGTAAACACTTAACAACTAATATTTAAGCGAAATACTTGTTTAGATATTTAGAAGGGAAAAAGATATACTACAATATTTCAAGGGAATGTGCTGTTGAATACAGTAACTTCATGCTTTAAACTGCATTTAAACTGCATTGTTTAAATAAAAGTGGATCAATTCTGAAGACAATCATGACAACACACAGCTGCTGTTTCCCCAGGATCAAACCTTTTGGTCAGATGAATACTTAAAACATGTGTCTGTGTGCTGGTGCAGACCATCTAAAACAGTAAAAAAAAACATGCACCTTTCAATGAATTAACTACATGACATCTGTGATTTATTTATTAAAGTCATGTTTAGAGACGTGTGCAAAGAAAATTGTGTTTCTACACTATCTTCAACATGTAATGTGCAACTTTGTGTTCTAAATGAAATAGATGTACTTGTCTAAACTTAATGGGGTCTCACATCAAATAGATGGTTAATTGTCCTAAAAAAGAAATGAAAGTGAATGTGACATACGGCCAAGTATGGTGACCCATACTCGGAATTCGTGCTCTGCATTTAACCCATCCAAAGTGCACACACACACACACCGTGAACATTACCTTTGGATTACGAGTCCGACTCTCTAACCATTAGGCCCCGACTCCCCCAAAACATTACTTCCCATACCGGGAGTTGAACCCGGGCCACCTGGGTGAAAACCAGGAATCCTAACCGCTAGACCATATGGGACCATATGGTCCTAAATGCTAGACCATACCGACTTAGTCAAACACTCTCAAGAAATTTTTCTTAATTTTAATTTATTTCTATAAACACTGAATGCTGATGGCTCTCAGAGAGAAGGCCTCACCCACAGTACAGTCGTAGTAATGACATATACAGTCCAACAAACAAAATGTGAGCCGCGTCATCCATAATCCTGATCGTCTGACTTAGGAGGATTTCTGTATTCTGTATGCATTATAGCAATTTTTCTTAAATTATGTATACACTTTTGCATTTCGTAATTCAATGATTTTTAGTCAATTCGCTTTGCGCAAAGATAATTCCTATGTAAAGATTATGTTTGAATTCTTTCTATAACCTCTACAAAAGCGTGGAACATCATAGTTCTCAAAATATGTTTGCATTACATCAAATAAATATGACAGAAGTGGAGAAACGAAGATGTTTAGCACATGCACACATTGTAGATGCTTATGTTGCTTTATTTGAGTCACAGAAGATGGCCATAGTGACTGATAACATTCTTTAATGTTTAATGTCGTTGTGTTGAAAAAGATTCTGTGGACAAACACCTCAAGGGAAATAATTTGAAATGGAGGTTTGTCAAAATAATAAAAAGTTCAGTCAAATGTTCAATAATTTTCTTAAATTAATAAGTATGTGCTCGTCATGCTCTCTTCCAAGGATTAGCATGAACTTGTGGAGGAGTCTTAAAACAAATACGGTCAATCAATCGAAATGTGAATTGTGTCATCTGAAATTTAGTGGAGTAATTAAAAATATCATTTAAAAATCTACAGATTTTCTGAATTCTATATGTATTATAAACATTTTCTTGTCTTGCTATACTCTCTTTTTTAGCGATTTTGTCTCTTGAATGTACGAAAGGTTATGGATGAAATTTATCAATACTCTTTACAACAGCGTAGAAACTTTAATGCTCAAACTTAAATGAAGGGGAAGGGGAAGTGGTGTGTGGCCAAGTATGGTGACCCATACTCAGAATTTGTCCTCTGCATTTAACCCATCCAAGTGCACACTCACAGCAGTGAACACACACCCGGAGCAGTGGGCAGCCATGTTGCGGCGCCCGGGGAGCAGTTGGGGGTTCAGTGCCTTGCTCAAGGGTCTCACCTCAGTCGTGGTATTGAGGGTGGAGAGAGTGCTGGTCATTCACTCCCCCCACCTACAATCCCTGCCGGACCTGGGAATCGAACCTGCAACCTTTGGGTTACAAGTCTGACTCTCTAACCATTAGGCCACGGCTGCCCCAATTAATGAGTGTGCAGCTTTCAGTGCAATAGTTTGATTTGTTTCAGTTGTAATAGTTTTAAGGGTAAAACAGCAAGACTTAATTTTCGTGTTGATTCTTCATGTTCTCACATCGTGGACAGACACAAAGTTGCACTAAAATAAATATCTCAAAGAGAAAAGACTGTTAGTTAATTTTCATTTATTTCTATTATGATGACAGCTCACAAAAAGGTGCATTCACCTAAAAACATACACTGTCCAATCTTGATAAAAAATCTTGATAATATGACTAAAACTAGTGGTGTAGAAAAATGTAATTTACAAAAGATTGTAATTCTTAGATGCGACACATCCCTAACAAAATCTGTTGGCATGCAAAAATACTCATAAATGTTTTAGTACAGCTATTTACAAACATAGTATGAGAACTGTACATTGTATCACTTGCCATAGAAAATTCATTACCAGTTTATTAATGTCAAAAAGAAAATGACGATAATAGTTGAAACATCCTTGCACATCTCTTTCATGTTGAAAACACAGATGCTGGTGCTTTAATCTTTTAGTAAACCATTTCAAATGACATGATACCTACAAAAGAGTCAAATAGTCAAAATGTACAAGTTTTGTGTTCTAGGTGAGAAATTTACATCAATAAAGGTGTCATGAACATTAGAAAACAACATGTATTCCCTCTGGCTGTTAAACACCTCGGGTAAATAATTTGAAACGTAGGTCTGTCAAATGAGAAAAGTTCAGTCATACATTTAAAAACTTTTCTGAAGTAAAAAATGATGTGTTTGTCACAAACACATCCAAAGAGTTTTCTACTCATGTGAGAAAAGCACTTGGGTGCATTACCATCAGGCTATTTTAAAGAAATTAAAGAATAAAACTAAAGTTTCTTTTAAAGACAATAGACAGCATTACTTGCTTTAGTGACACACATTGTGTTTAAACTTTTAAACATGTTTAAAACTGTAGGTGTAATTATTTCACTGAGAAGTTTTAAGTGAAATGTATATTTGTTCTTTTACAGTACACATACTATCTACTACAGACTAGATTAAAATGAAAACATTTCTTAATTAACAACAAAAAAGTAAACACAACATATATGATTTTGCTCATACTTAAAATTTAGTATACTCGGATTTTGTTGTGTGTGTGTGTGTGTGTGTGTGTGTGTGTGTGTGTGTGTGTGTGTGTGTGTGTGTGGCTCAGGTATACCCTACGTTATGGGGGACAAAGATGGCAATATTCAAAATTCTTGTCCTTGTGGGGACTTTTTTTTCCCCCACTGAGGAAACAAGCTTATAAATCATACAGAATTAAGTCTTTTGAAAATCTTAAAATGCACAAAGTTTTCTGTAAGGGGTACGTTTATGTGTAAGGTTGGTGTGGGGTGATGAAAAATACAGTTTGTACAGTATAAAAACCATTACGCCCATGCAATGTCCCACAAAACATGGAAACCCAACGTGTGTGTGTGTGTGTGTGTTCATTGTCTAAAGCAGAGCTTATTTAAAATGCTTATTTGTTTGTCTTGTCATATCATGTTATGTACTTTGATTTCTTTTAAACTATATTGTTTAGCACAATGGTCAGCCATTGTTGTTGTGCTTTATAAATAAAATGAACTGAACTAAAGTATGATTCTGTGCACATCTATTTTGTAAAGCCATTAACACAAGCACAAAGAGGATACTGTCGTCCACTGTCAGTTAGACCCCACAATCACCTTCACTGTCAGAAGTAAATGGATAGGGTGGTTGGTGGTTTGAATCATTTTTAACTTAAGATTGCTTCTCATAAGTTTATCTATTCAACCTACAGATTAGGTTGTTCTGATCCTACAGAGGTGTTAGCATACACACATAGAGATGATAAAGAAAAAACATCCCCGGACATAGCACCTTATTCAGAGGTGGATGTAGACGGGCCAGTAGGAACAAAATGGTGACTAGGGATTAACATTTCGCCTATAGATCAAGCAGAACTAAACCGTTTAGGGGTTTGACATTAGAAACATGATTGGATGTCTTCCAACCCCCAAACAAAGCACATTCCCATTGACAAACATATTAAAACATTATATCGGACACAGACAGCATCACGGTAGGAAACAGATTGTGAAGAAGCTTTGGGTTCTGATGTCTAGACACCAAAGGTGTTGACCTAAAGCACACCCTTTTGCTCAGCCATTATTCAACAATCAAGAAGAACCCAGACATCCCGACTGGAAGCTAGCTACAGCTACAGAAGGAACGCCATAAAACCCCCCCAGGGCAAAGGTAAGAGATAAAAACATCATAAATCCAGTCATAAATCCATCAAAAGTCAAATCTAACATCTGTTTTGATCTTTGATTTACACACCCTAATGTCATGTCACTCAGGGGTGACAGGACCCCGGTGACGTGACAGTCAGGGGGACAGAGGGGGTCACAGATCCATAAATCACGTCATAAATCTACCCATGTACACATTTGACATATGACGACCTGTCAATCAAAGCTGACAGGGGTCATAAATCAAGTCATAAATCAGGTCATAAATCATCAAATTGACAGAAGGTGTATTATATAACTACTTCTATTATTTCCTGAATATTACTGATGAACTGATCAAAAAGTAGGCTACTGTTCACATGCGTTTTACTATTATATAGTATAGTAATATAGTAATAATTTAGTACTTTCTCCTGTTTATTGTTGGTTTCCTCTTTTCTGATAATTTGGAATAAGGATACAAAGACAAAAAAGCAACAAAAAAACATGCAAATAACGTCAAACATCAATTCAATATCTACTATTTCCTGAATATTATCAAATTCAAGAGGGCCTCCCCTGATAACGTCATAATATGCAAATTAGATGAGTATATTTACACCCCACATAAACTTTCGTTCATGCCCAACATTTTTCCAACATTTACAGTAGATCTCTATCTTTAAGCCTTTTCAAGCCACAAGCTTTTGAAATCTTGATGTCAAAATCCAGCATTTTTTCCAAAAAAACACTGGCGCCTAAAGGGTTAATCATAGAAATGAAGTGTTCACCGAAGCCAAAACATTGCAGAACTGCCCACATATAATTCCACTCTAGCCTGTCAAAGGCTTTTTCTGCATCAAGTGAAAAGACCGCACAGGGGGTTGGTGGGAGTCCGCAAAGTCAAGAATATGAAGGAGTCGACGCATATTGTCAGATGTATTGCGCCCCTTGATGAAACCAGTTTGGTCCTCCTTGATCAAACTATGAATTACCTTCTCCATACGAGAAGCAAAAACTTTAGCATAGATTTTAAGATCACATGGGATAAGCGAAATCGGTCTGTAGCTGGAACAATCTAATGGACCTTTCCCTTTTTTAAGAAGTAATGAAATCAGTGATGTTTTTTTATCTCTATGAAATACCCCATGTTCAATTGCAAAATTAAATGAGTTAAGCATAAGTATCCCTACCAAATCCCAAATTTCTAAGTATAATTCAGGGGGGAGACCATCTAGACCCGGCGATTTGCCCTTTTGAAAGCTTTTTAGAGAGACGTGGAGTTCCTCCTAACTTAATGGGGCCTCCAAAGATTCTTTATCTATCTGTGAGATCAAATCAAAATCAAATCAAATCACTTTTATTGTCACATCATCACAGCACATGTGCCTTGATGAGTGAAATTCTTGAGAGCGTGCTCCATACAGTGCAGAAACAATTAACATATAGACAGTACCATTACTTACAGACAAATACAGATGACAATGTGTAATATACACATACATATACTCAGAACACACAGTGTACTGTTAGACATACTTACAGTTATCAATACACATTATACACCGTATGTACACATTCTACATTATGTACACATATATACGTACACAGTAATATGCAAAGGTGCAGTAGATTGTACATAAGCTGGATACGCAAATGTCATGGATGTGCATTGGATGGTATCCAGTGGTAGCAGATAGATTGTTGTATTAGTGCAGTGTGTACGTGTAGTCCAGTTTGAACTGTGGAGTTAAAGTGCAGTGCGTGGCATATCGTAAAGTGGGAGTGTGCTGTAGGGTGTATTAGTTCTAACTGTTCATTAGCCTGATAGCCTGAGGGAAAAAGCTATCCCTCAGTCGGCTAGTGCGGGATCGGATGCTGCGGAGACGTCTTCCTGAGGGCAGCAGAGAGAACAGTCTGTAGGACGGGTGGCTGGAGTCATTGGTGATCCTCCGGGCTTTCCTTATACACTGCCTGGTGTAGATAGCCTGGAGGGAGGGAAGCTCACCTCCAACAATGTGGCGGGCAGTTCGCACAACCCTTTGCAGAGCTTTGCGGTTGCCAGCGGTGCTGTTTCCAAACCAGGCGGTGATGCAGCCGGTCAGGATGCTCTCCACAGTGCAGGTGGAGAATGATCTGAGGATGCTGGGGCTCATTCCAAAGTTCCTCAGCCGTCTCAGGAAGAAGAGGCATTGATGTGACTTCTTCAGCACTGCATCTGTGTTAGCGGACCATGTGAGATCCTCAGTGATGTGAACGCCGAGGAACTTAAAGCTGTTTACCTGCTCCACAGGTGTCTTGTCGATGGTGATGGGTGTGTGTTCTCTGCTCTGTCTCTTGAAGTCCACCACCAGCTCCTTGGTCTTGTTGATGTTGATTGAGAGGTGGTTCTCCTGACACCATTTAGTCAGGGTTCTCAACTCCGCTCTGTAGGCCGTCTCATCGTTGTCAGTGATCAGGCCTATCACCGTTGTGTCGTCAGCGAATTTGACGATGACTTTGGAGCTGTGTGTGGCTATACAGTCATGTGTGTACCAGGGGCGGACTTACCCATTAGGCAAAGGTAGGCGACTGCCTTAGGCCCCCAAAAGCCAAGGGCCCCCTAAAAAGCTTTTCATATACGAGATGCGCATTAAACGCGGACACGCAGACGGTTGCGGTTTACGGTGTTTATTACCACGACAACCGTCTGCATGTCTGAGTTGAACGTGCTTCTTGTGTATCCTGCTTGTAGCAAATATAAATATAATGCATCTGAAGCTGACTGCCGTGCGAGCGCGAGGTCTCGCTCTTTCCCAGCGCGCGCACTCCTCGCTCTCTCTCTCTCTCTCTCTCTCTCCGTCTACTCTGTTCAGCAGCGGCTGAAAGGAGCTGCGCTTTCAGTTAAAACACAGATATGTTGCTTCTCTAATTTTACATGCAAGTATAGCCGAAATCACAGCACAGCTATGGTCTTTATCTTATGTGTAGCCTATTTGACTTTATCAGAAAACGGCTGGATTATAAATCATGATTTTTGTGCAGATTAACATCTTGGAAGGGAGCTGGTTATGTAGTCTTAATGGGTCGCGTTTCAGTCATTATTTCATATTCTTCCTGTTGTCTGACAACAGAAACAGAAAAGAATATACCAATGAAAACAGTTTTATTGAGAATTTAGCTGCATCAAAATACAGTATATGGCACAGAGCGGCAAACAAATGTAATAATAAATAATAAATGTACATTTTGCATGTTCAGAAGAAGAGCTGCCCTGTCCTGCGAAAATGTAAACAGGTTTGTGTAAGTAAATTGCTCAGAGCAAAGAAAGAGAAGTAATAGGAACATGTTATTTCTATGTTTTTTTTTTATGTGTCTAATAGACATGAACAAGTTCTTTTAAAAAAATCTATGACCTATGAAACATGTATACACTTCATGCTCTATGTATGTTAACTATGGTTTCACTAATAATACACATATATTGCATAACTCATCCATATTTGTCCATGCCCATGTTGATTAGAGTATTAAAAACTTGAAAAGTATTAATTTAAGGTACATTTAGAACAGATAAAAATTAAATTTTTACCTGATAAAGTACAGACTATAGAATGAATGTGCATTTTCAATAATCCAGTCTGCAGTTTTTGTTCAGACCAATGCGAAAATCCACCCACATAAACCCGTTTTAAATAATATAATAATTTATACTTCTGACTCATCCCTTTTCTTAAAAAAAAAAAAAATGGTATAAAGATTCAATTGTGAGGTTTATCATTTTATAATTTATTTTGTTTTTTGTTAAAACTTGTATCTCAACGGTAAATCAATTGCTATTTCGTGGTCTACAACATGAAAGAATAAAAGTGTCTGCTATATGAATAATTGTAAATATAAATGAAAGAATCCCATTATAAAATGCAAAATGTAGAAACATTGGACACAATGGGGCACCATTGTGCAGCAGCAAGCATCACAACAAAAAAGAAACGTCAAGGTTGATCTAGGTAAATTTGTGCAAATGTATAGGGCCCCATTCCTATATTTGCCTGGGGCCCCCAATTCACTAAATCCGCCCCTGGTGTGAAGAAAGCAGCGACTGCATTTATATCGCTCAGCTCAGGTCCGGCCACATTAACTAAATGCTTCGATGTCACAAACTTAGAAGCACACTGTATCTGTGTAAGTCCTGGAACATTCCCACCAGCAATGTCCATGCGTGCTCCTTTGATGAGAGGCTCCTCTAGTAACCAATGCAAAGAGTTAGTCACCTCCAGCCTGCAAACATTTAAAAGTCCCCACACTTTAAAAAATCCACAATAAAATTGAGGCAGCCCAGCCAGTTGTTTAACATCCATTAGGAACAGTGCCGCATCCAGTCCAAGTCCATCCACTGTATGTAAAATTACTTTTGCCATCCTTCTCCACACCAGATCCATGGGGCCAGTAAGGAATTTCTGAATGAACTGCAAACGAAAAGTTGCATGTCTGCTTGGCAGGTGCAACAAACCTTGTCCCCCATTTACTTTTGGAAGAAATAGAACACTTTGAGAAACCCCCAAAAAATTCCCTAGAATCGTCTGTAATCGAGACAACAGTCCAACAGGCGGATCCACACATGATAATCTATGCCACAATGTTGAAGTGACCAAATTATTGATTATTAAAACTCCCCATCTAAATGACAGTTGTGAATGAATCCATTTCCATTTCTTTAATTGTCCTTCTACTTTTTCAATCACCCCTTCCTAGGGCTGGGCGATATGGCAAAAAAAAAATATCTTGATTTTCTCAGAACATTTGACCGATTCTCGAATTTGTACGATTTTAACTAGTCAACTTGAAAATGGATAATTCGAAAGGAAACTTCTTTTATCTTATTAGTAATTAAGTATCAATTTGGAATCAACCAAACTTTCCTCCAGGCAATATCAGAGACAAAATAATTCCAATAAACCGTAACATTTGGAATTGATACAAAATAATAAAGGAATAACAAACGTAATGATTTATTAGAAGAAGAGGCAGAAAAGCACTGTTTTCCCACCACTGAAATAGTTGGATCAAAAGAAGGTAAAATAGAAGGATAGGGGGTCATTTGAAAGAGTCTAATAACTCCAGATGGTATTGTAACGGGGCGAACGAGACGTGAGACGTGCGGATCTAAGTGCAAGCTTTATTTAGAAACAAGGTAAAAAATACAGGCAGGGTCGAACAACTGGCAAACAGGTATATAGAGGGCTAGACAAGAGAGGTAATCCGAGACGTGAGCGATAATCCAGGCAAGGCACGAACAATATCCAAAGGGCAAGGCAGAGAGATAATCCAGGTACACAGAAATAATCCAGGCAGAGCATAAACAGAGTCCGAACGGTGAGACAGGGGTAAATCCAGGGAACACAGACTAGAAAATAAGAAACGGGTTCCAAATCGCAGCTAACACTAGGGGAGTGATGGAGCCGGCAGAACGGGTGGAGCTGAGGACCACCATAGATGAGCAGACGGGTCCGAGGATCCCCACGGCGGAGCAGAAGACCACCAGAGCCAGACACCAGACCTCCACGGCGGAGCAGACCGAGCAGGAGCCCACCAATGCGGAGCAGACAGGGCAGGAGCAGACAGGGCAGAAGACCACCAGACCTGAACAGAAGACCACCATTTACTTTTGGAAGAAATAGAACACTTTGAGAAACCCCCCAAAAATTCCCTAGAATCGTCTGTAATCGAGACAACAGTCCAACAGGCGGATCCACACATGATAATCTATGCCACAATGTTGAAGTGACCAAATTATTGATTATTAAAACTCTCCATCTAAATGACAGTTGTGAATGAATCCATTTCCATTTCTTTAATTTTCCTTCTACTTTTTCAATCACCCCTTCCTAGGGCTGGGCGATATGGCAAAAAAAAAATATCTTGATTTTCTCAGAACATTTGACCGATTCTCGAATTTGTACGATTTTAACTAGTCAACTTGAAAATGTAACTACATGATTCAAGTAACTTTTTCATTATTAACCCTCTAGTTAAAGAAAATTATATTCTAAGTTCACCACACATTAAGTTGTCATCATGATGTAAATGTTAAACAAATCACTTGTTAAATATCTTTGCAGAAAAGATGCATGAACTACAACTACATCTTCTACAAACTTGTCTTAAGCATATTATATGTTCAGAAATAATACAATAAAAATGCTTAAAAAAATTCTCAAGTAATTAAAATTCAAAACGACTGTATAACACCAGTAGACTATTATTAGCTATAAATGTTCTGTAAAAAACAATGAACAGCAGTTTTCACCCTGTCACCATGATGCAAACATGAAATATCAGATATACAATAGTATGGTTCACAGGTTTTTTTATTCCATTACGCTGCTTTTCCATTGTTTTTTCTATGTAAACATGGACGCGTTTGACTGTTGCACTCGCGCAGCGTCTTCTGCATGAAACGCATTCTAAAAACAAACTATTTTTTCCTATTCCACTGCATCTTTATCAACACAAAAGCGCGTTCTGTGTGAATGGCACCAAGCGATATATTCTACTTAAGCCTGTGTTATACTTTCCACATGAGCAATCCATACACGTACAAGGACAGTGCGAACGCGGACAATTTAGGGTAATGGCAGTGCCAAAATAAATGCACTATAGTCTATGGGTGCTGTTTGCAAAATGAGCAGTTTGTATCAATATCTTTTTTATATTTCTTTAAGTATTAACATGATATATACGATGGATAATTCGAAAGGAAACTTCTTTTATCTTATTAGTAATTAAGTATCAATTTGGAATCAATCAAACTTTCCTCCAGGCAATATCAGAGACAAAATAATTCCAATAAACCGTAACATTTGGAATTGATACAAAATAATAAAGGAATAACAAACGTATTGATTTATTAGAAGAAGAGGCAGAAAAGCACTGTTTTCCCACCACTGAAATAGTAGGATCAAAAGAAGGTAAAATAGAAGGATAGGGGGTCATTTGAAAGAGTCTAATAACTCCAGATGGTATTGTAACGGGGCGAACGAGACGTGAGTCGTGCGGATCTAAGTGCAAGCTTTATTTAGAAACAAGGTCAAAGATACAGGCAGGGTCGAACAACTGGCAAACAGGTATATAGAGGGCTAGACAAGAGAGGTAATCCGAGACGTGAGCGATAATCCAGGCAAGGCACGAACAATATCCAAAGGGCAAGGCAGAGAGATAATCCAGGTACACAGAAATAATCCAGGCAGAGCATAAACAGAGTCCGAACGGTGAGACAGGGGTAAATCCAGGGAACACAGACTAGAAAATAAGAAACGGGTTCCAAATCGCAGCTAACACTAGGGGAGTGATGGAGCCGGCAGAACGGGTGGAGCTGAGGACCACCATAGATGAGCAGACGGGTCCGAGGATCCCCACGGCGGAGCAGAAGACCACCAGAGCCAGACAGCAGACCTCCACGGCGGAGCAGACCGAGCAGGAGCCCACCAATGCGGAGCAGACAGGACAGAAGACCGCCACGGCGGAGTAGATGACCACCAGACCTGAGCAGACGAAGCAGAAGACCACCAGACTTGAGCAGAAGGAACTGTAAACCAAGGCCGGAACTGGGAGCTAGGAAACACTGAGACACACGAAACAGACAGAGAATTTTGGGCCCCAAGAGTCAAGGCAGGGAACACAAAAAGTTCATCAACAGTTTCCCGGGATGACGGTTCATAATCAAGCTCATTGACAGAAACTGAACTGACAGACAGTCCAAGATCAACTGCATTGTCTGGAGTAGAATTGGCAGATAGCTCAAAATCAGGGGCATTGACAGAAGCTGAAGCAGACAGTTCAGTGACAGATTCAACAGCTACATTAGTACAAACAGACTGTTCAAAATCAAAACCATTGATTGGAACTCGACAGGTTGACAATTCACCCTCAGACTTATTAGTGGGAACTGAACAGACAAATGATTCAACAGACTTCTTGACTAAAACAGGGCAGACAGAGGATTTGGTATCTGACACACATGCAAATGACACATGACCTGACTTCTTGACAGAAACTGAAGAGACTGACAGTTTAACAGTTGACACACTCGGGGAGACTGAGCAAGGTGACAGCTTATCATTAGACTCATTGACAGGGAGTGGCGAGATGGATGGTGTAACAGACATATTTGTGAACACAGAACAAGTAGATAGTCCATATTTAAAGTCAGTGACTGGAACTGGCAAGACAGAGTGTTCACTAACAGCCTCCTCGGCTGTGACCGATAAAGCTGAGAGACACAAAGCAACTTCTTCAGCTGGTTCAGAACAAAACAAAAGTTCATAATTGGCCCCCATGGCTTGGCGCAGGACAGGACGAGAGTTCATAACCAGCGCCCATGGCTGGGTCAGGACATGACAAAGGTTCATAACTGGCCTCCATGGCCGGTTCAGAGCAAGGCAGAAGTTCACAGATGGCTTCCATAGCCATGACAGGGCAGAACGAGGATTCGCAGACGGCCTCCTTAGCCGTGACAGGACAGGACGAGAGTTCACAGACGGCCTCCATAGCCGTGACAGGACAGGACGAGGATTCGCAGATGGCCTCCTTAGCCGTGACAAGACAGGGCGA
The DNA here is from genome assembly GCA_023376895.1 of Aspiorhynchus laticeps. NCBI lineage: Eukaryota > Metazoa > Chordata > Actinopteri > Cypriniformes > Cyprinidae > Aspiorhynchus > Aspiorhynchus laticeps. The sequence continues at coordinate 4,837,376 of CM041809.1, forward strand.
GAGTTCACAGACGGCCTCCATAGCCGTGACAAGACAGGGTGATAGCTCACAGACGGCCTTCTTAGCCGTGACAGGACAGGGTGATAGCTCACAGACGGCCTCCTTAGCCGTGACAAGACAGGGCGAGAGTTCACAGACGGCCTCCTTGGCCGTGACAGGACAGGACGAGAGTTCACAGACGGACTCCTTGGCCGTGACGGGACACACTGGGAGTTCATAATTGAGCACCACTGACACCTCTGGAGGTTCTGCAGTAGATGCCGCCTCCTCTGGAGGTTCTACAGCAGTTTCAAAGGGTAGCAGAGAGAAATTGTTGCTGGGCGCCACCACCTCTGGATACATTACAGTGGACGCCGCCAACTCAGGCAGTTTTTTGGTGGTGTACGCAGCCCAAACACAACATAAAGCGATCCCCATCATGGGAAGTGCTTCAGGCAGGGGAATTAGTGCAGGAACAGGAGAGTTAAAGTGAGTTGGTTTGGGGATACCAGCAGTGCGTGCTGACACCAGCGGTGGATCTTCCACACTGGATGCCAACCTCTGATGCTTGCTGACAGTTTCCCTTGATAGGACAGTTGAGGGTTGCTGTACAACAACCGCAACAGGACGTGGCTCTGGGGTGGTAGACATGACGTGAAGAGGTTCCGGAAGGTCAGATGAGACGTGGCGAGACTCTGGCAAATCAGCTGAGACGTGACGAGACTCTGGATGGTCAGCGGAGACGTGAAGAGACTCTGGAAGATCCGCTGAGAGGTGAAGAGACTCTGGAAGATCAGCGGAGACATGACGAGACTCATGATGTGACTCTGGATGATCAACGGAGACATGACGTGACTCTGGAAGATCAGCGAAGACATGGCGAGACTCTGGGAGATCAGCTGTGATGTGGCTTGACTCATGATGTGACTCTGGATGATCAACGGAGACATGACGTGACTCTGGAAGATCAGCGAAGACATGGCGAGATCAGCTGTGATGTGGCTTGACTTATAACAATCAACGGTGACTTGACTTGATTCATGACGATCAGCTGAGACATGACGGTGTGTTGTTGTGACCACCATTTTATGAGTGCCCTCTTGTGCGTCCACCATTTCAGTCACAGATGCGGTGTCGCGTTCATCCTCCGCGAAACCCACAGTGAACAAAGAGCCAACAGTCAACAAAGCATAATCCATAAAGTGAGCGAGTGATGAACGCGGACCCTCGTGTCTAAGCTTAGACTTGAGCAGTTGATTTATGCCATCGCAGAAAATCTCTATTAAGATAATGTCCGGTAAATCCGAATAGTGTGCGATGGCTAGAAACTCTCTAACATGGTTTTCCAGTGAACGTGGGCCTTGTTTAAAGGGATAGTTCACTTTGAAATTAAAATTTGGTATCTATCAGCTTACCCCAAGGGCATCCAAGATGTAGGTGTCTTTTTTTCTTCAGTAGATCCAATTTTGATGTTTTTAGGTCAAACCGTTCTAGTCTGTCAGTCATATAATGGCAGGTATAGGTCACTGTCTCTATAAGAGGGAAAAAGAACATGCACAAAGAAATCCAAATTAAACAATTCCCCATCGTAACTACACATTGATGGCCTAAGACACGAAACGAGCGGTTTGTGTGAGAAAACGAACAGTATTTATATAGTTTTTTACCTCTTGTACACAACCATGTCCAAGTGATCTGAGTGCGCACACACATCCGGTGGGTGACGTGTGTGTGCGCGCGCTCTGGCTCACGCTGCATTCACAGGATTTCATCGCCCTCAGAGAGACCTTTAGATACAACGATACAAATTACCTAAATAAACAGTATTTTTCTGTGCTAATGAAAACTGTATAACAATTACATAGTGAGTGATTCTCATGTTTTTCTTTTGTTGTTTGATTAACATTATTAGCCTAATTTAAGAAATGCATACTGACACACATCTAATATTTTCTTAACAGTTTGTTTAAGACGTTAAGATGAAAACATTTTACTGGATACTCGTCAAGACAACCATTGTGACATAATATTTTGTGTATTTGCTTATTTGCTCGAGAGGACGTGAAAGTGAATGACAGTCTCATGCAAGTACGTTTCAATGGCACGATATTCTGTTTCTATTTGGCAGTCCCGGCGCCATGGGCGGGCAATGGGGGGCCTGGCCCGCCCTGTGAGTCACTAGTGCCCGACCTGGACGAGCCTGCTTATTTACCCTTGCATTGCGAAAAAACGGAGATCTGTTTCCTCCAGGCTGTGCGCGGCGCGTCAATCTGAAAGGAGGCGGGGTGAAGTTACAAGCTTTCGCTGAGAGCTTGAGGTAGGGCTGCACAATTATGACAAAAATCATAATTGTCGATTATTCCCTTGAGATTGTAATTGCGATTATTACTAACGATTATTTTGAACAGATTTATGCCATTGTTTGAAGCTGCATGCCATATTTTCATATAAAATATATATATAAAAAAGGCTGAAAACACTCTTCCTGAACTTGTATTGCTTTTCTATAGCATTGAGCCTCAAATGTCAATTATACATTGGTTTGGTTTCTTCTTTAAACAAAAAAGGTAAAATTATGCATGGTGTAATAATGTGTTATACTAAAACTAAAAGAAAAAAAAAGAAAAAATGGTTTACTAAAGCTATATATTTTATTTACAATTAAACAGAACATTTTAAAGTACAATTTATATGAACAGGGCTCCAGACTAACATTGGAGAGCAGTGGCACCAGCACATGATTTGGTAGCACTGAACATGTAATATTACAAGTTTTGTCTCTTAGAAATGCACATTAGAACAGGAGCTTGAGTTCAGAGTAGCAGGAGCTTGAGTTGGGATGCAGATGTACATTTGACAGTACCATTGTGAAAACTGTAACAGCCTCATCTTTATACATAACCAAAAGTACAGCACCTCATTACCATGGTAAAAAAGCAGCCTAACTATATGGTTTCTATGGTGTTTGCATTGAAAAACAGTAGCTTAAAGACATTCAGTCAATTACAAATCCACATCAACTGATAGAATAATTAACAAAATAATGTAATTATATTCCATTACTCCTTTAACATATTTACTATATTAATAATATAATAATACTCAATATTAATATCTTACTTTTCTGTCATCGTACCATTGTTACCGTCAGGGGCGATTCTAGGATTTTCATTTTAGGGGGGCTCAGCCCCCAATGAGGGTATAATAATAAAAAATAAATAAATATTTACAAAAAAATGGATTAATAGGGTAGGATGGTATATTAAACTTATTGCAGTATTCCACTGTATTGCATAGATGGGTATAACATCCGAGTACTAAATAAGCAAATGAATACATAAATAAAATGTGTCAGGGCTTGACATTGTGACAATTGTGTTGTATATAATTGATTATGAAGCAATATTCTCATCAGAGTTCAATCAGCTTTGACATATTTAAATATGCATATTTGTGATATTTTTACCTTTATAAAGGGCATTTTCCCCTTATATTTTTAAATATATGCTTCATCTTTCATTTTAAATTCTTAATTTTGATCATTAAATTAAATTAGAATAAGACACTATAGGTTCAAGGTTCAAGGTTCTTGTTTATTTGTCACATACACAATCATACAGGGTATAATCAGTAGTGAAATGTAGGTCAGGACAGGTCCGCTCAATGGACAGTGCAAAAAAAATTAAAATAAAAGATGATACATAACACAGGAGCATATATATAAATATAGGTAGGAATAAGATAAAAAATAAAAGTAATAATAATAATAATAATAGTAAAAACAAGAAATAAAATAAGGTGTAAAATGTGCAATGAACTAAAATGTGTAGTACAGTCTACTGTGGGTTTAATAAATATTAATATAACCAGGAATGTGCAAGATGAATGTGCAAACAGGTTGTACCGGGTATGTACACATAGCAGCAATGTGGAAGATGGAGAATGATGGGTGTTACAGTTAATTAAATTGAGTCCTGTAGATGTTATGAGACTGAGTTCAGGAGCCTGATGGCCTGTGGATAGAAGCTCCTCCTCAGTCTCTCAGTTTTTGCCATCACACTTCTGAAGCGCTTGCCCGATGGCAGTGTGATGAAAAGACGGTTTCCGGGGTGATTTGAGTCCTTGATTATTTTTGCAGCTCTGCTTTTGCAGCGTTTCAGGTAGATGTCCTGCAGAGAGGGGAGGGCAGACCCAGAGATGCGCTCAGCTAAGCGCACGACTCTCTGCAGAGCTTTGCAGTCCTGATTTGTGGCGTTACTGTACCACACTGAAATACACTGAGTCAATACACTTTCTATGGCCCCTGAATAGAAAGTTTTCAGGATTGCTGGTGAGACCCTGAATTTCCTCAGCTGTCGCAGATGGTACAGTCTTTGCCTGGCTTTCTTGACCTGTGTTTGAATGTGTGCAGTCCAAGTCAGCTCACCCTCTCCACAGGGGTCCCGCTGATCATGAGAGGAGTGTAGGGCCGCTGCTGTCTCTTCCTGAAGTCTACAATCAGCTCTTTAGTTTTGCTCATGTTCAGAGAGAGACAGTTGTCCTGGCACCATGATGTTAGTCTCTCTACCTCACCCAAGTATGCAGTCTCATCATTGTTGGAAATGAGGCCCAGAACCACAGTATCATCAGCAAATTTAACAATAGAAGTGGAGCTGTGAGGGGACACACAGTCGTGTGTGTAGAGAGAGTAGAGCAGGGGACTCAGAACGCAGCCCTGCGGGGCTCCTACGTTCAGGGTGATGGAGTTGGAGGTGAACTGGTCCATTTTCACCACTTGTGGTCTGCCGGTGAGGAAGTCTTGGATCCAGTCACAGAGTAAAGTGTTTAGGCCGAGGTCTGAGAGTTTGACAGCTAGCTTGGAGGGGACTATAGTGTTGAAAGCTGAGCTATAGTCAATGAATAACAGTCTGACATAATTGCCATTTTTGCTGTCAATATGAGTGAGGGAGGAGTGCAGTACCTGAGAGATGGCATCATCAGTAGACCTATTTGGGCAATAGGCAAACTGAAGAGGGTCCAAGGTAGCAGGGATGGAGGAGCATATGTGTTTCTTTAAAAGTCTCTCAAAAACCTTCATGACTGTTGATGTGAGGGCAACTGGACGATAGTCATTCAGGCAAGAGGGTTTACTGTTCTTAGGCACAGGGATGATGACAGATTTCTTAAATGAGGTGGGAATCACAGAGGTAGCAAGGGACTCATTAAAGATGGAAGTAAACAAACCAGCAAGCTGATCGGCGCACGATCTCAGGACGCGTCCGGTAATCCCATCAGGTCCGGCAGCTTTCCTGATGTTTACTCTCCTTAATTCTCTCCGAACCTCGTCCTCCGACACGGTGATAACATGATCAACATCGCTGCTCTGTCTGCTGCTTCCTGACGCGCTGATCGGCACAGTCGCGCCGCCGTTGCACTCGAAGCGGCCGTAGAAGGTGTTTAGCTCTTCGGCCAGCAATGGATCTGCTCTCACCTCGGCGGAGGGGTTATTTCCAGAGGAACAGATGGTCTTCAGTCCCTGCCACATGCGTCGAGAGTCATTGAGCTGAAAGTGTGACTCAATTCTCTCTCTGTATCGGAGTTTAGCAGCTCTAACTGCCCGTCGGAGAGCATAACATGATGCTTTGTAATCGCTCATGTTTCCTGACAAGAGACCGGCGTTGTATGCGGCAGTGCGTTGGTTAACCGCAGCACGGATTGATCTGTCCACCCACGGTTTCTGATTAGAGAATGTCCTTATTGTTACCGTTTCAGTGGCTTGGTCGGTTAGCATGTAAACAAAGCTTAGTGCTACATCCGTGAACTCGCTGACGTCAGCTGAACTCGCCCGGAACATGTCCCAGTCGACGTCATCAAGAGACGCCTGTAGCATAGCTTCAGAGTGGGAGGACCAGCGCGTCACTTCCCTCTTCCCCGGGGATTCCTGAACGATCCTTTGTTTATATTCCGGTGTGAGGAAAATGGCCGCGTGGTCTGATTTACCAAAAGCCGGTTGGGTCCGAGCTTTATAGGCATTCTTGAACTGAGTGTAGCAATGATCCAGTGTATTCGGTCCTCTAGTTGGACAGGATACATGCTGATGGAAGTTCGGCATGACCTTCCTGAGGTTGGCTATAGGGATGTTACCAGGGGCGGGGATTTTTTAACTGAGGGGGACCAAGACCGGAGGTGGGGGGATGGGAGGGAAAACGGAAAACAAATAACGATTGCTAACGGTTGCCTGTTACATTACAGTACATAAAATTTCACTTACCACATAAACAGAGTAAGGAAAGGTGACTGAGGACGATGGCAAATGGTTTGCAGATCCTCAGCACCCCTGGCAATCTAATCTTGTAAAATGTGTGGTAAGTACTGCTGCTCCATAGTATAAACAGAGTGGATTAGTGTAATGTGGGACACTGACTAATGTGGGACACCTAAGCTTCAGTGCGTTTATCTCTTCTTTTACAACAATAAAGTGAACATGATTGGTGTTGAATTCAAGCAGGGGTTTCAAGTTATTGAAATCACTTGACTTTCTGGAAATTATGTCAGAAATGTGGCCATGAAAATCATCAAACAGGAAATACCTCTTGTAAAGTTCACTCAAAGGTCAGTGACATAGGATTTAGACAAAATTAATGTTAAGGATACAAATCTTTTATAAATAAAACAATGTTCTAAATTGTTATAAAATTATATTGTGATGTATTTATACAACAAATTTTGCAATAATATTGTTAAAATGTGTTAATATTTTCTATTTAAAGAAATCTTTGTCATCCCACTTTAGAAAAGGATGTTTCAAAAGTGGGACAGTACGTTTTGACTAATGTGGGACAGCCAAATATTATAAATATGTTATTCAATTGATAAAATGTGCATTAAGAAAGTTAAATGCCATGCATGTAATTTTGTTAATTTTGGGGCGTATAATGCAGCAATATTATTTGTTTTAAGATCCAGATTAACAATTTTAAGACTAGAGGACGATAAGATCTTGGACCATGATAAGGCCATGACTGGCCAGGACTTCTAATTTCTGTTATGGAGTGTTTTTACATAACAATTACAATTAGATTAACACATGCTTTTGAAAATACATGTTCCATATTCTTTTTTTTTTTTTTTTTTTTTTTTTTTTTTGGCCTGTCAGTAGCACAGATAACACATGACAGTACATATGCGTGGCTATGCTATCATCATTCACAGCCTTGTTTCTTTTTTTTTTTTTTTTTTTTTAAATTAAATATATTTATTTATTTATTTATTTATTTATTTATTTTTTTTTATCTTTTTTTTTTTATATTAATTAATTAATTTAATTTTATATACCCTTTTACTTAACCACACTGTGACAGACAAGACCAGGGGACAGAGAAAACAAGAGAGAGAAAGAAGAAAGAAGAAAGGAAAAAAAATAAATAAATAAATAAATAAAAATAAAAAAAACAAAGGTTGTGGGGAAAGTCAACAGAGAAGGGGGAGAGAGAGAGAGAGAGAAAAAAGGAGAATGGGGGATAGAGAGAGAGAGGAAAAAAAAAAAGACAATTTGCTTCGATACCTGCTGACAAAAAAGAGAAAACAACCGAAGACACAACATCAAAGAGACTGCAGCAACAACCAACATCTGTATGAATCACAATAAATTCTAAATGTTAAATGTTATTGAGCAGCACACATAACTAATATTACAAAATAAGTTTTGAAGCAACAGTAGATCAAGACAATGTGTGTCTGTGAGCACCTGTTTTTATACCAATGTGAATGCTTGAGTGTACACCTGTGTGTGTGAGCGCGCTTGTGTTCATAAGGTTCCTCCATGTAAATGTTTAATAGTGTGTGTGGGGAACAACAGCCCCATCCCGCAAGGCATGAAGCAGGCACGGAAAAGACCCGGGCCCCAAACATCCGGAGGCCCCCCAGGGCACGGGACCCCCAGGAGAACCGCCGCAGGGACAACCGCGGCCTCCACCCAGAAAAGGGCAGAGGAGAGCCCGAAGGTGGGACCTCCGACAGCCACAGTGTAGACGCCCCAGGGTGCCGTGGCGGCAAGCCCGCAGGCTCCACCGGCAGCCGACCACACCAGGGCGGACCGGGCCCTGGGCCCGGAGACCCAAAGGCCCCCCACCCCACAATCGGGGCCCAGCAAGGCCAGTAGGGCCAGGCCCCGCCAATCGACCGCCGAGAGTGGGCCGGCGCTCGCCCGAGCATCCTGCCCCGGCGCGAGAAATCACCAACGCACCGGCGGCATCCTCCACCGGCAGGGCATGGTGGTGGGGTGGGGGTCGACTAAGATGATGAGTGAGGTGGAGTCTAAGGCCCGACCTGACACATAGACGTAGACGACAAGCACACATATACACAAGCATATGTTCCCACCCTCATGCACGCAAACGAATATTCACACTCTCGCCCCACATGTAGACACACAAAAATGGACAAGGTACCCACACTCACACTCCCCATATGCACTCTATACTCCTAGGTCCAGGCACCACCACCCCCAGAGGGGTAGCCAGCGCCCGATCCCGGAGCTGAACCCCCTTCGCTCCGGCGTGGGGACAGGGAGACCACCCCGGTCCCCGCAGCAGCAGAGAAAATCAACAGCCCAGACCCCGACCGGGCGGCCAGCTCATCCTCACAGCCCCCGGCCCCAGACAGAGAACAGAGAACAGGGGTGTGAGAAAAAAAATTTAAAAAAAAATAAAAAAAAGACCCCATGCTTCACCTTCCATATTCTTACCATATGCAGAGAAAAGAAGTTTAATAACAATTTTAAAGGTATTCCATGTTCCAAAGTTTGAATCTTTTTAAAATAATTTATGAAATTATTTTTAATAATTAAATTAATTATTATCTTTATTTAGTCCAATTTTATATTTTTGACTTCATTACATGGTTATTATTATAGTTGCTGCCAGAAAAATAAATTCCTTTAAATAGTATAAGATTTCTGTGTTAAAGTTGTATTTAACATTCCACATATGAACATATAGGCTACTCGTTTTTTAGACAAACTGATGAAGACAGCAAACACACCGTAGGCTTACTAAATTAATTCAGCAAACATGGTTATGCACATTTAACCAGGAGTTTTAAATGTGAAGTTTGCTTTGTAAAACTTAAACTATTTCTAACACAAAACATAGTGTCCCAGATTTCAGCATGTACTTGTCCCACATTAGAAAATCCACAAATTCTTAAACGATTTGGCACAAGGAGCACTAAAATGTGTGCCATTTCCCCTTTAAGTACAATATCTAAAAAAAAAAAAAAATCTGATTTAGGTAGGAAACATCTTGGGGATTTCAAAATGGTATAAGATTTTGATTTATTGCTTTGTCTTCATATGGAAATATGATACAAAATTGCAAAAAGTGTGCCACATTGCACTAAACCAACCTACCTGCCATCGCGAATCGCGAAAGTGAAAGTGAAGGGGGGGGGGCAAACATCGCGGAAACAAGCGAAGATGACACAAGCATATTCAAGCAAAAGCCAACATGGATAGGTTGTGTGAAACAAAGCAAAATCAATGTTACTCATCTATCAAGAAGATCGCAACCTCAGCGTCCGATTCGAGCCCTTCCTGCTCCTTGAGTTCTCTCCACTCTTGCCTGATTGTAACCCTTCTTTTTAATGTTTTGTTTCTCTGATATTTTCCTCTTTTTTATCTGCCATCTCTCTCTATCTATAGTCGATCTGCTAATATCCGTCCTGTGCACTCAAATAGAGAGCTCTCTTCTCTCTATCAGTACAAGACACGCCCCCTTACTGCTGATTGGCCACAAGTGTGTTTTGGGTCTCGGTCAGACACTGGTCAAAAGCGTTTTTCAAAAATCGCTCAGTGCACGTTTAAGGAGCGGCAGGCCGGCCGTAACTACTTAGGCTAATGTACATTGCGGAAACCCTGATTAATCCTCTGTTTACAGATGTCGCCTTTCGTAGAGACAGTGAGGGGGACGGATCAGGTCACTATGAATCTGGGGGGGTCATGTCCCCCCCGTCCCTAGTGCCATCTGCGCGCCTGGATGTTACCAATCAAATTTAATAATTTACACTAAATAATTTACATTAAATAATGTTATGAGATTATTTTAAATATTTTTTTTGAATATACAAATAAGAAATGTTGGAAAGAATGACACTTTTAAACAAACTAAACTGCCAGTAGGTGGCGGCAGGAGATAAGCGGTCTTTTTAAGCGAGTCATTGAGTCATTCAAACGATTCGTTCGAACGGCTGATTCATCAAGAATGAGGCAGTTGTTTATGAATGGGTCATTGAATCTTTGACTCAACCGATTCGTTCAAAACGCTGAATCATTCAGTAATGAAAACACGGTTGAGTGTTGCTGTGAGATGAGGCGAGGTGAGGTTATGGTTCTGCTGTGATCTTTGAACTATTTTGGCTGCTGAAACAACAAAAACAGTCAATATTGCGTCTAAGTGATTTAATATTAATTACTTGTTTAGTGAACTGTCATATGAAATCAGTGTCACATTTTCAATCGTGATGGTATTCAGCACTCTTGGTCGTGTGATGTTGCTTAACTTATATGTTATAAAAACTCCACATTTCTAAATTTTACAGCAGTATGTTAACTGAGTTTAACTCACTTTGTTAACACACTGTTAACTCACTTTGTGTTTGCTGCGCTCATTTGTTTCTCCTCGAGAGAGGCAGCGCAGCCTTGTTAGCGTCATTACATTATGCACTATCGATCGCCATTTAGACTAAATGATGAAGAATCATTATCGCGTTTTGGTGATTGTTATTGGCGTTTTAATCAGGCTAGGCTACTTGTCCGGTCGGGCAAGTAAAATTATCTTTCAGTTGGCAAGTAAAATTATCTTTCAGTTGGCCTTTTAAAAAATCCACTTGTCCCGAATAAGCGGACAGGCGTTGATGTCGAGCCCTGCGATGTGTGTTTAGACTGCTTCAGTAGGCTAGGTCCAATCTTTACGACTCCTCTGTTGTATTGCGTCAGTGGAGTGGTACGTCAATTCTTCCTCGTTTTTTGTCCATTTAATTCATAATTAGTGATATTATGCATTGCAATGAGGTTGATCTCATTCGTGCCCCCCTGAAAAAAATGAAATGCCCGTCCGTGAATTTGTGTCTGGCGCCGGGTCTGCTATTTGGTGTGCTATTTATACGCAAAAACTGACTTTGGCGTGCATATGAGACACAATGATTAGGTATAGGGGTGTGGGGAATGTGCGTATCATAAGCACACCAAATATAAACAGAAATTCGTGCCATTGAAACACAATTTCAAGAGACCATGCTGGTGTGCTGTCCGTGCAGTGCCTCTCAGTGCGTTCGCTCTTCATTCAAATGTGTTTCCTAAATTTTAATAACTCCCAATTATTACTAAAAGAATGTTCCCTTAAAGCTTTTTTCCAATAATGGTTAATAAAAGAATTAATTTTAAGCTTAACGGTATTATAAGATAACAGAGAGCTATTTAATTTCCAGTATGACGTTTTAATATGAGTTAAAGTGTTTACAGAAAGCTTAATTTTTATATAGATAGCCTTATGGTCAGTTAGGGGGTGTTGGAAGAATATCAACTGAAGTGCATTGAATATCAATAGATTTAGAGTTCAGCCAAAAATCTATACGAGAGAGGCGAGAAGCAGCTTTGTTACTCCAGGTAAAAGCTTTAGTATAACGGAATTTGGTCCTCCAGATATCAATCACATCAAGTGTCTCCATGAATTGTTTAAACTTTGAATTGAGTGAAGAGGGTCGGCCTGGTGGCCATTTATCAAGAGCACTGTCAATAGCAATATTGAAATCCCCACCTATAATAATTAGAGAATTTGGGAACTTATTCAGCCAGTATAGTAGTCTACTTTCTATATATAATCAAAAAAAGTTGTATTCTCAGACCTTGAGTTAAAACCATAAATATTGGCTATAATGATATGAGTTGAGTTCACATCAATGACATTACACAAGAAAATGCCCATATGAATCGCAGTCCGAATGTAAAATATTCCCTTTAAATGCATTCCTTAGAGTAGTAACTCCTGCAGAGCATTCAGTTCCATGCGAAAACCAAAGGTCGTTACCCCATTGTGATCTCCAGAATTTTACATCACTAACAGAAGAATGGGATTCTTGGAAAAAACAAAAATCAGGCTTCAGCTGTTTCGCAAATAATAATAAAGCTTTCCTTTTTACATTATGTCGTATACCCCTGACATTTATAGAAAACAAAGACAACAACGTCAAAAATTTGAAACAAATACCTTAAGACAAAGCTTATGGCAGAAAAGAGAACTCCCAAACTCTGCAAACATAAGTCAATATTAAGTGAACCAACTTAACAACATCTTAACAAGTTCCAAGCAAAAGGAGCTGAACTATATTCAAAGGGATATTAAGGCACAAGACCCAAAGTACATTGACAGATCAGCAACAAGACATCCTTGATCAGCCAAATATAAGTTGACAAACTTCAAAGACAGCCATTAAGGTGGAAGAACAATTTCTTTGCCTTCAACAAAAGCTCGAGCTCTGACATAGCAAGCCTTCTTTCCAGCATCTCTTGCACTTTTAACTGTAGGCCACAGTTTGTTTCTCCGCTCTCTGTCTTCCTCACAGAAATCTTCAGCGAAGCGCAACTTATTATCACGGAGGCAAGAGTTGTTTCTAGCAGCCTTCCAAATTGCGTCACGGTGCACTCTGTTGGTGAATTGAAGAATTACAGGTCTCGGCTTGTCAGTGTTCACCTTTGATCCTAAGCGATGAACAGTATCGATTACATCAGGAAGCTTGATCTTTTCCTCGGGTAGCACCTCCTGGCAGATTCGAATAACTGCAGCTCGCACATCCAGATCGGCTTTCTCTGAGACTCCATACAACTTTAGATTCCAACGCCTGTGATACCCTTCCAGCTCCCGTATGCGGGTCCCGAGTACGTTGCGACAATGTTTTTCTTCATCAATACACTTCTCTGCATCAGACATCTTTTTCTTCAAGTCTTGTACCTCTGAACAAACAAAGTCAACAGTCTTTTTTAGCCCCTCAATTTTCATTGCATTGTTGTTAATCAGTTTCTCCATACCGTCAGCCCTGTTGTTGATCAAGGCAGAAAGAGTGGATATTATATCTTCACCTGATTTGTCGGTTTTCTCACATTTGCTGGACGGAGGCTTACTTGGGGTTACAGGTGAGGATGGAAAGTCTTCAGCAGCAGAGGACAACGATGGGGTTACATGGGTGGAATAATCATGACAAATGTCAATAAGTAAGTTGGTGCCATCAGGTGATATTATAATCTCAGAGCTAGGCGATACACCATCGGACGCTGCTAAACGGTTAACAGCTTGATCAAGCAGCTCTTTCCTCTTCCTTTGGGACTTTGACACTATTTCCGAATTTGAATAAGAGTAGTAAACAAAACGTTTTGGAAAAAAAAGTACCTTGACAAGGGTCACTTAACTTCGAAAAAGAGATCGGGAAAAACAACCGTTCAGGGCGCCATCTTCCCTCCTCACTCCAACAGTCTGTGTGGTGTGTCGGCTGGTCCAGCCTCAGGCTTCTAATGGCCGCTGCAGTGACGAAATTACTTTACCAATCAACGATTGGCTCTCATTTGGAAGGCGGGACTATCCCGCCATATTGCGCGTTGCAGTTTCTCCCATTCATAAATATTCATGGGTTTCATGTGACGTCACTCAGTGGTGCGGCCGCCATTTGTAGGACCGAATTTACAGTTCCGTCTATCTGCTGTGCTGTGCTCTGGGCTGTGATAACAGCAAACCACAATGGATTATTTACCAAGAGATGTGGATGTACGGGATTCTTTTTATTAAATATTTCTCGTAAGCATAATGCGTTTTTACATTTTAGTATTTTATTTAGCAAGTTCATAATGAAACTTGCAAAAGGTTAAATTCTCGTGCGAAACTGCTAATTTACCAGAAAACTTTCGTTATGCTCCACCTAAACCTAATAAATCAACGAGATGTTTGATCTTTGATCTAAGTACAGTAATGTGAGTCTAGAATGTTTACGCTGCATTAAACTTTGACGAGCAAAACACCGATCCACAAACAAACAGATGATTTTCCTCATGCCAGCTTGGTCAAGCTAGTTATTTAATGGACTTTAAAATTGCTTTCATAATAATGAGATAATTATAGATTTGTTAAGTCATGTTATTTATGTATTATAATCTATATAATTAAAATGAGAGTAAATGTTTTGTCTAGATAACGTTATCAATTTTAAATGAAATATTAATTAATAGTACAGTAGATACAGAAATGAAACTGGGCTAAGTCTGGCGTGCTGCTCAACGGGCCGAGTCTGGTTTGGATGCGGGAGTGTTGGTAAGTTACAGCTGTCACATCTGGTCCTGTTGATTCAGCCCAGAATCTGAAAGAGAGTACACAGGCATCCAGGCCATGTGCGGCAGATGGATCTCTAGCAGGTGAAAATGTAACTGAAACTGGCCCGAGTGTACAGAGAGGGATTACGTATGAGGTAACGTTAGATGTAAATAGCCTTATCAGCAAACATCAAATTGGTAAGTTTTCACTAAACTTTAGTGGAATCAGCAGTTTGCTTGATGGTAAATAAGGATCTAATGCTAAAGTATCTTTTTTTTAATTTAAATACCATTGTTTTCCGTTGTTGGTGAAGTGTTATTTTGGTTTCCGATCACCAAGGAGAGGCTCTTGCAAGGTCCTGGCCGCAACAAAAAAAGTCATGTGACTGAAACCCATGAATAGGAGTGAACTGTCTTTGTATTTCTATAGTCTTTGGTATAACACAGGCGGTCCTTCACAGAGCGCGTCACGCATGAGCGGTTAATCACGTGTGCCGACATGCGATTGGATCGTTCTTTTCTCTTTACTGTTATTGTCAACGTGTCTAATGGGCTCGGTGCACGAGATGGCGCCGGTGAGCTTCGGCAACGCGAGTATGTGCATACTTACTTCCGGTCTTGCAACGTTCGCATTTACTGTAGGGGAAACTTCATACGAAACTTGGCTAGATAGAAATAATTAATGTTTTTCAGATTAAAAAACAGTATATCGAAGACAAGAGAAAACATCCTCGCTACATTATTGCGTACATCTGTGTGGAAATTCATCAAGATAAATGCGGAGATTTCTTATTTCTTCTGTTGATGATCTCAACATCAGCGCTTATCAGTCAACAGGGATCCCTTCATTCAAACACAAATCATTCAAACGTGCAATACTGTACATTTTCGGAGAGTTGATTTTGTTCTGACTGCTAATTATAAGATCATAAAGTTTGCAACTCTCAAATGAGACGCTCAGAGATATCTGCATGTATTTATATTAACTTTTTGATAACAATTTATAACCGTAACTACAGTTTAACATAATATGGTAGGTTGGCATTAATTAAAAGATCGGTGTTTGCATTACCTGTGTGTTTTATTAATATTTATCTGTTTTGTGAAAGATCTGTTGCATAAATAATTATGTCTATAAGCAGCACATGTATTTTTACGATTTATTTTGCATTAATTATCAGATAAAACACATCTTTAAATTAGTCATGTATTAGTTGCATCCTTTTACAGCCCTTTTTTCATTTAAAAAGGATGTTTGATGCAAAGTTAACTGTAAAATATTAAAATATTTTAGAAAAAGATGATGGACCAAACTGATGTATATGCACAACTGAGAAATGGATATTTATGAAGATCAATCGCAGCCCAAGTCTTAAAATAAATAAATAAATGTAATACAAACATTTTCGAGAAATAAGTAATTTGTACAAAATTGGTGAGGGAAAATTGTGTAGCTGTGTTTACACACAATGAGTTCAACTTTCGTTTCGTCAACAGTAGGGATTAACGTTAGTGTATTTCATTCATTCACCGGACGCAAACATACATGTACGTTTCAAATGCGCGATTCCTCGATTTATAAAAAATAAAATCGTGGCAAAACATTAAATTCGAATTAATCGATAAAATCGGAAAAATCGCCCAGCCCTAATCTGTATATTTCCTGCACTGTAAACTGTTCCCCTCCTTCACCTCTCATTAGCACTGTCACCAAAGAGTATAGAAGTTATTTGCTGTCACTGAGGGCTCTATGCACGTTTTGGTTTGTTCAGATTCATCATCAGTTTTAGCAAGTATAAGGTCATTATATTCAAAAAGTCGGCAAGATATATTGTTTGAAGTCCTACAGTCAGTGACAAGAATATTTAATCAAGGAAGGCAGATAACATTTTTATGGGTACCAGGACATGTAGGTATAAGGGGAAATGAAATGGCAGATAAATTAGCTAAAACGGCGTTAACAAAAGGAAACATAGAAATGCAAGTCCCCAGCGACCTTCGCGAGTCCCCAGATGGCGCTTTAATTCTAATTTATTAAAAGATGAGTTTTTTTGTGATCAATTCAGAAGTAAACTACGTGAATTTATTGACATCAATAAAGGCTCGGTAGATGACCCACGGATATTGTGGGAGGCGACAAAGGGCTTCATAAGGAATTTTTCAATATCATTTGCTTCCTTTCGCCAGAAAATTCACCGTAAGAAAATCTCTGACCTGGAATCCGATCTCCGATCATTAGAACAAACTTTCCGTTTTTTCTATTGTGATCTATATAGTGTAGCGTTTGGACCGATCAGACACACAACTATTTGTTATATTTAACAAATAATCTCTTATGCCCCCTTACCCAACCAAAGGGCCAACTATGAGGGTCTGTGTGTGGACCTTTCCCCCGAAGTGCATCTAACACCTCAGAAAGGCAGAACAGGCCTCTGGTTCCATGGAAACCCATCTGATAACACTAGTTTTATTGCTCAAAGGAATGCAGGCAGAGCAACTCTCACTACCTTTTTCCTATAGGAAAGACATTATGCCATAAAAATGGACTCTTCTCTAATTAATTCATAGAAAAACCTTTCTTTGAATGAACACACATATCTTCATGTCATTGTGTATATTATTACTGATCTTGTATTGTATACTGTTTTATGCATGCTTATGATAGATCACTAGTTAATATCACCTCACTTATACCATATTTGGTCTCTATCAATTCGTCTTCAGATGATCTAATTGAGAGTGAATATTACATGTTGATACCTATGCAACATATTAGTGTCCTAAGAATCTTTAGTAGTTTGTGCATTAACCCCAGGCGAATTACATATGCAAATTACCATGTTCAGAGACAAAGAGTCGTAAACTTTCCCTCCAAAAGTTCAAGACACCATTGGCTCTTTGACACCCCAGAGGTGTGACCTCTATATCAGATAAAGCTCTCACATCAGTGACGCCTCACCAGTCTGAGGATCTTTTAGAGTCTGAGAAGATGAGGATGTGAGCTAGAACTCTTCTGGACCCTTAAGTTTTGCGCCAGGCCTTGCGGCCTTGACTTTCCATTTAAAGATCCTCGGATCTCAGCAGATCTCTTTCTTAGCTCTTTTTCACTTTCTACCTGGGAAGAAACTCCCAATCACCATCGAGTCAGGACATCTTTGGAATTCATCACTCTTCAACCCAGAAGAACGGGATCGCGAATCCAAAACCTTGGAACCATCAAGGCTTTCATCGAGACTGCATCTTGTCAACGACAAAGGCAATGCAAGTATCGTACATTTAACTAAATGAAACAGAGGTTTAGTATAAGCTATAGACCCCGTTATAAACGGCGCTGATGGTTTTATTCGGGTGGTTAACTGACTCTTTTCATAGCTTCATTCTCTGGTTTCCTGATGGTTTCATCCATCAACTCTCATTTGCCCTTTCCCCATGTATGAGTGATTGTATGTTTGCTTGTTTGTTTGTTAGACTAGTTTGCGTTAGTGTTTAGTTAATAAAAGTTGTGTGCACAAATTACATGGGGTTTCTGGTTCTGCCTTGCAAATTAATGTCTCTTTACGATTTTGACCCTCGCTACATGCTCTAATGCATTAATAGGAAAGTATTTTCTGTGGCCAAGGAAATATCCTTTCTTAGAGTTGATATGAACTTACACTGAATGTTCGCTGGACGAACAGATCAGTTGATGGCAATTTAATTCTGCTACAGTTATTACTGTCAGCCGATATAAATAATTGTAATTAATCATAATTAATTGTAATTATTTATTTACAATTCCCTTTTGAGCTAATTTGCTACAATAGTTCCAACTCTAAATGTGAACCCACATCTTACACTTCCTTTTTTATCTACTCTTAATCTTCCACATCTGTCAGAATCAGACTCTTTTGAGTGTCATGAATCAGACCTCTGTGGCTCTCTCCGATGGCCACCGGAGGGCACCCTCTCCTGAGTATTGACTTTCTTGAACTCCATTTCCCATAACACCCCGTACCTGGACTAATCACCTGCACAGGTGTTCCCCATTATCTCCCCTATTTAAGCAGCTCTCATTCACACACTCTTTGCAAAGTCTTGTTTTGCCCCAGCTGACATTCTGAGCGTTATTTTTGTATTCTGAGATCTTCCCGTGTATGACCCTGGACTGTTTACCTCTGTTGATTCTCTGCTGCCTGCCCTTGTGATATTGCTCTCTGGAACTCCGATTGTGTTGCTGCCTGCCCCGACTCCTGCCCGGTATTGTTTATGTCTCTGCCTTGCCTCTGATATTCCTGACGCTGTTGTTTGATCACTGCCTGTTTGACCCTGTCTTAAGTTTATTAAAGTGAGACTGCAAATGGATCCACACGCCTCAGATCCTTCATTACACTGAGTTTTTAGCTAGGCCTTTATCATTTAATGAATTGGAATCATCGATTAAAGTTATGAGCAAGGGGAAATCCCCAGGCCTAGACGGCATACCAGTTGAGTTCTACTTGACCTTCTGGTCCGATTTGGGGCCACTTATGTTAGATATGATGCAATATTCGATTGATCAAGGATCCTTTACACAAAATATGAACATGGCCATTATATCTCTTCTATTAAAAAAAGATAAAGACTCTACTTTATGTTCTAGTTACCGCCCACTTTCTCTAATTGGTACAGATGTTAAAGTTTATGCAATTTTTTTTTTTAATATGCTTTATGACTAAACTTGTTAATCATGATCAAACAGGGTTTATTAAATCTCGTTCTGCTTCAGATAATCTGCGAAGACTACTTCACATAATCTCCTCATCTGAACAACTGATTTCTCCCGCTGCTATACTCTCTTTAGATGCAATGAAAGCATTTGACCATTTGGAGTGGAACTATTTGTAGGCAGTGTTAGATCACCTAGGTTTTAGCTCTAACTTTATAAATATGAATAAAATCCTCTATGCTAATCCCTCAGCCACCATTCTTACTGGCCAGATAAATTCACAATCATTTCCAATTGGAAGAGGCACCCGCCAGGGTTGTCCTCTTTCACCTTTACTGTTTGATTTATCTCTAGAACCTCTTGCTCAAGCTGTACGTCAGTCAGAACTTATGCTTCCTATATCGGTTAAGAACACTTCACATCACATATCTTTATTTGCAGATGACATATTGCTATTTTTAGACAATCCAGTTCTATCAGTCCCCCACGTTTTAATTTTATTCAATCAGTTTAGTAATCTATCAGGGTACAAAATTAATTGGACAAAGTCATATGTGCTGCCTCTCAATTTTTGTGTTGGGTCTGCAACATTTTCTGGTTTTATTCCAGTGGTGCATTCTTTCACATACTTAGGTGTAGATATCTATCCGTCCTTGCAGGATATTGTCTCAACAAATTTGAATAAAAACTTGGCAAAAGTCACCTCAGATCTGGCTAATTGGACGCATCTTCCTACTTCTTTCCATGCAAGAATATCTGTTGTTAAAATGAACATCCTTCCTCACGTTAATTTCTATTCCTATGATTCCTTTACCCCCACCTGCTGGCTATTGGAAAAAACTCAATTCAGTAATCTCTCAATATATTTGGAATGGTAAACGCCCCCGAATTAAATTGTCTACTTTACAGTGTAACAGATCAGATGGTGGCTGGTCCTTTCCAAATTTTAAATTATACGCTGACTCCTTTACTCTTCGTGCACTGTCAGCCTGATTTAAACCAAATGTGTCAACCTCATGGTGGGCTATTGAAGAGTCTCTTGTTTCTCCACACAATATAGGGCACTTGGTTTTTGCTGGTGTCTCACTTAGACAATGTAAACTTTGTTTTGGCCCTATCATAACACATTTTATTTCTACTTGGAGGACGGTGACCAGGAAGATAGAGCCAAACTTGAGGTGGCATCGTCATTCACCTTTGTTCCATAATATTTTTTTATTGGGTAAAAACCCACTTTACTGTCCACAATGGATTAAATGTAAAGTAAATTCCTTTGGTGACATTTATGATGACAAAGGCCTGAAATCATTTTAAGATATTAAGGCTCTTTTTAATCTACCAGGAACCTCCTTTTTCATGTATCTTCGTATTAGGTCAGCGCTTCGTGCATATGGAGTTCCCTGGGTTGCACAATTACCTGTACATCCCTTGCGGAAAGTAATTCTCCCCACTGATAATTCTGTTATTTCTGCTTCAGTTATTTACTATTTTCTCCTCAAACAATCATACAAATCATTATCCATAACAACTATCTGGTGTAAGGATATCAGTGGTGACTTACAAACTTTATTTTCTGATCAAATTTGGGAGACAATCACATCCTCAAAAAACCCAAATCATCAGATGATCCATTGGAAATTACTACATGGACTCTATCTGTCCCCTTTAAAACGCTTCTATATGCATGTGTCACCTTCCCCAAATTGCAATTTATGTCTGCAGAGGGCACTCGGTACATATTTACATTTTGTTTTGGGGAATGCTCTGCACTTTCTCTTTTCTGGTCTCAGCTTGCTCATGACATGACATTCCTATTAGAAAAGGATGTGGTTTTTACTCCAGATCTTTTCTTCTTAAATAACTTTTCTGAATTGGCTCTGTCTCCAACTTACTTTTAGCTGCTCTCACTGCTGCAAAGAAAATGTTAGTCAGTGTAGAAGAGTTTCATTAAGCAAAATATAAATTAATCAAGTGTAATCTATGTGAATATAGCCATTTATATATCAAGTTATTTTACTATTATAAAATTGTATCTGCCTGTGTGAGTAGAGGCCTGTAGAAGAATGGAATGTGCTGACGTATGGTTTAAGATAAAGCTGCACATCTTGTTTTGACATGATAGGGTCTCCTCCTTTCACGTAACGTAAATTGAGGCCTATTATCTGCTCCAGGAAGCAGATGGAGGCACAGCCACAAGAAGATAAACAATGACGTAGGAAATGTATGGAACACACCTTAAAGGTAAAAACTGTATAAAAGGGTATGAGACACGAACTCAAGAGATTCTCTGCAGAGACTCTCGAATGCATTATCGCCGATAATAAAGTCTATACTCTGGCATCAAAACCCTGAGACTTCAAGAGTGATTCGTCACAGAAAAGACGGAGCCACCACATCAGTCGCTGGGTTCATGTTTATTTAGAATTCATGTATATATATTTCTTTTTTTTTTGTGATTGTGTATTGCACTTTGTATTTTTCTCCACTGCATTTTCTGTTTTTCTTGGCACAGTTTGGGTCTGCCTGGTGGGTGGTGGGTATGGATTTTTTTTTTTTTCTCAATAAAAATAATTGTTCACAAAAAAAGAAATGCAAGTAAGTATCAGTAAAGCAGAGGTTAAAAGTGTGATATGGGAGAGAATAAATCAAATGTGGCAAGAGAGGTGGGATAGAGAGGGGAAAGGAAGACATTTATATCAAATCCAGAGGGATGTTAAATGTTCAGATAGAGGCGTCATGTCCATTCAAAGTGAGGGGTGCCTATGCCGTGCCCCCTCAGATTTCTGAGCCAGGTGGATTTTGAATGCAGCTTCCAAAAGACAAAAAATAGCAGAATAATATTTTTTTTATATTTGATACAATCACACCGGTGTGATTAGAAATTTCAGTGCTGCACAGCATCAGCTGCTAAATTCAAATCTGTGTTTTCTGGCTGGCGCTAAGCCAGAGACAGACGCGTTTGTACAGTGCTGCATTATAACCAATCACACACGATTCTGTTGAGTTTATGAATGCAATAACCAATCAGAGACGTTCAGATGAGTCATCGCTGAAACGTGGTGTTTTGTTAACTTGCTCGCTGACTGAATTATCTGGCGAATTCTCTCATAAGAAACAACAAAGTGCAGATTTGCCTATGAATGTAAGTTAAGATATTCATTTCACAGTGTAAACAGCTTCAGTGATTTTAATGGGAGTTTTTGAGAGTGCCTGAACTCTGGCTAGACTGAATGAAAATGTTCTTTGATAATGTAAATGTTCTTTGCTCTCTGTAAAATGAAAGTGTTATAATTAAATTCACATTAAATACAAAGTCAGTCATATTAAAAATGTTTTATGGCATGACACCCATATCTGGTACTTAAGTAAAAAGTCGTTTTTTTATGTGTTAATAGATTACACTATTAGGGTGAATCCCATTTCTCTGTCTTACCCCTTTCCCCTTCCCCTACCCCTTCGTCTAACCCCTAGCCCTTGTCCCTCGAAACCGAGTGGTAAGCTCTAGGGGTGAAAACATACCCCTATGAAATGAGACACCACTTGGTTACGGTTACGTCATCGTACATCGTCGCTAGCTGGCTGCTACGTCACCAGAGGCGACAAGTGTTGATCACAAAATTCCAAGATGCCGTCTTAGTGTGTGTATGTCGATCGCGTGGGTTTTATAAGTGATGTTTTTGCGATTGTCGTGCAAATCAGCAATGTAACGTTAGTGTAGCAAACTAGCGATTTTTTCACGTTTCAATTAAGAACATGGTTGCAAATATATATGTACAGGACTGTGTAGAGCACAAAACAAGACTGTCGTAATTTTTAAATCAATTATTTAATCCGAAAATGGGACTCTCTGGATGATCTGGCCGACATTGTTGCCGGTTGCGCAGTGTTTTCTGGGTACCCCTTGGTTTCAAGTAAGCTCGCGAAAATGCTTGGTTTTAAGGGGTATCTACCACTTCCCCTTAGCCCTACCCCTCGATCAAAACGAGAATTGGGACAGCCCTTACTCTCACATGAACGCGCAAAACTAAGGGGAAGGGGTAAGACAGAGAAATGCGATTCACCCTTAGTCTTTGCCCATCACCATTTATTGATCAAATAACATAAACTATAAAGGTGCAAAATGCATTTACCTACACATATTTGAGAATCGAGATATTTCCTGATTAACACGTTTGGAAATGTTTTGAATAAAAAAGAAAAAAATACAATAAAACATAAGCCTATATCAGTTGTGCTGTGACTGCTGTGTGTGCATGACATAGCCCCCCTGAACACTGAACATGTTCTGAGTTTTTACTGTTCTAACGTTACCACTATTCCGTTTGGAACAGAAACACAGATATTATCTTAGCTAGTATGCATGATTATTGTACAAAATAAAGAAAACAATAATGCAGTTCTGTCCACGATAGATGAATAGCACTTTATCACTGCAAATTCTAGCTGAAACAGTGGCAATGCAGATACAGGGTAGCAGAGTGTAGAAGTTGGCATGCATTCTATTTAGTCTGTAACACTGTAAAAAATGGGAGTTAGTTTTAAAATCATCAGAATAATTATATAAATTGTAGTTTTACCTGATGCGATGGATGCAGAAAGCATTTCACTTTCTTGGCTGCCCTTCAAACTGCTCATGTTCTACCTCAAACGGTTGTTGTCTTTACCTGTTCCAAGCATAGACACATATGGTTCCAACTTTGTTGCTGATGTACTTGATGACTCTGCTTTTTAAAAGCCCGTTAATACTTTTTTGTTTATGTGTATTTCAGATTACATTACGTGATTCAGAGCCAGTTGTGCTGGTTAACAGCTTCTGCTCTTGTGTAGCTGGGAGTGGGTTGTGCAACCATTTGGTTGCCTTGCTTTACCAGACAGCCCAATACTCAGAATGTGGAATGTCTGTTGTCCCTACTGTCCTTTCATGCACCCAAACGGAACAGAAGTGGCATAAACCACGAACAATTATGATATGCCACAGCCATATCACCCTGCAGCCCAAGACTGGTTGCCCACTGAAGCTAAACAGGGTTGAACCTGGTTAGTACCTGGATGGGAGACCTCCTGGGAAAACTAGGTTGCTGTTGGAAGAGGTGTTAGTGAGGCCAGCAGGGGGTGCTCACCCTGTAGTCTCTGTGGGTCCTAATGCCCCAGTATAGTGACGGGGACACTATACTGTCAAAAAGCACCGTCTTTCGGATGAGACGTTAAACCAAGGTCCTGACTCTCTGTGGTCATTAAAAATCCCATGGTACTTCTCGTAAAGAGTAGGGGTGTAACCCCGGTGTCCTGGCCAAATTGCCGCCACTTGCCTCTGACCATCATGGCCTCCTAATAATCTCCATCCACTTGATTGGCTCTATCTCTCTCTCCTCTCCACCTGTAGCTGGTGTGTGGTGAGTGCACTGGCGCCATTGTACTGTGGCTGCCGTCACATCATCCAAGTGGATGCTGCACACTGGTGGTGGTTGAGGAGAGACCCCCCACATGATTGTAAAGTGCTTGGGTGTATAGCAATACACAATAAAGCGCTATATAAATGCATCATTCATTCATTCATTCATTCATTCACAATGGTTTGGATGAATTAAATATCTGGCACGATGTTTGTTTGGATATATTCTTTTGCTATCCACTTTATTTTTCAATGCAGACGTAACCCGTTTTCTGTGAATGTGTGAGACTTGCAGTTCTTTAGCCGCTGTAGGGAAATAACGAGAAGAAAAACAAAGTTCAGTAAATGATAAAACTGTTTGCACTACATACCAGCAGTGTTGGGTGTAACGCGTTACTGTAATTAAATTACTTATCCACTGAAAAAGTAAAGTAAGGGATTACTGTTCATTTTTAGGTAATTTAATTACAGTTACTTATAAAGTACTTGCGTTACATACAGTAAATAATTTCAACTGTTCTAAAATCAATATTGAATCTGAAATGTAAATTTACCCTCTAAAGATAAAACTGATTGCAGCGCTTTAACCCTCCGCGCGCCAGCTCGTTCACTTTCAGATTTTCCTGATTCACAGAGAAACCTTAAATACTCAGATACATATAAGACTAAAATCAATAGAATCTAAAAAGCTTGAATTTTACTTTTAAATGAACAAATTCAAATCGAAAACAAATATTCCTGATTAAGTAATCCCTATGAAACTAAAGCCAGGTACAATCTTTCCTGTATCTTAAAGCCTGAAGTGTCTTCGTTTAAATGAACGAATTAAAATCGAAAACAAATATTATCTGATTATGTAATCTGTATAAAACTGAGGTACAGTCTTTCACATATCCATACCTGTCAACCCTCCCGTTTTTCCTGGGATTCTCCCGTATTTTACCATTCTATCCCGCTGTCATCCCGTTTAAATATTTTCCCGTATTTCTCCCGTATTTTTAATCTTGTTATAAAAAAAAAAAATCCCACTGGGCATATTTTATATGTTTGCTACATTCACCATCCGGTAAAACTCCCGTAATTTGTATGGCCACACAGCAAAATCTCCAGTGTTGAAATCCCGGTGTTAAGGACTTTTAGAGTTAAGTGTTAAAGTTGTGGTGTTGAATTTTAGGGGATTAACACTAGCTAGTGTAAACACCACCCTCTGACCGGTGTAAATACAGAGAGTCACCCTTATTAACACTATTGAGTGTTGTTAGTTACATCCGGGACATTTTCTCGTGTGCGCGCCTCACCCATCTGAAATATTTTTTCACAGACGCCATTTTCTTTGCTCGCGATGCGGAGCATACGAGGACGGAAAACTGCGAAATTAAGTGTTAAATCTTACTCACAAAATGTGTTTTGTAATATCATATCGTTTTATAACGATATTTCTGTGCTATGTGCGCCTAAACTCTTCTCAAAGGCATTTCCTTTCACTCGCGATGCGGAACAGACCAGGACGTTGCTTTTCTAAAAGGGAAAATCTGAAAGTAACGTTGTGTTTTTAATCTCATTTAAATATGTAACGTTATTTTATAATAACATATTGATTTATAGCGATATTTACATGCTGTGAATTCCTAAACTTTTTCTCAGAGAGATATTTTCTTTCACTCGCGATGCAGAGCAGACGGGGAAGTTGGTTTTATCGTGGAAAACGCCAAAAGTAAGTGTTTTACTAAATTTAAGATATGTATTTTGTAAAATAATATTACTATATGACAATATTTAAATGCTGTGCGCGCCTAAACGATCCGAAATGTTTCTCATACATGACATTTGAATTTGAAGTGAAATGCCAGAATTGTTTTACCTCATTTATAATATGTATTTTGCAACGTCATATTGTCAGATCAAACCACTGTAAACTGCCCATATCTAAATGGCAATATCAGTCATTGGTTCTTGTGTGTCTCTGGTTGGTTACTGCATGATGTTTGAAATTGCGCAAATGGCCTTGAGCTATTACCTAAATAAACTGCGAAAAGATTATTTTCTCAAACATCATGGATGGAATGATCCTGAGAGCGCTGCACGAGCTCGCGGCGCCATCTGCCGGACAGTAAAATGATTCAAAGCGCCAAACGCGAGTAGATTCAGCGCTGAAATGTGTTACTCGACCAGGTGATTTTTTTATGAATGGCGTGAGAATTTCAGATTGCTAGTGCTATCATAAAACTCCCAACGGTTGTGTTGTAATTATATAACAGGCTGTAGTCTGACGCCGCTACATGTCTGCTGTTACAGTACTGTGTTTAGTTTCGATTCACTGTTGGTAATAGCTGCGCTGCGATTGGTTTGAGCAGCTTTAATTTGCATTTAGGAATGCAGCATTCGTCATTAGAAACGTTTATAAATATGTTGTTGTTTACAAAGAGAAGTTTCAGTGTCACATAATCCTTCAGAAATCATACTAATATGCTGATTTTCTGCTCAAGAAACATTTCTCATTATTATCAATGTTAAAAACAGTTTTGCTGCTGAATATTTTTGTGGAAACAATGATACCACTCAAACATTTGTATAAGATTTAAAAAAGAGAGAGAAATTAATTTTATTCATGCATGAAAGTGATAAAGTGAGTGAAGACATTTAAAATGATTTCTATTTAATAAATGCAATAACAAATTTAATTAATATATTTGATAAATGCAAATAAATGCAGTTCATTAAACTTTATATTTATCAAAAAATCCTGAAAAATAAAGTTTATCACCATTTCCACACAAAATATGAAGCAGCAAAATTGTTTTCAACATTGATAATAATCAGAAATGTTTCTTGAGTCAAATAAATTATGATTTCTAAAAGATCATGCGACACTGAAAACTGGAGTATTAATGAAGAAAATTCTGCTTTGCATCACAGGAATAACATTACATTTTATAATATATTAAAATTGAAAACGTTTTTTAATTTAATTATATTTCACAATAT
The DNA here is from genome assembly GCA_023376895.1 of Aspiorhynchus laticeps. Classification (NCBI taxonomy): domain Eukaryota; kingdom Metazoa; phylum Chordata; class Actinopteri; order Cypriniformes; family Cyprinidae; genus Aspiorhynchus; species Aspiorhynchus laticeps. The sequence goes on from CM041809.1 coordinate 4,864,745, forward strand.
TGCGGTCAAATAAATTCAGCCTTGATGAGCAGAAGATATTTATTTCAGAATCATTAATTGTAATGTTTCCAAACTTTTGTAACATATTACAATATTACAAAATGAATAGTAACAATTCTATATACTATATACTTTACTATAATATATTATAGTACTTATTTATAATATATAATATTGTTATCATGATTATTAGTGCTTTTTATTTTTTACAGGAAAATAGTATGTATTCTTACAGTATAAGATATATCTTTTAATGTGCTAAAATATATATTTTTAATAAGTGCTAGGATGTGACTTGGGGCGTGGTCAGATTTTCCTTCTTTTTTGTTTCTAGCTGATCACATGCCTGATGATGTTGATGTGTTGTTATATTAGATTTGAGTGCTGTTTTCATTTAATTAATTTGAAAATAACTATTTTCAGTAAACTCAAACTCTCTCTACTGAGTGAGTTACATAGTTCATTATTCAAAGTGATTTTTCCTCACAAGTCTTGGAGTATGGCACATGAGTTGCAATTAACTACTTTAGACACTTCATTATCTTATTATCTTTAAGCAATAAATTGTGTTTTGTATTCAGCAAAAGTGAGTCGTATGGGTTTGGAATTACAATTTTAAGTAAACTACTGTACTTTTTTAATATTGTTACAGATGTTTCATGCTAAAGGAGATGATGTGCTTGAAGAGTATGAAGCCACCAATACATGGGTAAGCCACAATTGCATATTTTAAGATTATTGATTGTCATGTTTATTTTTTTAAACAATAATAATAAAGAGTCTGATCTCTTTCTAAAAAATTGTCAACTAAGTTTTTGATATGCATGGACTGTCATTTATTTATGTGCTGTCCCATTTATGTGCATTCATTTTGATAGGAGTCGTCCAACCTCAACGCAGAGAGATTAGAATGCTCTTGGAATTGTGACTGTGTCTGTCATTAAAGACCCATTTTCTAGTAAGACTGACTTTCTTTTTACAAAATACATTTACAGTGAATTAAATGCTTTTCCTTAAAGGGATAGTTCACTTAGTTCATTTTTGGGTGAACTAACCCTTTAAGTCATCATTTACTCACCCTTGTGTTGTTCTAATGCTGTATGCCCTTCTTTCTTTTTCGGACCTGCTTGTCCTTATAATGTCAGTATATGCCAATCAATATCAAGCTTTTAAAAAAGATGCAAAAGTATCAGAGTGGTCCCATGTATTTCTTCTGTAGATTATTCAAAATATATTTTTGTGTGTTCCTCAGAAGACATAAGGTCATACAGGTGTGGAACCACATGAGGATAAATAAATGATAACAGAATTTTCAGTTTTGGGTTAACTGTTCTTGTATTGAAATTCATACTTGTCTCTGACATTTCACCTGATAATAGTTTTGATAAATGGATGTGAAATGATCCTGTTTGTTTTTTTTGTATTTTTTTCTAAAAAAAAAAAAATTATAATTTTTTTTTACAGGGGCAGTTTGTGATGCTGCAAATAGGAGTGGATATCTTGCTTGGCTGAAAACTGAAAAGAAACACATCTCATCATGCTGAAAAAAAGAATAAGAGTATTCTCTCCAAGGAGGTCCAAACACCAGCACAGACTTTGATTAGTGAGCAATAACATGCATTCAGTGTTTATGGTAATGAATGGAATGCTGTTGTTTAACCTGATAAGTGTCAGCATTATAAACATTATGACATTAAGAGTATATGGACCAAATAAGAATATGTTTTTTGTGTCTTTGCACTGATTTGCTTTGACATTATGTTTAATTGTTGTAAGAACATGTTCTTTACATGTATTGAAAACATTGAATGTGAAGACATTTTGGTTCAGGGAAAAATATTTACAATGTTTCAATAAAATGAATAAATAAACGTAAACGTATTGTTTAGTGGGTTTATTTATATATATATATATATATATATATATATATATATATATATATATATATTCACCTGAACACTGGTGCAGTGTTGACCAGTTAATCCATGAGTGTTAACTTTGAACACCAACTTTGGTGTTCACATCATCCATTGTGGTGTTAAAATGTTACACTTTAAGGGTTGGTTAGTTAACACTGTCAGAGTGTTAATAATGTTAACTCTTTCAAAAGTGTTAATTTAACACTTTACCAGTGATTCCCATATGTACTCTGGGCAAGTGTTAATTTTAACTCTGAGGGAGTTAAATCCACTCTTTAAAATTTGCTGTGCAGGCACGGCGCCAGAATTGTTTCTCTACCGGGGCTAAAGGGGGGCTAGACCAATATGTGGGGTGCTAAGAAAATAATCCATATTCATAAAAAAAAATTAAAGCAGCTATGGTGCACACCACATTTAACAGAATCATTATCGCAGTGTTAAAAATAAATAAATGAACATTTTGTAACAGAAAATAAATAAAACTCATTTTATTAATTTGTATATTCATTAAAATTAATAGAAAAATGGAGCATAAGCCTACAAGACAATAAGCAACAATGAAACATGAATTAAGTTGAATCAAATTGATTGTGGAAGTCGTTTCAACTTAAACTGACTCAGGAAGTCGTTTGTTGCCATGACTTTTTTATTTTATATATATATATATATATATTATTACCTGTAACATGTCTGAGCCGTACCCAAATCAAGAATTAACGGTCATTTCTACAGGCATTACAAAGATACAGAGAAAGATCGAGAGCACACCTCAGCAGCAACCAATCTCACATTCTCGCCTCTGCAGCGCTTATTTTGATCTTTAACGTTATCTTTCCTATTCTTGGAACAAAATGCTTAAGGTTGATTCAGTATTACTCTTACTGAGAAAAAAATCCCACACACAACATCAGCAATAGCCTACTACAATGACAAAGTAGCTTATATTAAACATAAAATTGTATTAACTGAACAAATAAGACATACCCGCTTTGTAACAAATAAATAAAAGGTTTTGGATTTTCCTCTTACTTCAAACGAATGCTTTTGGCTCATTATTATTAATAGCAATAATAATAATAAAGGCTATACAATAAAACAGTACAATGACAAATTCACTTATATTAAACGTTGAACTTTTATTAACAATATGAATAAGGGAAATATGTTTTACCCACATTGTAGCCTAACACAAATAAATAAATGGTCTTTGGATTTCCCCTTTCTTTATAACGATCATAAGTTTGTGGTTCATAAAACACATCAACCAAAATAGTATAATGGCAAATTCGCATAGGCCTATATTAAACATCTAACTTTTATTAACAAAATTAATAAGACGGATATAGGCTATAGCCTACTTGCGTTGTAAGGTCTTTGCCCTCTTTTAAAACAAATGCGTAGTTTGTGGTTCATTGTTTTATTTATTTCATTTTTTAATGAAAACACAGCAACAATAAAGACAAACTCGCTTATATTAAATGAAGAAATGAAACTTTCATTAACAAAAGTTGCGCTTTTGGATCATAGTGTCTCGCATTATTTGACAATTCAGGCTCAAGGAGAACTAATTGCGCGTTGTTGGAGCATGCGGGCGCGCGGCTGATATAGCGCATCAGTTGTGTCATTCAGCGTGATTCCGCCTATCCCCGCTTCACTTACTGCAAGTTAATCGATAACGAATTGTGGATCGGCTGGTAAATTTGTTCTACGACGAGCTTGGTTGCCTTTGATTAGGCTGTTCTAGCGGGACACTTAAAAAAAGAGCTGAAATACTGGACTGTCCTGGGAAAAACGGGACATATTGTCACCTTATTGGGGGGCTAAAACGGGGCTATTCAAAATTCTGACAGGGCTATTATAGCCCCCCCCCCTAGCCCCGGTGTAGCGCTGTCGCTGAGTATGGCCCAAACCTATGGAATCAATTTAATGCCACATATATATGCAAAAGAATAAAGTTTTGCAAAAGAAAATAAAGTTTTGCAAACGAAAATGAAAGTATTGAGAAAAGTAAATGTGCTTTTTGTAAACAAAAATAAAGAATTGCAAAAGAAAATGAAGTATTGCAAAAAGAAAATAAGTTTTGCAAACAAAAATAAAGAATTGCAAAAGAAAATTAAGTATTGCGAGAAAAAAAGAAGTTTTGCAAACAAAAATAAAGAATTGCAAAATATAAATGAAGCAGAGCAAAAGCAATGATTTTGCAATACATATTTTCCATGGCCATATCTACTAATTTATTTGCAACGCTGCTTTTATTTTGCGTTTCAGTCAAGTTTGAGTTTGCAATACCGTTTTCCCCTTTGCGCTTCACGTTTCTGCGCGTCTCACATTGTGGCACTGTTTTGACATGGGGGCGGAGTCAAGGGACGGGGGCGTGTACAACAGCCTTGGCCACGCCTCCCTGGAAGTGACGTCATCGGCCCGAGACGCAGATCACAACTCATCCAGGCACCGTCATTGAGTTTAGGTATTTACTGTTTTGTATTCTGGTTGTGTATGTATTTTATTGCTTTGCCTGTATCCCCTGTGAATGTTATTTTTAATAAAGAAAAAAAAAGGCACCTTCATTGAGCAGAGGTGGATCATTTCCTTTTTATTCACTAGATATAAAACATGCATGTTTTCATTTTATTAACAAATCTATATGTGTATTAGCAGCGTTTGCTCAAGTTAAAGAAGTTGTTAATATGAACATTTGCTGTTTATTTCTCTCAATGTGCACACTTTTGTAGCATTTAAATGTGTATTATTTAATTTGGTAAACTAAATGTGTATTAACAGTGCTTGTTTACGATCTCTTATCCTGTGGGAGCCCGCCAGCGCACTGCGTTCTTTGTTTACATTAGTTCAGAGTTACTGCTAGTTTTAATGTAAACGAATGCAAGATAAAAAAGTCCTGTCTAGAATATAAAAACGTTACCTCATTTAAACAAAGAAAATTACGTATTCTTCCTGTAGTTTGTATTTGTTTTTGTCTTCCTCTTGTTTGTATGTAGCGGATGGTTTGTTTGTCCGTTGCTATCCGGGATGAAATTAATATAAAAATGTGGCAGGTATAATATACTTGTCTGGCTCCCGAACAATAATAACTGATTGGTTTTTTTTTTCTTCTGCCTTCCTCTTTGAGGTTTTCGGTCTGAGTCGAGTACAGACTGAGTGCCATCCTAGACGTTAACGATACGTGGTCTTGCGGTTAGGACTTTATGCCATCACGCGTGTGGTCGGGGTTCGACTCCCGCTCCAGATACCTTTTTTTTTGTGTGTGAGTGCGTTTAACCTTTATTATATTTTGGGAAAAGACGACCTCCGTTACAAACTTATACATCATTAAATATGTCTAAGACTCAAGCTTCAATCATATCGATCTCGACTTCGTTTTTCATTTACATAACTCCTGGCATAAATTAAGAAATGACTGTCACTGGAAGATGCAAAAAAATAAAAATGAAGCTTGAGTCTTTTTGGTTTAGTTTTGCAGTGGCCACGAGATATTAAGTCGTGGGAATGTGATAATACTGTATGTTGAGATCCTATCTCGGGAACAACATAATTTTTTCGTGGCCACGAGTTTAATCATGCATAAACAAACCCGTGTGACCATAGCAACCTGGAATTATCAGAGATTGATCAAATATATTTATCCATCCCACAGTCCGTTGATCGTGACCTTTTATGTAATAGAAATATAAATGTGTATATTAGGCTATTATTATTATTATTATTATTATTATTATTATTATACAGCCCTGGACGTTAAGAGATCGAAATGAAGGGAAAATAAATCAAATAAATAACAACGAATATAAAAATATTACCAATAATAATAATAAAATACATGGACTTAAAAGACTTGTGGGATGGATAAAAATGTTTTCTTGCCGGCCTATTTTATTATATATACTTTATATAACATGTATTTATAATAAACTTAATTCGAATGCTGTCTACATCGTGTGCAATACAGTCCGGTAGCCTATGGTTAACACTTCAACCACCAGAGCTCACTGTATACATAAAAGTGCCAGCGGGTAAGATTTACCCATGCCGTGACTACTGTTTTGATATGGCTAAATATGTCACTGTATTATGCCACTGCCTTCACAATGTCTAGAGTCATAAAATGATTATTTTTAGTCATCAGCTATGTTATTTTTAAGCCGGTTACACTAATCACTTTTCTTAATGATGAATATAAACCAGCCTGCAATGACAACGAGAATTACAAGGAAATAAATGGCAGCGGCTAGCATATTTTCTTAGTGATAGATACTATTTACACTAAGTGCAAATAGCTATAGATTCTATTTACACTGTTAAAATAGGAATGTTCTGCTATTTATACTACTTATTGCAAATAGTGGCAGTTATTTGCACCTCAGTATTGTAGTACATTATAAAACAGCAAATGTTCATATTAACAACTTCTTTAACTTGAGCAAACGCTGCTAATACACATATAGATTTGTTAATAAAATGAAAACATGCATGTTTTATATCTAGTGAATAAAAAGGAAATGATCCACCTCTGCTCAATGAAGGTGCCTTTTTTTTTCTTTATTAAAAATAACATTCACAGGGGATACAGGCAAAGCAATAAAATACATACACAACCAGAATACAAAACAGTAAATACCTAAACTCAATGACGGTGCCTGGATGAGTTGTGATCTGCGTCTCGGGCCGATGACGTCACTTCCAGGGAGGCGTGGCCAAGGCTGTTGTACACGCCCCCGTCCCTTGACTCCGCCCCCATGTCAAAACAGTGCCACAATGTGAGACGCGCAGAAACGTGAAGCGCAAAGGGGAAAACGGTATTGCAAACTCAAACTTGACTGAAACGCAAAATAAAAGCAGCGTTGCAAATAAATTAGTAGATATGGCCATGGAAAATATGTATTGCAAAATCATTGCTTTTGCTCTGCTTCATTTATATTTTGCAATTCTTTATTTTTGTTTGCAAAACTTCTTTTTTTCTCGCAATACTTAATTTTCTTTTGCAATTCTTTATTTTTGTTTGCAAAACTTATTTTCTTTTTGCAATACTTCATTTTCTTTTGCAATTCTTTATTTTTGTTTACAAAAAGCACATTTACTTTTCTCAATACTTTCATTTTCGTTTGCAAAACTTTATTTTCTTTTGCAAAACTTTATTCTTTTGCATATTTATGTGGCATTATATTGACTCCATACAAACCTCATTATATGAATAATCAAGTCAATATATTCCAAGGTTGTCCGGTTGCAGATCTTGTATGAAAAGCGCCCTTCTCACACAATCGACACACAAATTCCCTCAACTTGGCAACTTTACAACCCAGTGATGCTGTTGATATCTGCGCACTGTGCGCAGTAGTGATGTGCGGATGGAGGTTATATCCGCGGCCGCTGTGGATAATCCAGGGTCGGGTAATAAAAAAATGCATTCTGATTATTTGCGGGTGGGTCGCAGGTGGATAACATAAATCATTAATGATGCAAATATTAACTACATTTTCTAAAATATGAACGTGTTTTAAATATTTTTTTTTTTTTCATCAGGCATACGATTTCGTTTGTGTGTGTGTGTGTGTGTGAGAGAGCGCTGCAAGTTTCAAAGTCAGGTGCAGCGCTGCTTTGTTTACTGCAGTTACCGGGGAAACGGCTATATTCCTGGCAAAAAAAGACTCCGCCCCTTCCCCCATAGAGATGCACCCAAATCATTTCTGTAATTTATTCTTACCTAGTTAAAGTGTTATTTTTACATAAATCTGTACGGATTTTACTAGTTGGGCTTTTCCTGAACATCTTGCCAAACTGAAATATATTGTAACAACTGGCTGTTATTTTATATAACGTGGGGCTGACCGGAGCTAAGCTAGGCTACTGCATTATTACTGAACTAATAGCTAGCAGGAAATGCGAGCACTCGTGTCCCCTACACCGTACGACCATGAGTGTCTCTGTCAGCCAGAGCAGTGACAAAATACACCAGTAGGAGGCAGTAATGTCTTCATTCACTTTTTATTCTGAACACAGAATAAGAACTTACACAAGCAAGCCCATATTGCCAAGTCCCTCCCCTACACATCTCTCTCTGTGACGGTAACAGCACACTCTTTACATAACGGCAGTAAATTAACCAAACCCACCCGAACTGACTTGAACATAAACACACATAACATTGCTGACGCAAAAACCCAACCATCTTACATAAATAACGCATAATTCAACTCTAAACAAATACCCATAATGCACCTGGCTGCTAGCGCTGATTGCCAGGTCATTACAATATTGTTTAACTTTTAAGCTTTTTTGTTCTATTTGCTAACCAAAGAAGGTCATTTTTTTATTAAAAAAAGTTTAAGTATTACAGTTGTTTTAAAGCTAAAAGGCTTTAAATAAGCCTTTATTTAAGGCTATTCTATGTTTGACTCAAATTGAAAGAATACAGAGTTTAATTTATATTAAGGTTTATAGGGATTTTAAGATGTAGCCTAATTCGCCATTTGAATAATTAAGTTACTTATTGAGTAACTAAGTTACTTTTCAGACAGAGTAATTAGTAAAGTAATTTAAATACAATATTGATGAAGTAATTAGTAACTGTAATTAATTACTTTTTGAAAGTAACTTACCCAACACTGCATACCAGGGGCGCAGATAGGATTTTTTAACTGGGGGGGACCAAGCAGCAGTCCAATTTTTTCAGTCCAGAAAAATCACCAGCTCTGTCAGAGACGATAGTATACGATCACTATGGTTACTGCTACAGGCACAATTGAGGCAGCTACCAGCTCCTCATAGGACCCCGGGGTCAGGAGCAATGTTCCCTCTGCCGCGAGATGGTCCTCACTGCAGAACACAAGATCCAGGGGGCAGAGTTGGATCTTATTGAATATAGAAAATTGGAGGCCGATAACTCTAATCAATAATGATACTAAATTACTTTCACATATATTTGCAAGTCGATTAAAGTTAGTTTTAAATGAAATTATAGATGATTGTCAATCTGGCTTCTTATGTGGTAGATATATTGGCAATAATATTCGATTAATATTAGATTTGATTGACTACAATTTTCTTTTAACTGATGATAGTTACATTTTTTTATAGATTATTATAAAGCATTCGATACTGTAAACCACACATTTTTATTTGAAGTTCTTGATTTCTTTGGTTTTGGCAACAACTTTATCTGTGCAGTTCGAACATTATATAATGATTGCAATAGCTCATTTAAACGACCCTCGGCACCACTCCTAGATTTAATATAGGTAGAGGTGTTAAACAAGGAGATCCATTATCTCCTCTGTTATTTTTATTGGTCATGCAAGTATTGTATCTCCATATTAAAATCAATCCATTTCAAGGTATCCAGTTGGCCAATAATGTGATTAAATGTTCCTAGTTAGCAGATGATACGGCAATTTTTCTAAAAGACCTAAAAGACCTTTGGGGTCTTCTTTTTTCTAAAAGACCTTCGGGGGCCTTGGCCTCGGTCCTCTAGGCCCGGAACTCTTATACCCCCCAAAAAAAATTTCCCTGGGGAAGTTAGGGGGTATCAGGAGCCCTCCGGGGCTAAACACACAACATGACAGTACAAAACACGACAGGAAAGCCCTCCAGGGCCAGACAGACAGGACAGGACAGCCCACAGGAACCAGAAGCCCTCCTGGGCTGGCTTGGAAGCTGAGGCTTCCTCTGGGCATGACATGACATCAGGGGCCTCACAGGGTCCCTCAGCAACCGCTTCCACGACAAGGGGGCAGGCGGCTAGAATGGCCTCCATGGCCACAACAAGAGGAGCCGCCTGCCCCAGACGAGTCTCCGTCGACAAGACTGACATGATTTAAAATGTTCCTGTGGGCACAACAAGACAGACACACGGCACTCCTGGCCGTGACGTGTGGACTCCATCCACGGGGCTAGGGATAGCGGCGGCCAGCGGGTATGAGTCAGCGCCAATCCGGTGGGCTTGAGTCAGCGGCGATCCGGCGGGCTTTGAGTCAGCGGTGATCCGGCGGGCATTGAGTCAGCGGCGATCCGGTGGCGTGATCTCCCGCGAATGGCGCGCCTGGGGGAGCGGCAACCCGGGAACTAGGCAACCAGCCGGCGGGCTAAGTAGAGCCACCGCCGGCGGCGGATATCTCCCGCGATCGGCGGGCATGAGGGCTCGCGGCCAGTGGACTCGCGGCGATCCCGCCGAACTCCCACGCCGTCTTGACGCGGGCTACGAGCGGGATGACGAGCGACGACTTCCTTGCCGCGGGACAGACAGACACAGGAACAAAACAAAACACTGCTGAAAAACGGAAAACAAAATGGGGTGAATGGGCGCCGCTTACGGTTAGGTCTGGTCTTCTGTCACGGTGCACACACGAGGGAGGATACAGGAACACGCAGACGAGGACTCAAATAGTCTCAAATAGTCTTTATTGAAGACATCAGGGCAGGGCAGGGCAGGGCAGGGCAGGGCAGGGCAGGGCAGGGCAGGGCAGGGCAGGGCAGGGCAGGGCAGGGCTGACATAGACAGGAAACACCAGGGAGTAACGAGTAGACCAGACGAAATCAAACTGAACAAACAGGACTATAAATACACAGGTAAATCATAGATAATTAGACAAACAGGGCTGGACAAGGATTAACTAATAATCACATCTGACGAGGACAGGAAACAAACCAAATAAGGAAACATGAGGCGGGAACACATGACACACACAACAGAACCCTGACATAGAAAAGGATGTATTATTTTTTTATGAGTATACTGTTGATTTCAAAATATGGTATATTGTTAATTAACTCATCATATATGGAAAATTATTTATTCACAAATGTAAATGGGCAGTGAAAAAAACAAATTTTACTCATTTTAAAACAGAAATAAGTCACTACCTGTACACTTTAAAAGAAACCTGTGTTCCTGTGGCTCAGTGGTAGAGCATTGCGTTAGCAGCGCAAAAGGTTGTGGGTTTGATTCCCAGGGAACACACATTGTGATAAAACATGTATAGCCTGAATGCACTGTAAGTCGCTTTGGATAAAAGCGTCTGCTAAATGCATAAATGTAAACAAGAAATAACAAAGCAAAAAAAAACTGTAAATTACTTTGAAGCCTTAAATCTTGTTTTTGAATAATTTGTAATTATTTGTGCTTGTTTACTGACATGTGATTTTTATATTGCTTTTCCTATTTATTTTCTTTATAGTATTTGTTTTGATTTAATTTAAATTGCATTGGCCTTGTATGTTCTATGTTCTTTGTTCTAAAATTTGCAATTAAAAAAAGAAAAAAAAGAAAACTGACGCACGGACCGCTAGTCTGCAGTGTCCACGGGCATGTTGCTGGTGTAACCCGCAGTACCACGGCAAACGCCGAAGAAGAAGCGGACACTTGTTTTGAAGAAGAAGACACTTGTTTTACGGCGCAGGCCTGTAAGTATAGATTGCAGAAGAATAAATTGGGCTTTAGGCTATAGTTTGACAGAATGTTCTAATTCAACACACCATGGGAAGTCAATCTAACATTTTCTTATATTGATATTGTTTATTTCTTACTCCTTAACAGTTCATCAGGCTCTTAATGATTTAATCGATGCCATCACTGGAATATCTGAAGGCCAGGTTTTTCCATCACTCATCATTAGAACCCATTGGCTCTCGATTCTGACTTGTGCTTGCTCTTATGAAAAAGTACCATAGTTCTTAACTGTAGCATTTGTTATAATAAGGCTAGCCTATTAATCATTACCAGGCCAATAATGACTTTTTTATTAATCTATATTGCATTTGTTATGAGAAACAACAGCCTTTAGAAACAATAGCTACAACATGCCACAGTAGTAATATAAATCTTTAGGGAAAAATCTATTCCCTTAACAGATTATCTATTATAAATTCTACAAGTTAGACAAAATTTACCACAATAAATAAGCCTACAGTAAAACGTGATAAATTATAGTAAAGGTGGTCATGAGTAGTTTAAAAACATTTTAATAGCCTATTATGCTAGTGCTGGTGAAAGATTTCTCCTCTTTTCATCAGTCTTTTTAGTTTGTGCCTTTTTTTAGATAATGTTCGACTTTCTCCATAGCATTTTAAAGTCGCAGTTTCTCAATAGAATTCAAATATATAGTCTGATTCTAGTTATGATTTTCGGACGGATCAGGCCTTAACTTAACATTCTTAATGAAAAAGTTGTCAATCATTCTTTTCATCTTCTCTCATCATCCGCGGCTACATCCACTCTGTTTATCTGACGGGCCTAGGCTACTCACCTCTCTCTGTCTGACTGCAGCACACGCATTTTCAAACGTACACACACGTACAGGAATATCTGGACCTGCCAATCAGAGGGGGGGTCCGCCCTTCACTATCTCTGATTGGTTTAGGCCCCGATATGGGCATAATGTGTGTCTGTTGTTGAACCACAGGGAGACTTTCAGAGAGTTTTTTTTTCCCTCGAACGACTGGTTGCACCGGTGCAACCTCAGATTTTTTTTAGTCGCACCATTGAGAAATTAGGTCGCACTCTAGAGCCCTGCCTACACCTACCTTAACCCTACCCGATATATTATTTTCAGCTTTTCGATTATTTCCTTCATTTTTATTGAAAATATATGCCTTACCCATGTGATATGAGATTTGAAAAGGGAGAAAAATAAGTTCAGCAAATGGCGGGTTCAAGCCCTGGTCGATTGCGTCAAAATGACTATGGCATGCAATTTACCATCTATGCCAGCAGAACTGTGTGACAGTCGTCTTTTGTAGTGTTGACCACCCCAATCACACTTTGGTGGACAGAGTTAGTGTAAATAGCCTCTGCCAACAAGGTGGGCTATTTGCACTTAGTGTAAATAGACACTCCATTATTGGTATAGTGTTTTACACAATGTTTCCAAGCAGCTTCACATAAATAAAACTGGAAAATAACAGTGGTAATGTTGTGAAATCAATCAATTCTGATACAAATTCAGTGTAAGATGTAAAGTAGCTCTATACAGAAGATAAACATGCATGGTTAAGCACAATTTAGCTCAATGTTGTTTCAGCACAGTTTAATGACAAAATAAGTGTGACCAGGAGTGTGAAATATGCAAATTATGTCATCAATAGCAGTTTACATCCACAATGTAGGACAGACTGCATTAATACAAACCACACCTAAATTCACTAGAACCCCAAAGAAACCTGCGTTTACACCAAAGACAGGTTTAGTGGGTTTCGCTCATCAAAAGGCCTGGGACAGGCCCCTTCACTGATAATGACCTTGTGCGTACATGCCTACATGTACAGCCTCACTGTTTAACAATATAAATCATATATGCATATTTGCTTTATTTTGACATGAAGCAATAAATGGCAGAAAATGGTTCAAGAATGGTTCAGGAAACACATTTCTGGACCACTGATTGTACAGAATTCCTAAAATGTATATATTTATTTTGCGCTTTAATCAGAATGGGATCAGGATATTATACAGTTTCAAACCTGTAAAGCCTAATATATGATATAATAGTCACAAAATCTAAAAAAAAAATGTTGAGTACAATATTTGATACATTTGCTTTTTATGGCAAATATGGTATGATGTAGAGGATATGAGAGTATGGAGCTCATACTCAACAGCTTAATTTTATTCTTAATTTTATTCAGAGGCCCAAACTCAGCAAAATATGAAATTTGGTGCAGTTGCTGATATTTATATGGCCAAAATTCTAATTAAATTCTGACAGCTTGTAAATTAAATAATAGTATAGCAGACTACTAACATTTATAAAATACATACAAGTTGTATGTATTATTAAAATTATTAAAGACAAATTTAATATTGTTATATACTTAGTTGCTTCATTCCAGTAAATGTTCACCTTGAAATATTAGCCTACTAGAAATATAAGAGTTTTTCTTACGTTTATTTAAACTCAAATATTTCACAGAAAAAAATATTTAAATATATATATAAAAATATATATATTTAAAACATTTTTAAATACTTGCTAAAAAAGTATAAACTATCAGTCAGATGACAGCAAGCATGTAGTAGATTGTGTAAACCAGATTTTTCAGCAAAGTTATGGTCATGTTGATCATTTAGAGGACATGTGTATCTAATACGATACAGTAGGCTTTATAGTGTTAAGACTGTGTTAATATCAGAAAGGTTACATGTTCAAACCAAGGTAGAGATTTCTGATATTATTATGCTTTGAGTTAGCCTACTTCCGATCACATTAATAAAGTAATGACCTAAGTATTTCTGAACAATAACTGTACACCACTGAGGTTTTAAATGTCTGTTAAGATGACTGTGGACTGCCAGGAAAGGCCACATTGCAAGCTGACTTTGAAGATGTGCACTTGGTAGACTAATACCTCCTGTAAGACATGGACTACTACCATCTGAACCTCCAGTCTGCAGCACCCCACCTGTAAAATCTCATTCTTGAGACACAGGGCAGCCCAAATAGGCTCAGGAGTGGTAGCAAGACACTTTCCCACAGTACCAAAGAGAACCGAACATTATTCTAGAACATCATATTACTTATTAATATAGCAGACACAGTCACCCAGGCCAACTCACATAGATCACGGCGAGATCACACAGAGTGTGTCCAATGGCAGCCCACTACTACAGTGGGTTACATGTGTCAGGCCGCCATTTTGTATCTTTCTGTTTGAACACACTGTGAAGTAAACCATTATACCAAATATATATTAAAATTTATAAAGAACAAAATACAGATCATTTTATATTAATTCTGTAATGTCCTGATTTAACCATATAGTGCAGGGATACTCAAATCTGGCTCGCGAGATCCACCTTCCTGCAGAGTTTAGCTCTAACCCTAATCAAACATACCTGAGCATGCTAATCAATGTCTTCAGGATCATTAGAAAATCACAGGTAGGTGAGTTTGATCAGGGTTGGAGCTAAACTCTGCAGGAAAGTGGATCTCACGAGCCAGATTTGAGTATCACTGATGGGTATTCAATGAGGTACAGCATAACATCCTGCATCTTGTGCTCTTAAGAGAAACTGCAAAAATGGGAGTAAAACAAATTCTTACTTGCTTAAATGAAAGCCGTATGTGACCATGGACCACAAAACCTGTCATAAGGGTCATAATGGAACATGATATTTAATTAATATCCTAATGATTAATTGATCATTTTGACCCATTTGACCTTTATATACCATATCACACAGCCCTACAACTTGTTAAAGCATTAAGGCATTATAGACATTATCAGCATTATGACTTTCTTTAAAGGCACTGTATGTGATTTGGTTCAATAACAATTTTTGTTATGCTGGTTGAAAGTCTCCACATCCCGATAGCAATCACTAAGTTAAGTGGTCTAAATGTATTTATATTGTCTGTGGTAGGCATAGGGCCATAAAGTGTTCATCCAATTATATTCCTCGGGCTGAGGATTACGATAGGACGTCCTACCTGCCTGTCGAAGTATGTATTTGCATACCACCGCGCACCCTGTTCGTGCAGACATGAGTCATCAGTGCGTTCCATTACACAATTGCAGACCGAGCGAGAAAGGAAGGTGTTATTATTGCAATATTATGCACTTTGTACTGTAATGTTTTCTCACAGGTGAATGACACATGAGGTAATCTGACAGCATTGCATTCAACCCTCCACCAGCGCCGTCTCTCCTCGTGTCGCTGGTTAGCCTCTGGTCTGCCTGTGGGCGTTCTTGTGTTTTAGAGGAGGTGTGGCTTTGAAGAGTGATTTGCAGAGAGGGTAGGGGTGTAAGAAAATATCGATACACGTGAGTATCACAATATTTTTTTTGGCGATACTGTATCGATTCTCAAAAATGGAATATCGATATTAAAAAAAAAAAAATCATACAAGATTCATGTCAGTTGTTTCGTTTTGAGTTCATATCCCGACCGCTAGAGAGCAGTCTTCATCTCTGAACTTAAACAGTGACAGGAAATACTAGCATTAGAGCACACCACTAATGTTAGCGTTAATATAGTTTGCTGCCAGTAATGGAGGATGAAAGAATTGTTCCAGCTCTCGTTTCGGTGTACAAAGCTGAAGTGTGGCGTCATTTGGGCTTTTGTGGTAATGTCCGCCCCGGGACCACAGCGAGGGCGTCACCTCGGTTCCGCCGCTTGCCGCATCCCGTGTGAAAAGCCTTCGCGCGGGGCGTGGCGGGCGGCAGGGTCGCTGCACGGCTGCAGCTTTCTCTCGTGTTGGGGACGTTTTGTGCAGTTGGGGCGGTGCTCGCGTCGCGGTCTCGGCGATTCCACGCGGAACATAAATACAAACTGAAAAACCTGTGAAATCCAAGTTGAAAGGTTCTGAGAATGTTCAACATCTGTATTTATTTTGTTTTACATTTATTTTATTTTCATTAGGAATCCAGCAAGCACTTTATTTTTCATTAATAAGCAGATGTAATTTTTTTCAGATCAAAATGTTATGACATTGTATATTACAATCGTAAACTTAAATACATTTAACTAAAGAATCCTGCAAGCACTTTAATTTTTACCCCTTGACTCGTACCTCACAAAAAGTGGTTCAATAATGTTGAATGATACAGGGACTGATTATTGCAAATGCAGATCCCAGTGTGTTCTGGTAATTTTTATTTATTTATTTATTGCTAAGGTTTGCATATAGTGGTGTGCTCTTAATGACAGCTTTCCTAAAAATATATCCTATTCCTAAAATAATAAATATCCCAATATATCGCCTTGCTTACAGTATCGCAATGTATTGCAATATATCGTATCGCAACCCCTGTATCGTGATACGTATCCAGTGTTTCCCACAGGATTTTGTGAGACTTGTGGCGGCAGGTGACATCACATATTAATTTGCAAATTTATGACGTCATTGCATCAAGTTTGCGTTCAGACGAGTTTTGGCACTTCAGATTTTCTACTCTATGAACTGTCACATACTGTAATACAACTGAATGCCCAATAAAGCTGTTAACATTTACATATTTTCTGTTGTCATACATAAAACAGGTATAAATAGTAAACACGACCCATTAATACTACATGTTAACCAGGAATCACTCTCACTATACTCCTTAAATCCTGATTTATAATCACGACATCGTCTGATAAAATCAATATACGTACATCTAACTTACACTAAAAAGCGACTATATGCGGTGGTTTTGGCTATATTACTGTTTTGTCTCATTTAGCGCACTGCCTGCGTCTGAGTAACAAACTATGCGCATATTAACAGATGAATTATGTTCATATTTAAAATTACAAACAGTCAGTAAGCGACAGGTGCTTGGAAACGCTGTTTTGTAAATTATTTATTGACGATTTTGCTGCGTTACGGCCAACTGAATGTGCTGCTTCTCTGCTGCTCACTGCTCAGAATAGACGCAGAGAGAGGCGACACTGCGCCGGGAGTCAGAGCTCATGCTCGCGGGACAGTACTGGAGACAACTTCCAACTGAACGATAGCTAAGGTTTTTTTTTAAAAAGTCGCTAGGTTTGTCAGTATGTACCCGTTAAGGGAAAAAAGCCGCCAAAAGGGTCTGAAAGTGACTAAATATAGTGCTAAAGTCACGCTCGTGTGTGTGAGACGCGGGAGCTGATGGCAGCAGGCGGTGGATATTGTTGCGGCCCGCCACAAATAAATCAACGTATGGGAAACACTGGAGATCGTCTGTGGGAGTGTCGACAGTTCTTGAGCACACAGAACGAGCAGTATGAAACACATAGGGCGAGGGGAGATTTTCCACTATTTAATCGATCGCAGATGGTTTCATTATCTCGGGCGGATAAAAAAAAGTGTAAGAGATAATAATAGTAATAAAAACAAAAATGTTTCACCAAATATACTTGGGCGGCCGTTAATATACCTGGGTGGCCCGCCCAGGTAAAGTCTATGTGTGGGAAACACTGCGTATCGTATCGCCAGATTCTTGCCAATACACAGCCCTAAGAGAGGGTGGGATCTTATGCTTTCAAAGCTACCGCCATTGGAGCGGTAACCTTAAAGGGACACTTTTGTACCTTCTTAACCACCAAAGGGTTCATAATAGTGCCAAAAGAGTACATATTACTACCTTAAGGGTACATAATACTATTCAAAGGTACTAAAATGCACCATTTAGGGGTGAAGAAGGAACAAAGGTGTCGTTTTGAGGTTACTACCTCAGTAACAAGCTATTGTACCTCTAAAGGTACAATTTTTGCATATTTTTTCTGACAGTGTGAGTGCAAGTTGAATGCACATATGTATACCTTAGAGGATTCAGTGTTTCTTTATGGGGCCCAGTATACAGGGCATGATGGGCTGGGAAAGTGGAAAGCAGACATACACTCTGTATCACCACACAAACACCGATATGGTGGCCGCCCAGCTGCCGTGGGCCATCACGGTTCAGCATCGAGTTACAGAAGTGCGATGACTCTGCTCATTCCAGCTTCACTAGCATCGCACCAATAAGCAGGCCAACATGCCAACTCAGCTCGACCCACATCTCATCTCCCAACACCTAGACTTATGCACTCCTTTAAACACCAAAAACAAATGATCCCTCCCTTTGATCCTTCCACCTATTACAGCAAGTTACAACAGCAAGTTACTGTTGGTCCATTACCGATTCATCCTTATTTAATTCAACCTGTCTCTTTTCTTTAAAATGTTCATTTGCTTATGGTTGTGACATCAGTAGCATTTCTCAGTCATTGTTTCTAAATTACCCATTTTTGCAGCTTATTATCCAAACATTTGTCACTTTGTCTACACAGTCCATCAAACACTTTCAAAAGAGCAATGTTGTCCATGATATGTCCCCTTTAAGAAGTTCCTGCCAAAAATGGAGGACATTCTATGTCATTTTCCCACCAATATTAAGCTTCACTGTGCCATTCTGGAGGGGGCCAATAAGCCACCATCAAGATCTCTTATATCACTACAGGATGAGAAAGAGCACCGCCCCTCCACTTTTTAAGAGCCTCTATCAGGTCAGGGGCCCAGTTTTCCCCAAGTCTTAAAATATACTTCTTGCAGAGGCTTTATTGAAGATATTTCCTGATTGCATTATAGCAGATATTGCACAAGTAAGAGCTATACCACCGGATAGTCCGGAAGCTTGCTCATGTCTTTTTTTTCATAGCTGTACTGTCAATAGAGGTTTGTCTAAAATCAGCACGCAAGTAACACTGGAGGCTCAATCATAGGACAGAAGTAAATAATGCTGTCTGATGACATGCTAATATTTGTGGCTGGGTTACTTCGTCTCTTGCTGTATCTACAGCCAAGATCAACAGGCAGACTGTTATGCACACACACTTCTCTTCATTTGAGTGATCCATGCAATGCTTTTTCAGATAAATGATACTCAGTGGCTGGTTTGGCAGCAAAACAGTCTTTTCATGTACAATTCCCTTGAAAAATATCTGGACACCTATGCCATTCTTAAAAATGAACATCATTGCACAGATTAAAAGAAAGGTATCAGAAGCACACCATCAAGTAAAATAATTTAAACAAATTTGTTATGGTATTTATGGCTTATATTTATGAGAAAATACCCTCATTTGCTTTTTTGTTGACTGCATGTTTCCATCTTCACAATGTGTGGACCTTTTTGCAACTTTTCGCCAAAATGAAAAATATGAACATGAGATGAGTTAACTTCATTTTAGATGTCTTCTGGATTCTAAGATCTAGCCTATACCAGACCTGAACTGACCTGAATCACTTCTTTCCCAAAACGTCCCAATGAAAAAAATAATTTTCTTTTAAAAACATATTTAAATTTCTCAGAACACATTGCTAAAACTGCCCAGTCCTGCAGATTTGCGTTATACAATATTAGGAAGATCAGGCCCTTTCTTTCGGAACATGCAACACAACTCCTTGTTCAAGCTCTTGTTCTGTCCAGACTTGACTATTCCAATGCTCTCTTGGCAGGTCTTCCACCCAATTCCATCAAACCTCTACAATTAATCTAAAATGCCTCTGCAAGATTAATCTTTAATGAGCCGAAAAGAACACACGTCACTCCTCTGTTCATCAATTTGCACTGGCTACCAATAGCTGCTCGCATTAAATTCAAGGCATTAATGTTTGTCTACAAAACCACCTCTGGCTCTGCACCCCTTTACCTAAATTTAGTTCTTCAAACCTATGTGCCCTCTAGAAGCTTACGTTCTGCAAGTGAATGACGCATTATTGTGCCATCCCAAAGAGGCACAAAATCACTTTCACAGACTTTTTCATTAACTGTTCCCACCTGGTGGAATGACCTGTACAACTCAATCTGAGCAGCTGAATCCTTAGCCATCCTCAAGAAACGGCTAAAAACACATCTCTTCCATCTTTATTTGACCCTCTAACTCTACCACTCTCTATTCTAATTCTATTTTATCTATCTATCTGTCTTCTTTATATTTAAAAAAAAAACACACACACTTGACCCTCTATCAATTGCATATTTATTCTCTAACTGCTAGCTTTTCTTGAAAAACTAACACTAGCTTTCTTTTTTTTTCTATTATATCTACTTGTTTCTTATAAAAAACAAACAAACAAACAAAACACTAGGTTTCTTTTTTCTATATTCTATCTACTCGTTTTCTTTAAAAAAAAAAAAAACCTTGCTACGTGTACTGCGTTAAGCTAACCGAGACTTGTCATAGCACTTGCTTTGTTTTTTTGTTGGTTTTGATTGCTTCTATTGTCCTCATTTGTAAGTCGCTTTGGATAAAAGCGTCTGCTAAATGACTAAATGTAAATGTAAATGTAAAAACAAAAAGAAAGAAAGAAAACCCACCCTGAGACAGACCTGTTAAAATTAGACTTGAATCAATCTCATCGGCAACGATTTCTGAACTCGACTTAAACCTCGCGTTCAAAGTGAAGACCCCTAATTCATACACACATTCATACACAAAAATTGCTCAACATTTTTTTGTTTGCAATAACACTTTGTTTTACACTTCATACATATTTAGAGCAGCTTAAGTGTCCAAATACTTTTTGGAGTAACTGTACATGGGCAACTGCTTGAGGTTTTAACACATGATCAATGTTGGCTCATAAAACATTGTGTCACTGACTGACATCCAAAGGGAAAATAAAAGCCTATTTTTACTTTGCACCAGAGCAAATGCATTGACATTCAGCTAAAAAGGTGAAAAGGTTCAGATGAATTACTTAAATCCTCTTAAAACTATATAATATACAATATATCTTAAAACTATACAACTATGCTGACACAACTGACAGACATTCAACATAGCAAAACACCTCTTCTTTTCACTTTAACATAATCCGCAGTAGCTTGACTATATCCATTCATGACTTCTTGACCCCTGTACTTATGCCTATGTGGCAAGTTGTAAACAAATGATCAGCAGCACAAACGAGGGATTTTATGACTATAGTGTGATGACATGAGGCGTGCTCTGGGCCTATGTCTTCTTAAAGGGTTGTAAACCATGCCTCTCTTTAACACTGCCATGTCTACTCTCTCTGTAAGGCCTCATGTATACAGCCCTAATGTTTCCTGGAGCCTTACTTGCAAAGATCCACTGCTATCAACTGAAATAACTATGTAAGGTTTAGAAATTTGAAATGTAAACCATTTAAAAGGTAATCATTTCACTCCAAATATAAAAATTATTCATCTTCTAGAAAGGCATGTATGAGTATTCACTAAAATGTTGGACTGTAGGATTTTAAAAACTGTCAAAAGCATCTTTGTACGTTTTGAGGAAATAGTAAAAGGTCTATATGTAGCAGAAAGCCTCAGCATGTCAAGCATATGAGCGTGTTAACACTACAGATATCATTTACTCCCACTCATGCCATTTGAAACCAGTACAGTCCCCTGTCTTCTGTCTAACACTAAAGGAGATATTTTGCCTAATGTCTAAGCTGCTTATTTATTTACAGTGGACAGTGACCAGTGGCTGTCAAGCTCCAAACAATACAAAAAAGCATAAACATATGTGAATCATTCATAATATCTGAAGTATTCTGAAGCCATACTATAGCTTTCTGTGAGAAACAGACTAACATTTAATTGTTATTAGCTGAAAGTCCTCCCTCCCCTGTAGCTCTCAAATCACATTTACACCTGTACACCTTCAAGACACGGCAACTTTGAATTTATATTTGAATGTATTGAACAACGTGATACAGAGGAGAGGGAAATAAAAAATATGAGCCATACTCAAATCTCTGATTTTGATTGTGCTTTTCTTGTCCTTTTTGACTGGCATTCAGTTTACATCACGTCGACAAGGGTAGCGTGGACATTCTGTAAAATAGCTTATTTTGTGTTCCACAGAAGAAAGAAGTCATAGTACTACAGACTTGAAACAACACTGAGTTTTCTTTTTTAAATGAACTAGTAAATGAAATGAAAATTAATTAAGACCAGGGGTG
Organism: Aspiorhynchus laticeps; assembly: GCA_023376895.1. Lineage (NCBI taxonomy): Eukaryota > Metazoa > Chordata > Actinopteri > Cypriniformes > Cyprinidae > Aspiorhynchus > Aspiorhynchus laticeps. The sequence goes on from CM041809.1 coordinate 4,887,057, forward strand.
TCACTATAGACCCATTTTACTGAGGCACTGGAGTTTACATGATACTAATCTGAGAATCATTTTCTCTGATAATACTTCAGCAGTCATGTTGTGTGTGTTTTCTATCCGTTGTTTAGAATCAGAACTAAATTCCAGATTTGTGAATAAATTCCTTTTTTGATCTAATCTTATTAGGTTTGCAAAATGTTCTAAATTTGTTTGTCAATCAAAAACATAAAAGCAATAGATAAGATATTTACCTACAATCCATTGCAGGAAAAGAAACCTGCAAATGTCTTTTAACATTTGTCAGCAATGAAGCAGCTTGACTGCAAAGCCAATTTATATAATTATATCCGTATCAGTATCCAATGGGAAAATAAAAGATATTGGGACAAGTTTTTGATGGGGGCGACTAACAGCCCTAATCAACACATCTCATGTGCAAAGATATCAAATGTCACGACGCTACAAACTCTGGATGCACATAAGTGTGTGGTGTCTATGAAACGGGTCAAATTTATGTTTGCACCTTCAACACTGATTCCCCTTTTGCACACATTGCTGGTAGGGGAATCGCCAGAAGATCACATGGTTCCACCGGTGAAAGAAACATAAAACCAACACCTTCTGCGTCCAAGAACATGTGATGCCTAGTACTCGCTCATAGAGACGCACACACTCTAGACAACACATCCTCTAATTCAACAAAATCCACACCAAATACCTAGTATGTCACTGAATGATGGCGTGGATAGTTGCTCCATCCATATACCCAAGATCGTATCATATACATGATGGTGTCACCATTTAACTCCAAGCATCCATCCCGTCCAGTCTGGGCTAATATTATGAAACTAGCCAGGGAAGCTCACAAGGTCCAACCTCATGTCTCAATCTTGCCCTTAGAGATCAAACTAAAAACAAGCATATCCTTTTATTTCGGTCTCAAGCAATAGCTAGCATTAAACAACCTTAAATTTTGCTAGCTGGCTCCTCTGTGAAACAGTGCTATCTACATGAGACAAAGTCTACTTCCACTACCTCTGTGAAAGGCAAGAGCATAAAACTGAAGGGGGGTTAAGCAAAATCCGATCTGAGTGCTTTTGACGAGCATCTCGGGACCAACAGTCCAAAAGTCTCCATCATCCTACACCTCTGATCAGGGCAACATGGATTAACAGGGGAGGAATGGTGGGGTACAACTGAGCACTAGGAGCATCATCAACTGAGCCATGAAATGAAGACTCAAGCTATATTTAACTCTGACTCCATACGCTGTTGGTATGGGAAAAAGAGTACGGCTACATGGTCAGCATCTGCTGGAACAATAGACCTGACACATTAGACATAAAGAAAAGTTTTGCGTATAGTTCAAGTTTACATTTGGAGGGTAAATGAGCATGACAGTGATAAAGATAAGACTGGAAAATGAGGCAACACTGCCAATCTCATTTAGAAATCAAATTTAAAGGATAAAATACATTATACATTTTTATAAACACAAATGCTTACAAAAATATATAAAACAGACAAGAATGTTGAATTGAGTTTCAATATTCTTTTTTTTTTTTTTTTTAATTATTTTATTGTTTTAAAAGAAAAGCCATGATATCAGGACATGAATCTATAGGAGTTTGTCTGAGACTATGGTCAATTATACAATTAGGCTATTATATATTTAGTGGTCATTATACAAAAAGATTTGCCAGCTGAATGACATGACTGACCAATCAGAATCAAGTATTTTAGAGAGAAATATTTTCAAATTTTTCTCACTTCCCATTTTACTGACTTTGTGAAATCCTAATTTGAATTTCTGCTAATCTATTGGACCTAGGCTGTTACCTAATTCCTCAAACATTCTATTTTATATTCTATTCATATCAAGCTTCTTATCAAGCTAGAAACTTCTGTCAAAACATGCTCAACAGCATATTAAATCAACGGTGAAATCAAAACCTTTGGGGGCCAAAATGAATCCTGCAGCTTTCCAGATACAGACACAGCATTGCCTTCAACCGACTGACCTATATGTCATGCAGTGCTCTAGATCACAGCTTTACCTGTCACAGTGAGGTAAATATTTCCACAAAACCCGCAGTCTTTGGTCTTCCTTCCAGCTGAAGTCTGTCTCTCTTACCCGGGGCCAGCGCGAGCTCCAGGACAGCTGTTGCTGACGCAGAAACGTCTTGAATGAAACCTGAGATTGAGCCGCAGGTATAGAGGGTCATCACTGGAAAACTCTAACATACGAGGGTCCTGAAACATTAAAACGCTATTTCTACTTTACCTTCATGGACAGATGCTTTTATGGGTTGTTTTACTGTATAATAATTTCTGTTTCGCCTATGGAGAAGGGTTTTCCCACATACGAGTTTTTAAAGCTTGCATCCTACTGTAGCTGGAATACGAATGAGTATATAAACAGTTTGTTTTCCTTATTTGTTAACGAAAATAACCTGTACTGTTGAATATCGCACACATATTCAGACAGTATAGGGATACGACCTACGTTCGCGAATGGGAAAGAGTTAACACATTCAAACGAGTATTCTGACCGTTGGTTGGACAAAAGGCGCGAAAATCTCTCAAAAAAGTGTAGGCTAATCGATTAACGCGATTAAGATTTCATTTAAATTATTATCGATTTTACATGCTAAATAATTAGTTATGACTAAAATAGGGCTAATAAATTGTGTGTTTTAAGCTTCAGGCCCTTGAATACTTTATATTCATACACAAAGCAGATTTTATAGGCCTATAAAACAAATATAACAATCTCTCTCTCTCTCTCTCTCTCTCTCTCTCTCTCTCTCACACACACACACACACACACACCGACCGTTTAAAGTAGAGCTGAGCAGAAATCTAATATACTTGATCACTCACTGATAATGTTGCAGATGCTTCTTGGAAGAGATGAAGAACTATCATTGAACACTCCACATGCTAACAACAACATTCTTTTCATCAAAAAATATAATAAAATAATTTAAAATAATTTCACATCATGATTTCCACACTGTTTAATACTGAATGTTTCATATTTACAGCATGTTACTGTACGTACTGACTGCAAAATAGCTCATATTTGAAAACTGATAGCCTATTGATGACGTCCTACATCACATTGAACATATTGAACATGTAGCGCCATCCTCTGGTGTCTTATATTTCAAAAAACGAAAAAGAAGTAAAAGTCAGCATTATTTTCTATTTTAAAATGACAGATAATTAAAAATTGTAAAGTATAATGCAAATAAGATATTAACATCTGTCAACATGCCAAAACATTGTGTCACAGTTTAGACAAATGCTACAGTGAAATAAAATACAGTGATACACATAAGCTACACTTAAGTATATAGCCACGGATGTCACTGCATCAGACAAAATATCAAACTAAGAGGCAAAATATGAACCAAGTGCCATTTCTCACACCTTTTACCTCATGCTTTTTTCAACTAACTTGCATGAAAAAAAATCTGTAATGTGTGATATTAACACAATTATTAATATTTAGCACAAAATATTAACACAATTATCATCACAGTGGTTATAACAGTATAACAAGATAAAGCGCAGTTGTGATACAACATACTCAAGTTATGCAGTGAAATCTTGGGTTGCCATTTGGAAAGTGTTGTTGTCAGTTCGGAACTTATATTTCCCAATTTCTTTTCTTATTTCATTCTGGACCTATATAAAAAACAATGAATTAATTAATTCTAATCTCATCAGATCATAAAATGCTTTATATTTTCATATGCAATTAAAAGTTTATTAGATCTTACCTCACAGTTCAAGAAGCAGTATAACAATGCCACAATGAAACCCTTCAAAGAAATATCACAGTTAATATTTTGACATTCGCAGTAGCATAAAGTCAAGTCTTTATTGAAACTTTATGGATTTGTTTTAGTACTTGATTAGTATATTTCTGCATTTTTCTGAAAGATAAAATTATTATTTTAATATTATTAATACAGGTGACAATATGTTCAGATAGCTTTTGTATTTCAAGTACATTTACAGTAGAGGGCAGAGTTTCACTTCATAGAAGCATCTCTTAAGCGTCATACCTCTCAAACGAGAGAGATAGAATAGTTCTTTATTAGACCACTATTGATTAAAGAACATATTTGAGTTCATGTTCTGTATTGTACAGTGTATGTTGAAGTGCCTGAACAGTACCTGGAAGGAACCTAGCACGAGTTCAAAGAAGAGTCTCTCCTCTAGACCCACATGTTCAGGAAACAGAGCAAATACGATGTAATGCACTCCGAAAAGAGGGATGAGCAGAAGAGTTGACTTTGCCAGTCGCCTGAATGGTAGATAAAAGAGACCAGGGCACCTTTTATATGTAAAATTATGTATTTGTAATACTGAAAAGAAACCAAAAATAGCCATAACGTTTGATTGTACAATTTGTAATAATTATTTAACAGATCTCACCTGTAAAGTTTCCTGTCTCCTCCATTTGATTCTGGGGTTTTTGTCTTGACAACTATAATCCTGCTTATGTTAACAAACACCAGAAAGCTCACCTGTAAAGTTTAGAAGCACATTATTTTGGTCCATAGTCAATCATGCTAAGAAATTTGGTGGGGAAAATCAGGGGCGCAGATAGGATTTTTTAACTGGGGGGACCAAGCAGCAGTCCAATTTTTTCAGTCCAGAAAAATCACCAGCTCTGTCAGAGACGATAGTATACGATCACTATGGTTACTGCTACAGGCACAATTGAGGCAGCTACCAGCTCCTCATAGGACCCCAGGGTCAGGAGCAATGTTCCCTCTGCCGCGAGATGGTCCTCACTGCAGAACACAAGATCCAGGGGGCGGAGTTGGATCTAGATCCAACTCCTCCCACCTTACATAGACCTAAACCTACCCGTCTCCACCCCCTGATCCCTAAACCCACCCTTCCCCACCCCTAAACCTACTAATCTCCACCCCCTGGATGTGGATCCAACCCCGCCCCCTGGATCTGTGTTCTGCAGTGAGGGGCTACTGTCTGCGGCCGCGCAGAGGAAATAATGTGCCGCACACACGCAAAAATTAGTTGGGAAATCCATTTGATTAAATTCTAGTAAAAGCGAATGAACTGCAATGCTCGGGTAAACCGCTATAGAGTTGATATCGCTATAGAGTTATAACCGGTGAATGCGGTTTACAGGTTTCATAGAAAGATGAGTCGTTGTAGAAACCAAATCTTTTAATGTTTGCGGACAAAATAGCTCAAATCGAAAGCCTAAAACTAATTCAAAGATTTACTTGAGTACAAGAAAGTACTACATTTTTAATGTTCTTAAGTATTAAAGGTAAAAAAACAACAACTTTAATTTATGAAATGTAGTGCAGTAAAAAGTATGACATTATGCTTTGGAATGAAGTAAAGTTTTCCAAAGAGAAACCCTGATAAACTACAGATACTTTTTAAATTTACTTGATTAAAGTAAAAATACTTCACTACTGTCCACCTCTGATGTGAAATAAAACGTCATCATGTATTAAAGAAGAGTGGCTTGATTAAGTGCTGGAAACAGTGGATGATGGACACAGAGCGGTACATTTACAGTCACACACAGGTGTATTGTGTGAACTGTGAATGTTTAGATAGCTATAGAAGAATTCACTTTTTTATATTTAACTTACAGATCTCAGCTTTAATACTTCAGTTTGTCTTCTATTCTATTCTATCCTATCTGTTTAAATGCTTCAGTTTGTTTTGATATTATATTATATTATGTTAGGCCTATATTATAAACCTAATAAATAATTGACCTTGTTTTAACAGAGCCATCTTATGCTCATCAAGGATGTATTTATTTGATCAAAAATACAGAAAAAAATCAGTAATATTGTGAAACATTATTGCAATTTCTAATACTGGTTTCCTATTTTAATATACTTTAAAACATAATTTATTTCTGCGTTCAAACTGAATTTTCAGCATCATTTCTCCAGTCTTCAGTGTCACATGATCCTTCAGAAATCATTCTAATATGCTGATTTATTATCAGTGTTGAAACTGTTGTGCTACTTCATATTTTTTTGGAACCGTTGATACTGTTTTCTTTGATTTAATAAAAAGTTCAAAAGAGCATTTATTTAAAATATAAATCTTTTCTAACAATATAAGTCTTTACTATCACTTTTTATCCATTTAACACATTCTTGCTGAATAAAAGTATTATTTTATTTAAAAAAAGCAAAGAAAAAAATTACTGACCCGAAATCTTTGAATAGTAGTGTGTATTGTGACACAAAATTTATATTTTGAATAAACAGTTCTTTTTAACTTTTTATATATCAAAGAATACAGAAAAAAATATCACACATCCCAAAAAATATGAAGCAGCACAACGGTTTCCAACATTGATTATAAATCAGCATATTAGAATGAAGGATCACGTGACACTGAAGACTGGCGAAAAAGACCTCGCCCCTATTGTGATACCTCCGCCCCACATGTACGTACACAACCATGCCAACGACGATCGCAGAAACAAGTGAAGAAGACACAAGCATATTCAAGCAAAAGCCAACAAGGATGAGTTGTGTGAAACAAAGCAAAATCAACGTTACTCACCTGTCAAAAAGAAACAACACAACCGCGGCGTCCGATTTGAGCCCTTCCCGCTCCTTAAGTTTCTCTCCACCGCTGGAAAGCTGCTCCGATATTTACACGGGTCCTACCTCTTGCCTGATCATAAGCTTTCTTTTTAATGTTTTGTTTCTTTGATATTTTCTCCTCTTTTTTTTTTTAATCTGCCATTTCTCTCTATCTGTAGTCGATCTGCTAATATCCGTCCTGTACACTCAAATTGAGCGCTCTCTTCTGTCTATCAGTACAAGACACGCCCCCTTACTGCTGGTTGGCTGCAAGTGTGTTTTGGGACTCGGTCAAGCACTGTGTCAAAAGCGTTTTTCAAAAATTGCTTCGTGCACGTTTAAAGGAGCGGCGGTCCGGGCTGCAACTAGAGGAAACCCTGATTGATCCTCTGTTTACCGATGTCGCCTTTCATAGAGACAGTGAGGGGGACGGATCGGGTCACTATGAATCTGGGGGGGTCATGTCCCCCCCGTCCCCAGTGCCATCTGCGCGCCTGCTGCATACCAGTGTGTTCATATTTGTGTTTTGAAGATGAACAAAGGTCTTACGGGTTTGAAACAACATGAGGGTGAGTAATTAATGACAGAATTTTCATTTTTGGGTGAACTAACCCTTTAATGCCATCTAATGAATAGGGAGTGAAGCCGGGACCGGTGGATGCCATAGTGGTCGTGAAGCCCAAACCAGGTGCTACTTCAGCAAGTGGAATCAGGTATGCAGAGTCATTGTAAACAGGTTTGCTATACTATACTGTGTAGCAAAAATTACTATTGATTGCTTGATAATATTATTCCAGATCTGCACTATAAGTCCTACAGTGGTGAGCTGCCAGTCCCATCAACCCTCGACCCTAAAGCTGCCTATGCTGACTACAAAAAAGACTCTCTTCCCCTTAACTGCAAAATGAATCTCTCACCTGACAAGCCACTCGTGGACTCCATCTTTGGTAAGGTACAGGCTGGCATTATCCTGTCATATCAATATCCACCAGTGTTGCCAATTTAGCAATTTTGTAGACTTTTTTCTAATGTTTAGGGACATACAGGTGCATCTCAATGAATTAGAATGTCGTGAAAAAGTTCATTTTTTCTTGTAAGTTATTTCAAAAAGTGAAACTTTCATATATTTTAGATTCATTGCATGTAAAGTAAAGTTTGAAAACATTTCAAAAGTTTTTTTTGTTTTAATTTTGATGATTAGAGCTTACAGCTCATGAAAGTCAAAAATCAGTATCTCAAAATATTAGAATATTTACATTTGAGTTTCAATTAATGACCATCCCTACAGTATAAATTCTGGGTATCTCTTGTTCTTTGAAACCACAATAATGGAGAAGACTGCTGACTTGGCAATGATCCAGAAGATGAACATTCATGCCCTCCACAAAGAGGGTAAGTCACATAGGGTCATTACTGAAAGGTGTGGCTGTTTACAGAGTGCTGTATCAAAGCATATTGAATGCAAAGTTGACTGGAAGGAAGAATTTGGATAGGAAAAGGTGCACAAGCAACAGGGATAACTGCAAGCTTGAGAATACTGTCAAGCAAAGCTGATTCAAACACTTGTGAGAGCTTCACAAGGAGTGGACTGAAGCTGGAGTCAGTGCATCAAGAGTCACCACGCTCAGACGTCTTCAGGAAAAGGGCTACCAAGCCACTTCTGAACCAGAGACAACATCAGATGCGTCTTACCTGGGCTGTGGAGAAAAATAACTCAGTGGTCCAAAGTCCTCTTTTCAGATGAAAGTAAATTTTGCATTTCATTTGGAAATCAAGGTCCCAGAGTCTGGAGGAAGAGTGGAGAGACACAGAATCCATGTTGCTTGAAGTCCAGTGTGAAGTTTCCACAGTCAGTGATGATTTGGGCTGCCATGTCATCTGCTGGTGTTGGTCCACTGTGTTTTCTGAGTCCACAGTGAACGCAGCCATCTACCAGGAAATTTTAGAGCACTTCCATGCTTCCTTCTGCTGACAAGCTTTATGGAGATGCTGATTTCATTTTCCAGCAGGACTTGGCACCTGCCCACACTGCCAAAGGTACCAAAAGCTGGTTCAATGACCATGGTGTTTGTACTAAATTGAGGGCCAGTTTTGACTGTTCATGCAGTTATTTGTGTAATAGTTTTATTCGTTTTATGATTATTAGTCTGGCAGTTAGTTAATGACCTATAGTTAGGACCCAGACCGCATAGAGACCCGGATGCTGGCGCAGTTTAGAAAAAGGTGTAAGCGCTGTTATTATATAAGCGCGAGATCGTTGGACCTAACGGTGATGATAACATCATTTAATCCGCGATGCTTGAGTAATCGCATGTGTGCGTGCATCAAGGAGTAAGTTAATTTCTTTATACTGTATATTTACGTTGCTACTGTTAATTTATGTTTAAAGACGTGCTTATCACGTATGCCGTAACACATCTCTGTAATCTAATCGCAAACTAATCCTGTTATGCAATCACTGTATGAATATTTACCGTGTTTTATTGACATACGAAATGCCGACTGCTATTCATTTGCATACTGATGTTCTTTAATGTAAACTTGTATTTTATTGTTGTTTTTTCTATTTCTAGAACCACACTCAAGTAAATTGTTCAAATTCTGAAAGAGTGGTCTGTGAGTGGTGTGTGCTTCTAACTCCTCCAACTGACATAACTTAATTGTTCTGACCGGACAATTTTTGGTGGTTGCCACCGGGTATTAATTAGCACCTAAGAGCTTAACAATTCTTTACATGGTCCTTCGAGCCGGATAGGGCAACTTCTGAAATAGCATAATGTCCATACCCGAAGAGGAGATTAGCGATGCTACTGTTCGCTCTCGTCGCCGAACACAGATGCCAAGATACCTCGAAGACTATGAGGTGGATTATGTGCCAGAGCAGCGATTAGTGCACACACCCTCAGGCCACTCCAACGAGGGAGAACAATTAGTAGGGGCTACAGGAGGTCCACTACCACCCTGCAACACCTTGGTTGCTGGCATTGATCATTTTCCTGCCTATGAAGGGACTCCACACTTTCCTCCTGAAGTATTACAGATGCGCCTGAAGGATCTGGAAGAGGAGAACCGTCAGCTTCGACGTGACCTCAGAGAACACTCTGCCGCTCACTCTCCAAGGCATCTGTCTCCATCTCAGCCAATTCATTCGCTCAGACATTCAATGCGTAATATGGAGGAACAAGCCTCTACTTCAACGTCATATCACAGAGTAACGTCTTCAAGAGATCAAAGAGATCCATGTTATGAGAAGGATAAGTCAGTGAAGTGTAGTGAGGATAAGTTATGCGCAGAACGTCAACGAGACAGAATAGATGAGATCATCCATGAGCTTCAGAGGATGAAAGCGAGTTCCAAGACATCCAGATCAGCATCGCCACCATCAAAGCGTGCGGCAACACCCCAGAGGGCCGAGCATGCTGATGACCACTACCAGCACCCAAGGGAGCCATCCACACACTATTACAGCCCTATCTCAAGGCAACAGCAACCATATGTGCCTTATCATTCCTCACTTCCACCTAGTCGAGAGAACATCTACCGTGGTCCAACCCCTACTATTCCTGATTTCACTAGAGAGGATCCACGAGAGTTTACCCATTTAAAGGTAGCTCTTGATAATCTTCTGCCTGCTGACGCTACAGAGCGCTTTAAGTTCCAGATATTGACAGACCACTTGAAGCTTGAGGAAGCATTGCTCATTGCTGACTCCTACAGTAATAGCAGGTACCCTTACAGTCATACCATGCAAGCTCTAACAGAACTCTATGGACAACCCCATCAACTTGCACTTCAGCGTATTGCTGGGCTGATGGATGGACCTAGCATAAGAAGTGGTGACACCAAAGCATTCAGGCTTTTTGCACTGAAGATACGGGCCCTGGTTGGAATGCTGGATCAGTTAGGAGGTCCTGGACGTACAGAACTGACTTGCGGGTCACACGTCTCCCGACTCCTGGCTAAATTGCCCCACGATCTCCGGGCAAACTTTAAGAGGTATGTCAATCCCCTTAAGACGCCAATCCCGACCTTGTTAGACTTGGCAGAATGGATGGAATATGAGGTGAGGGTACAAGAAGACGGTACACAATTCAGTACTGACTCAAGTGGAGAGAGAATGAGTTCCTACAGAGAACAGCGAAGAGCGCCGAAAGTTTCACACAAACCTACTGCCATCTTCCATGGAAGTGAGCAAAGGCAAGCCCCCAAGGCAGAATCAGTTCAGCAAAGTGCAGTTTCTGAGGTGAGATCACAAGAGAAACCAAAGAAATACTGCCCCTTCTGCAACACAACTCAACACTATCTCAACCAGTGTTCAAACTTTAAACTGCTGACTAAAGAACAGATTGTGACCTGGATCAGATCAAATCAGAGATGCTGGAAATGTGGACGTGATCATCAAGCAGGTCAGTGTACTCTTAAAGCAAAATGCAAGAAATGTCAGAGGAGACACCTAGAGGTCCTGCATGAGGTCAATAATGAAAGGATTGCTCATGATACCAAAGCAACAGAAGAGATCACCCAGTCTGCCAGCACTGCAGTAGAAACTCTGTATGTCGATCGTCCAACAGGCAGCAGTAAAGTGTTACTGAAACTGTGCAGAGTCATCATACGCAACGGAGACCTTTCACTGGATACATATGCCCTGCTAGATGATGGATCAGAACGCACCATACTTCTCCATGAGGCAGCTCAGCAACTCAGCCTTCGCGGTAAGCCTGAAGACCTGTCTCTTCGCACAGTGCGCCAAGACATCCGCATCATCTGTGGCTCCACAGTATCATTTACAGTGAGTCCCGCCACACAACCAGATCGCAACTTCACAATCAAGAGAGCTTTCACAGCTGAGGAGCTTGGACTAGCACCTCATACTTACCCAATTGAGACATTACAGAAGAGATATCACCATCTCAAAGGCCTACCTTTGCAGTCAATGGACCATGCGAGGCCATTACTGCTCATTGGGTCAGATTACCCACAACTAATCACCCCAGTTGAGCCAGTCCGGTTGGGACCCCCTGGAGGTCCAGCAGCAGTGAAAACTCACTTGGGATGGACATTACAAGGTCCATCAAAGTTCCTCGAATTCATCCCCCACATGCCGCAGTGCCTGTTCACATCTGTCAGCCTTGCACCTAATGATCTGTTCAGTCAAGTAGAAAGGTTGTGGCAGATGGACATCTTGCCCTATCGCAACGAAAAGCTTGTGACAAGATCGAAGCAAGACACAGAAGCTATGCACATGTTGGAGGAGGAAACGATCAGGGTAGAGGTGAAAGGTGTGCAAAGATATGCTACCCCTCTCCTCTGGAAAACTAGCCCTCCACCTCTGGCTGCTCCAAAGGAGGCAGTACTGCCTCATTTGCGGCGGACTGAAAATCAGCTGTCCCAGAGTCCTGAGAAATCTCAAGTGTACAAGTCTGAAATAACCAAGTTGTTGGATGCAGGCTATGTAAAGAAAATCCCTCAATCCACAGCTGTACAGATCCAAGGATGGTACATTCCGCACCACATGGTCCACCACAACGGCAAGAACAGGATTGTATTCAACTGTTCCTTCAAGTTTCAAGGACTGAGTTTGAATGAATACCTTCTTCCAGGACCGACTCTGGGTGCAAACTTGTTGGGGGTACTTCTCCGTTTCCGAGAACATGCAGTAGCTATCAGCAGTGACATAAAGGGGATGTTTCATCAGGTCCGTCTCCAGACAAAAGACCAAGCATTCTTGCGATTCCTGTGGCGAGACCTGAACACCACCAGCCCACCTGATATCTACCAGTGGACAGTGTTACCATTCGGTACCACTTGCAGCCCGTGCTGTGCAACCTTTGCTCTCCGGAAGCATGTTGCCGATCACAGCAATCCAGACAGTGAGGTACGTGCATCAATAGAGCGTTGCTTTTATGTAGATAATTGGCTGCAAAGTATTCCCTCTCTTGATACTGCCAGGCATCTAGTGGATGACATGCGACATCTGCTAGCCGAGGGAGGATTTGAACTGCGCCAATGGGCTAGCAACACTCCTCAAATCCTGCAACATCTGCCGCAGCAAATCAGATCAGAGAACTATGAGCTTTGGTTCAGTTCAGACAGGGCAGACCCTCAGGAACGCACACTAGGACTTAGGTGGCAGTGTGGATCTGACACACTTGGATACAAACATGGCCATGTCATTAAAGCTGAACCGACCATGCGACACATTTATCGCATCCTTTCGAGTCAATATGATCCTTTGGGATTCATTAACCCATTTATCACCCGAGCAAAGATCATAGTACAAAGGCTCTGGGACAAAAAAAGAGAATGGGATGACCCTGAATTGCCCGCAGACCTCAGAAACGCATGGCTCACTTGGGAAGACGAGCTTCCACAACTCCCAAATGTCACGCTGCCCAGATGCTACACTACGAAAGTAGATCCCTTGACCAGTTCAAGAAGTGTGCACATATTCTGTGATGCCTTGGAGCGGGCATACGGCTCTGTAGCGTATCTCCGCACTGAAGATAACAAAGGCCATATAGAGGTATCATTCTTGGCAGCTAGATCACGAGTAGCTCCAAAGAAGCAGCAGACAATCCCCAGACTTGAGCTTTGCGCAGCTCTAACTGGATCACAAATGGCAGCAGTTCTGCAAAGAGAGCTCATGCTAGACATCAGCAGTTTCAAATACTGGACTGATTCAACCACAGTTTTAAACTGGCTGCAGTCAGACTCGTGCCACTTCAAAGTGTTTGTGGGAACTAGAATCGCAGAGATTCAAGAGCTTACTGACTCACAGTTATGGTCGTATGTGCACTCTCAAGACAACCCCGCTGATGATATTACTCGTGGAATGTCCTTGTCTCAGCTTGCCAAACCTTGCCGGTGGAAGGATGGCCCAGCATTCTTACAGAAACCTCCATCACACTGGCCAAAATTACCCAACCTAGAGCCAGCCGCTACCTCACAGGAATTGCGTAAACCAGCATCTTTCCATCTTCTCATGACTCAGAATGACAGGCATCCAGGTGCTACATCTCAATATGACAGCTTTCAAGCGCTTCTTGATGCAACAGCCCAATTCCTTTACGGGGCGGCCAGTCCCACAGACACTGTCACGGCTGACACATATAAGAAAGCTGAACTTAGAGTCATCCAACAGTCACAAATGGAAAGCTTCCCTGACGAGTATGCCCAGCTTCAAGCAGGGAAACCCATCTCCCCAAACAGCCGTCTAAAGACATTAGCTCCTGAATTTGATCCCGACAGTCAACTGATAAGAGTAGGTGGAAGACTCAGACAATGCCATCTGCTGAGCTCTGATATTCTGCACCCTATTGTTTTAGACCCAATCCATCCAGTGACTAAACTTCTGATTAAGCAGTATGACACACAGCTACATCACCCCGGTACTGAACGGGTCTTTGCCGATATCAGAAGGCGCTTCTGGATCTTGAGAGGTCGACAAGCTGTTAGATCAATTCAGCATCACTGCACTGAGTGTCAGAAATGGCGTGGCAAGCCCAATATCCCTAAAATGGCAGACTTACCCCCTTCCAGCCTAAGACTCTTCCAACCAGCCTTTTAGTCCACAGGCATGGACTGTTTCGGCCCATTTACCATCAAAATTGGGCGTCGAAATGAGAAACGCTGGGGCATCATCTATAAATGCCTAACCACAAAGGCAGTGTACATCGACCTTCTATCTCAAGCAGACACAGACTCCTTCCTCATGTCTCTACGCAGATTCATCGCCCGTAGGGGAAAACCTCACGAGTTGCTCAGCGACCAGGGCACCAATTTCAAAGGCGGAGACCGTGAGCTGAAGGAAGCCTTCAACAATATTCACCCTCAGTTGCAAACAGAACTTGCCAAACAACAGATTGACTTTCAGTACAATCCACCAAACTCCCCCCACTTCGGTGGATCTTGGGAAAGAGAGATTAGATCTGTTAAAGCTGCACTGTACACAGCCATTGGTGCACAAACTGTCACGGAAGAAGTGCTCAGGACTGTCCTAATTGAAATAGAGGGAATTCTAAATTCAAAGCCATTGGGATATGTATCCTCTGATGTTGCTGATCCAGACCCAGTAACGCCTAATTCACTCTTGATGGGACGACTGGATTCTGCTTTGCCTCAGGTAATTTACCCTGAATCTGAACTGCTTAGCCGCAAACGCTGGAGACACAGCCAAATACTGGCAGACCAGTTCTGGAACGGTTATCTGCGTAACTACCTGCCTGGACTCCAGTCTCGCCAGAAGTGGCAACAAGAAAAAGACAATCTGGCAGTTGGGACGGTAGTCATGATCGCTGATCCACAATTTCCCCGAGCACTCTGGCCCACTGGAAAGGTGAAAGCTGTCATACCTGGAGCTGATGGTAAAGTCAGAGCTGCAGAGATTCAGGTCAAAGATAGAACTTACATTAGGCCTGTTGTCAGACTGATTAAGCTACCTCCACTCCCTGAATGACTGAATGAGTACTGGCCCAAGATGCAAATCTGCAAGCACATTTGGGGGCGGCTGTACTAAATTGAGGGCCAGTTTTGACTGTTCATGCAGTTATTTGTGTAATAGTTTTATTCGTTTTATGATTATTAGTCTGGCAGTTAGTTAATGACCTATAGTTAGGACCCAGACCGCATAGAGACCCGGATGCTGGCGCAGTTTAGAAAAAGGTGTAAGCGCTGTTATTATATAAGCGCGAGATCGTTGGACCTAACGGTGATGATAACATCATTTAATCCGCGATGCTTGAGTAATCGCATGTGTGCGTGCATCAAGGAGTAAGTTAATTTCTTTATACTGTATATTTACGTTGCTACTGTTAATTTATGTTTAAAGACGTGCTTATCACGTATGCCGTAACACATCTCTGTAATCTAATCGCAAACTAATCCTGTTATGCAATCACTGTATGAATATTTACCGTGTTTTATTGACATACGAAATGCCGACTGCTATTCATTTGCATACTGATGTTCTTTAATGTAAACTTGTATTTTATTGTTGTTGTTTCTATTTCTAGAACCACACTCAAGTAAACTGTTCAAATTCTGAAAGAGTGGTCTGTGAGTGGTGTGTGCTTCTAACTCCTCCAACTGACATAACTTAATTGTTCTGACCGGACAATTTTTGGTGGTTGCCACCGGGTATTAATTAGCACCTAAGAGCTTAACAATTCTTTACAGTGTTACTGTGCTTGATTGGCCAGCAAACTCGCCTGACCTGAACCCCATAGAGAATCTATCGGGTATTGTCAAGAGGAAGATGAGAGACACCAGACTCAACAATGCAGATGAGCTGAAGGCCACTGTCAAAGAAACCTGGGCTTCCATACCACCTCAGCAGTGCCACAAACTGATCACCTCCATGCCACGCCGAATTGAGGCAGTAATTAAAGCAAAAGGAACCCCTACCAAGTATTGAGTACATACGTATACAGTAAATGAACATACTTTCCAGAAGGCCAACAATTCACTAAAAATGTTTTTTTTTATTGGTCTTATGAAGTATTCTAATTTGTTGAGATAGTGAATTGGTGGGTTTTTGTTAAATGTGAGCCTAAATCATCACAATTAAAAGAACCAAAGACTTAAACTACTTCAGTCTGTGTGCATTGAATTTATTTAATACACGAGTTTCACAATTTGAGTTGAATTACTGAAATAAATGAACTTTTCCACGACATTCTAATTTATTGAGATGCACCTGTATATAGCAAGTTCTTGGACAAACCTTATCTAAGTTCTCATCTTGCCCACTGATCTATATTCATCTTTATATAGATCACTGAATTTGCCATTATGATGTCATCTAGTGACATTTAGCTACCAGTTTTAGCTATTTTCAGTTGAAAGCAGTTGGCACCACTGGTCTTCAGTGTGGTCCAGGGACAAATCCAGGGCAGCAGGCTCAGCAGTGGAGCAGTAGTCGTGGTCCGAATAGTCCACATCCATAGAGGGGTCATCAGTATGCAGTGTCTTTGTTTGGTCGCTCTATCCTTTCCCAAACTCCGGTCCGTGGGGCTGGAAGAGTGAAGTTGTTCCAGTGAAAAAGCACCGGGACAGCTCCATTCTTCAGACGTCTGCGTCCATAAAATTAAAGACGTCTGTAAAATTGTCTCGTCATATATTAACTACCCACCTCTTCTGTATTTCGTTGTCTTTAGGAAACATGTGGAAACTGAGGAAAGAGTTGAATTTAGAAGATGCTGTACATTGCGGCACAGAGCAGTGGTGGCTAGAAGTGCTGTCCTCCCGTTTTTGAAATTATACTTTCATACGTTTAAATGTCATTATGATGTAAATGAGGTAAACACAAATACGTAGGCTATATCTATATAAAGCAAACCATCATCAACACAATTATCTGTAGCTGTTTTGGTGACTAGCGTCCCTGTAGTAGCACAATACTCTACGATCAGTAGAAGTAAGCGAGGGTCCTGAGATTTCACCGGAAATACATCATGCACCGCCGTGCATAGAGCCCATTGATAAACATTATTCTGTCAGCAAAAAATTCCTCAAACTGAACATTTTTCACATTCTTAGTTCTTTGCAGAAATGACTTTATTTTGTCAAAATTATAATCACTGCATCGACTTCGTCCTGTCTTACTGTCCACTACTTCTCTGTCAGAATCGTCAATCGTGCTGCCTTCAGTGTCATCAAGCTTTTCAGCTTCTGTTGATGTTAGTCGGCTCATTTTAGCCATTTCCGAACTTTAGTATTGAGTATTTTAAAAAAAAGAGAGAGAGAGAGGGTGTGTGGGGGAGATTGTGTATAGATTATACACAAATTCACAATGGAAAATCTGACTTTATTCATTACATAGAGCTTTAATCAATATTTTATAAGAATTTGGTTTCACATTAGGCTACTTGTACATGTAAAAATCTGACCTGGATGCAAAACACATGATCATAAGCATACAGTTTCTGATAACTGTATCACCACTTCCATGAATATGTTTTTTCATCTAGCTGTTTAAGGTGTTTTCTGATTTTAAAACTAAATTAATACAAAATTCTCAACCTGGATTTATGTAATGTTAATTTCTGTTCTAGAAATGTATGCAAAGTAGTGCATATTTAATAAGATAATGCATAATTTGCTTATTTAAACAATTCGGGAAAAAATGTTTGCAATTCGTAAAGTATATCTGTTACATTTTTAGTCTATTCACCTGGGGTGTCTTGCTTAGAAGATTGTCTAGGTGATAATAACGCATGGAAACCGCCAGAACTGAAATGAACGCATTACCTGGATGTGAAGACTTTAGAGCAGCTCACGGAATGGCCCAGGTCGCACATCGCGCGATATTCGGGATCGTTCTCCCGGGACAGTTCGACATGTAACGCGTAAACCGACAGAACTAAACCCAGAAAACACAGGATGAAGCGGACGCGATATTCCCATTTAGGAACTCCTGTAGAGGAATGGCTCGAGGACATTGTTAAACGTTTTGAAAAATTACGTAATTTACAAAAGCCTGTTTTGTATAGGCTTGCAGACTAAAAGTTGCTACTCTTAAGTGAAATCTGTAACAGTAGAATATGTATGCTCGAATTTGACAGGCTCCCACCTTGAATATATTGCAACGTGGAAAAGTCTGAGAGACGAGCTGTGATTGGACCAAAGAACTGCAACGCGTGGCATGACCTGACCGATGCTACTGGCTAATAACGGTTTCCTATGGGATGATGCGCTGTTTTTTCTCCTGCAGGGGGCGCTTGGCGGCTCACATTTAAAACACACAGTATGACGGTTTGGATGATTTATTCATTTATTCCACGTTTTCTAATGTTCGAATTTGTAAACGAATGTAAAGTTTGTTTCGTTGTATGGAAACCAAACCTGTGGAAAATAAATAAATAAATATAAACAAGTACAATAATTTTATTTTTATAAATTTAATAATAATACATTTTATAAATATATTTTTAAATAAATTTAATTAATAAATTACATTTAGTCATGAATTTTTATTTATTTATACATTTAAATAATAAATGAAGAAAGTAATATAAAAATAAATTCAGCACCAAATGTATTCCTTTATTTATTTTCCTATTATTATTATTATTTCTTCTTCTTCTTATCATTATTATTATTATTTCGTCTTCTTCTTCTTCTTATATTATTATTATTATTCCTACAGGTTTGGAACTCCATATTGGTGTTTATAAATGATTATGTAGAGTATGACATGTTAGCATGTGCGCGTCTTTCTTATTTACACTCGACACCGCCCAAAGAATGACCCTTACACTTCAAAGGAGCCCGCCCCTCGAGCAATGTTGTCGAATCCCATTGGTTAATCCTGTAGCGAGCAAACAGTCGATTGGCAGTTTTGCTGCCATTCAAACACAATACGGAAGAACACAAGGAAGTAAAACGGTGCTTCGTGATAGCAAAGAATAGACATGGTTTGAAAGAACCGCTCAGAATTTCCACTGCTTCCATATATTAACAGGTAATTATGACCGCTTTCATTACACAATATTTGCTTTTATTGGTCTTTGTTCTAATATGAAAAGAAAGAAAGAGTGAACATATTGTTGTCAAAGCTCTTTTGGGCCAGCACTCTCACGCCCCTGCGGCATGTAAACAGGATTAATTGCTCACAAACGGCAGCTATCTGTAGTATGTTGTCCCATTACGAGCAATTACAGATAAGTGATGTCTGCTTCTGTTATTTTATGGTTTATTTAAATTATATTTCTTTCAACGAATACATAAAGTCTTGTTTTCATATTTGGAATATTTGTATTATTATTTACAAACTATAAACGTGTGTGTTACATTAAAGTAGTACTGTCTTTGAAATACTGTAAATTATTGTTATTTTTTCTGTTACTGATTAATAGGGAATATTAGTTAGACTGTGCATTAACTGTCAGACATGTCCATGAGTCCATACACTGAACAGAAATTAAAATCTATAATGTTTAACCGTTTTCTGAATGTTTTGTTTCAGAATGTCAACCAATGAGAGGGACGAGATAAATGACACCCAAGCAGTGCCGGCCCGAAAAGCCTCCGAGGGCAACAGCAGGAGAGAGGGCAACACTGACAAGAACCATCACAGAGGCGTTACAGAAGGTCCCTCTCAGCCTAATGATGACACATCTATTGTAACAGATGCAAATACTGTCGCAGATAAGAACTTGGCTCTGCTTAAAGCCCACTCCCTGGATGTGAAGTTTGAAGTTGGAGAAGAATATGACATTATTGAGACCATTGGTACAGGTGCTTATGGTGTGGTCTCATCGGCCCGAAGACGAGACAATGGTGAGGGTGCCAAGATGCATTTCAATGTCTTACAGTAAATAGACTAAATATTTGATGTCAGAATTCATTATTATTATTATTATTAGTAGTAGTAGTAGTTACTATTTATTACATAATAATTCATATATTATTATTACACCATTATTAATTTATAATAATAATTATTGTTATTATAAAATTATATTTATAATATTAAAAAAAATTCTAATAATATAAGTTTATAAATATCAAATTAAATGTACCATAAAAATGTCTTCTTGTTCACATTTACATTTACATTTAATCATTTAGCAGACGCTTTTATCCAAAGCGACGTACAAATGAGGAGAACAATAGAAGCAATCAGACCATCGAGAGAGCAACAGTATACAAGTGTCATGACAAGTCTCAGTTAGTCTAGCACAGTACACGTAGCTAGGATTTTTTTTTTTTTTTGTTAAATAGAATAGGTAAGTTAGTATTAGTTAGTCAGGTGCTGGCGAAAAAGATGTGTCTTTAGAAGTTTTTTGAAAATGGCTAAAGACTCAGCTGTTCGAATTGAGATCGGGAGGTCATTCCACCAGCTGGGCACAGTCCAGGAAAAATTATTAATAATGTTCATTATTAATAATGACCAGAACATTATTTGCTCTTTGTTTACTAATATGCAATACGTTTTTTTTATATATATATACTGATTTTATAGCAATTAGTATATATTTAAGATAATGTATTGTAATTGAGGCTGTGAATTCAACCTGTTAATTTAAGGGGATTAAAAAATTATGACGAAAATTGAACACAATCCTGTTCCCTGACATTCATGTCGATTTGTAATAAGGGGTTTTCTTACCATTGCAACACAGTATGACTATATTCGGCTTAGAAAAATGCATATCATGTAATTATTTTGATTCAAAATTTAAATAATCAATTAAAGGGGTCATCGGATGCAAAATTCACTTTACAAGTTGTTTGAGCATAAATGTGTGTTGGAAGTGTGTGTACACAGCCATCCTATAATGATAAAAATCCACCAGTGTTTTTTTTTTTTTTTTATCCCTATTTTAAAATCTCCTTTCTCAAATCAGGCTGTTCTGATATTCCTGTCAGAATGACGTAGTTCTGCACAGACTGCTCCCACGATAGTTGATTGACAAGACCGTCTTACCTTAGACCCGTCCTGAGTGAGCTGAGAGCTGTCTGTCATTGTGTCGACTCCAGTGCAGGGGAAGACAAGATGTCTCCAATTAAGCGATTGAGGTGTTTTGTTGTTGGATGTAATAATGAACATAGCAGTGGTCATTTACTCCCGAAATCTGAGCCGCTGAAGACGCAGAGGATTAACGTTACTTTCGTTTTGAAGGGAATGCAAATGTGTCTGTTCGCGCGAATCATTCGTGATCTAGCCTCACCTACAGAATAAGTGAGTATAAGGTTTTTTTTATTAAGTCTTTGCAATCGCTATTCCTAATAACGTGCTAGTTAGCCAGTTTCGCGCTAAAGTAAACAGTACTGCTCGTCACCCCATGGAAGAGAGGGGCGGGGTCAGCAGAGCTCATTAGCATTTAAAGCAACATGGACTAGAATGGCTTGCTAAAAACAGAGCTGATTTTGACATGGTAAAAAAGGTGTTTTTTACACTACCATTGAGAAATTTTTACCAAAGTATGTTATAGACTTTTCATTAAGACCCTAAAGAATCATATCAACTTGTGGAAAATGGGCATCCGATGACCCCTTTAATGTTCCTATGGGCTGGGCGATATATCGAACACGGTTATCATGCGCATCTCGTCAGTAAAGCTGGTTCTGTGATTAGCGGTAAATCTCTATCACCTGCTTTCAAATGGAGCGACATTTAATACACAGAGCCGTAGTTCACTGACAAGCTATGCAATATCGCGTTCATTATCGAAGATAATCACAGAACCAGCTTTACTGACGAGATGCGCATGACAATCGCATGCGATATATCGCCCAGCCCTAGTTCCTATCCACCTTATTCTTTCTGTAAAAATGGGCATGGCCATTTGTAAATTTGATGGGTCTTGCTTCTGGTCTCATTGTCTTCCAGCTATTTTTAGCTGTACAAAACCGCTCATTTTGCTGCATGATTTTGCAAATCGGTGTGCCTTACCATATTATTTTAATGTATTATCTTAATTATGAACACGCTGGTTTGTAGTGCAAACAGTTTTTCCATGTACTACATGTTGTAATTCTTTTCATTATTTTCCTATAGCGGCTAATAAACCAGAATAAGAATAAGGTGGACAATGTATTAAGATAATTCACGAATATGTAGCATTTAAAGAAGCAAGAACTGTTTTTGTCTCAGTTAGAAACTATGCTCTTAATATGAGTCTTTTTTAAAATGTCATTTCTTTTAATTTAATTTAATTTAATGTAAATATTGTTTTAATTTATTTCTGCAAAAATGCATAAATGTACGGAAGTTCTAAGCAGCCATGCATTATTATTTTTTTCCTTCTTGTTTTCTCGTGATCACGACATAACAAAAGTTGTTTTCTCGTTATCACAACTTAATTTTCTTGTGATCACGACATAACAAAAGTTGTTTTGTCGTTATCACGACTTATTTTTCTCATGATCTGGACATAACAAGAGTTTTTCTCAAGTTACAAAACTGCGCCAACAGGTGGCAGTATAGAACTACGACTGGGAAGTATACAGCCTACTGTATCAGCATACTGTACGCGTTTGGGACAGAGGACCTTCTTAGGTTATCTATAATTTGTGCCGTTCATTACTGACATTTAATTAACTTATAAAGGTTAAATGCTTGAATAAATATGATAATTTTGCTTGAAATTGTATCTGTTATTGTTACGTTAGGCTACTGCTGCATGACTCATCACTGTTTCTCATTTACAACGACGTAGCTCATTTCTAATGTGCATCATTCTTATTTTTAATCTTTATTGTTAATAAATGTATATTAATAAGATAAACATATGTGTATAATTTAGTTCAGTGATGTTATACAGTGTTGTAGCCTAATCTTTTGTATTTTCTTAATTTCTTTGTAAACCACACACACACAGCAGCAGCATTAAGCTTGTAACGCAAATGATATCACAAACAAATTATTATAAATATTATTATATATAATAATTTTATTTTGTTATATATAATTTTAAACGAATAAGGAATATGAAGTGAGTTTAATCCAAGCAGTTTAAGATTTTTAGAATAGTTCTTCTCTTCATTCTTCTAAGGCGCTCCGCCTGCACTTGCGGCGTTAAATGCTTTGTTGTTGGACCATTTAAACATGTTAATTATACAAAAAAAAAATTTTGCGTAGCCTAACTCTGGACAAAATCAGCAGTGTTTGATTAGCCTATTTATTTTATTGTAGACGTCATTTCTATATCCACAAGATACAGTGTAAGAGCGTACGGTTATCTGTAGATCATTTGCGCCTTAAAGGGGGCATTCCAAAACGCTTCCAAACTCAGTAAACACATTATTAATAAACTATAATATGTACAGACAAGCAGATGAGTCCAGGATGCGAACGCAACGTGTTTTTCTTATAGCCGAACTGTTTTCTATGGGTAAAATGCTTAACGCGTTAAACGCATTGCGTTCTTATTATTGGTTTATTTGTTTGTCTGTACATGGAATGCTTTATTAATGATGTGTTTACTGATTTTGGTCTTTTAAAAACACTGCCTTAATGCATTAAGCCTATTCTATGGGAGGAAAACGCTTAACGCAGGAATTAAACGAATTACGTTCTTATTATGGGCTCATCTTCTTGACTGTTTATTTATATATTACTATGTGTATATACTGAGTGTTGTCTTTTAAAAACACTCTCAATTAACACATTAAGCCAGGTTAAGTATTTTAGAATGTTCCTGTCAAGGTTGCATTCGTTACTATAGCAACAGTAATGTTGAAATCACAGAAAATTAAGTCGTGATAATGAGAAAACAACTTTTGTTAGGTCAAGATCACAAGAAAATGAAGTCGTGATCACGAGAAAACAAGAAAGAAAAAAAATATAATAATGTATGGCTGCTTAGAACTTCCGTATAAATGTAAATTTTCTGTATCCACTTTATTTTTATGTAACAGTGGACAATGCTATTTTTTTAACTTGACTTCTAGTTTCACTTCCAGTTATTTTAGCTGTTCAAAAATTGCTGTTATGATGCTTGATTTTTCAAACTAGTATTTGTTTTCATATCATTTTAATTTATTATCGTAATCATAAACGCTCTAGTTTGTAGTGCAAATAATTTTACATTTTACACTTATTCTTCTAGTCATTTACCTAGCAACTATTGAATCGGAAAATAGCATTTTCTATGTTGAAAAATAAGGTATATATCTGTTAATTCTGAATTTCTGAATCTGTTTGAATAGATATTTGATAATTTGTTGAATATCTGACCTTATTTATGCATTCAGGCCAGCAGGTGGCAATAAAGAAGATCCCTAATGCCTTTGAGGTTGTGACGAATGCCAAACGCACACTGCGAGAGCTCAAGATTCTCAAGCACTTCAAACACGACAACATCATCACCATTAAAGACATTCTCCAGCCTGTGGTCCCTCACTCGGCTTTCAAATCAGTGTAAGCTTGAGTTCAAAGCAGCAAGCATATTCTCTCCTCATATTTAATGTGCTAAAAGTGACTCTCATTCTTTAGGTACGTGGTTCTTGACCTCATGGAGAGTGACCTGCATCAGATTATTCACTCCCACCAACCTCTGACCCCAGAACACACACGCTACTTCCTGTATCAGCTGTTAAGAGGCCTGAAATACATTCACTCTGCCAACGTCATTCACCGTGATCTCAAGCCGTCCAACCTGTTGGTGAATGAAAACTGTGAGCTGAAGATAGGTGATTTTGGCATGGCGCGTGGATTAAGCGCGGCCCACTCTGAAGAGTCACGTTCATTTATGACCGAATACGTGGCCACACGTTGGTACCGCGCTCCTGAGCTCATGTTGTCGCTTCACCACTACAGCTTGGCCATCGATCTCTGGTCTGTTGGCTGCATCTTTGGCGAGATGCTCGGCAGGAGGCAGATGTTTCCAGGGAAAAACTATGTACATCAGCTTCAGCTGATTCTTTCGGTTTTGGGAACGCCACCCGAGAGCATCGTCGGCTCGATAGGGTCCGACAGGGTGCGCTCTTATGTGCGAAGCCTCCCTTCAAAAGCAGCAGAGCCTCTTGCAGCACTGTATCCACAAGCTGAGCCCAGTGCATTGGACTTGTTGGGCGCAATGCTCCGATTTGACCCTCGTGAGCGGATCAGTGCATGTCAAGCCCTCGAACACCCTTACCTCTCCAAGTACCACGACGCAGACGACGAGCCAGTGTGCGTTCCTGCCTTTGATTTTGAGTTTGATCGGCAGTCAATGGCCAAAGAGCAAATCAAAGAAGCTATACTAGCAGAAATCCAGGACTTCCATAAGAAGAAGCAGGGCGTCAGGAAGAAGATCCAGTTTAGGCCTCTCCATTCTAGTTCGGCTGGGGTTGGGGTGTCTGGTAGCACCATTTGCGCGGCTACGCGGTCTCAAAACTTGACAGAAACAGCACAAACTCGCACAAATCTCAACTTCAAACCTACAGACACTACACAAACTCAAACGAATGCAAACTCGTTTCAAGCTCCACATCAGCTTACTCAGATTCTGCCACATTTGGCTCAGGTAAGCTGCCAGGATGTGGACATGCCCAGCGCGAACTCCGACAGCCAGCCTGAAACCATCGATCTGACCACTCCCACGGAACCAGTGACGAACTGCACAAAGGAGGAGCTTGTCTCGTCCAATCAAATGCTTCAATCCCATCCCGTCTCTCAGACTCCGCCCACTTCAAGTCTTTCTCAGTCGATCCCTTCACTCTCTCTCACACAGTCCCAGGCTCAGTCGCTCTCTCAAAATCTCACTCGTTCCCTGGGCAAAGGAGGGAAAGCGACAACCGGGGAAGGTACAAAAAAAGAGGGAGCAATTTCAGAAGACACAAAAGCAGCTCTCAAAGCTGTCTTGCTTAAATCAGCACTAAGGCAGAGAGCTCGAGGTGAGAGAATTTGCAGTGTGGCCATAGATTGCTTAACATTGAGTGTTTTCACAAATTTGCGCCCACAGAACCCCAGATTTGATGATCCCCATGTGAGGAACTATATAAAAACCAACTAATTCCCAATTTTAAGACACATTTTCCACTGTTAATTTTTTTTTTATCTTATAAATACACACTAAAATTCATACGATTATTTTTCGAAAGAAATTTAACTTTTTATTCACCAAGGATGTATTATATTATTCAAGCGTGACAGTAAAGACATTTACAATATTACCAAAAAAAAATTGTTCAAATAAATGCTTTATTTGTAGTAATATTTCACAATATTATGCTTTTTTATTGTGTTTTTGATTAAATTAATGCAGTCCGGTGAGCAAAAGTGACCTTCAAAAACAGTTAAAAATCTTACAGACCACAGATATTTGAACATTAGTGTTTTTATATATATTTTTTAAATATTATATATTTTATGTTTTATATTTATATAATTTAAATATTATGAGTGTAAAATATTAATTATATTAAGTTGGCATTTCCACATTTTTTCTACCCACTAATACTGTTATAAACCTGAATAGAAAATTTTAAGAACTTTTTGTTGTCTTATGATTTGTTATTTCCAAGTATTATTTCCAAGTTCAAGTACTGTCATGTCAATAATGTACTGATTCTCTCTTCCCCAGATGGAGGCTCTGCAGCTCTTGGTATCGAATTACTCAGAGGATCTGCTGGAGGTTTATCCTCATCCCTCTCATCCTCCAACTCTGGACCAGAGCAGAAGAAGCCAGTCACAGCCCAGGAGAGACAACGAGAGAGGGAAGAGAAGCGGAGGAAGAGACAGGAGCGTTTGATGGAGAAAAAGAGGAAGCTGAAAGAGAAGGAGAAAAAGGAGGGAAAACAAGGCAAATCTTTGGGTGGCGTGTTACTCAGCGACAACGACAAGAAGCTGTTGGAGCGCTGGGGACGAATGATGGACAAACGGGTGGACAAATCGCAGACCGCGGAATCCAATAGTGCCAAGACCGGTGAGGGTAAAACGGACCAAATCCAGCCAGCAAAAGGAAGCAATGTCATAAAGACAAACTCAGACAGGGGAGAATCAATGGTGCCAAAACAACCCAGCGAAGTGCAGGCTTTCAAACCGCCACAAATGGGACAGTGTTTGGCAGCTGGAATATTCCATCCAACTCCAACTCATGATGCACAGCCCGTCTCTTTAGGTCCAGCTCAGAATGGAGACGTTGGGTTGGTTGCTGTAGGAGGAGGTGGAAGTGTTGGTGCGGTAACCGCCCCATGTGCCTTTGCCAAAAACAACATATTAAAACCTCAGTTTCTGACTGTTGGAACAATGTTCACCGGTCTTGAGAACTGGACAGGAACAACTCCACACCAACCCCAGAAAACCCACCAACCTCCACCTGAACTGAATAACCCCGCTCACACAGGCTTTGCACACATGCAGACGCAGCCGAAGCCCGTCATGCAGTCGCAGTCCAACGCTCACATCCAGCTGCTGCCGCTGGAATCCTTTATGACCAAACCATCAGCTCTGAACCCCAGCATTGGCGACTCGGACACCAGCACATCCCTTTCCAATCCAGAGATTGGCAATGGTTCTCAAGCCCTGGACAAACATTGTGATTTAGAAGAACGACAAAATGGCTCTCATGTGCAGGGCCCTTCAAAACAGCCTCCGGGAGCTGCAGCTCAACCCTGCCTTGGTCTCACTGACACGGGACAGCCGGCAAACAGCATCCCTGACATCCACACAGTCACACAGCAGCTCTCAAAGTCACAGGTGAACGTTTTATGTATAATACATGATCATGGGCCCTCTTCCAATATGAGCGTATGGTATTTTTTAATTATTATGCATTTTTATTTTCTTCCAGGTGAAACTTTGTTTGCTTAGAAAAGTGAAACCTGTTGTCATTTAATTTGATTTATGTTAAGCCTTTTATTTGAGTTATTGGGTTATAGCGGTCAAGGAATACCTGGAACAATTAGGGAATTTTTAAATTAATATTTGCAGGCTGGGGTTAACTGAAAATAAAATATAGAAAACTTGTACTCAGCTAGTTACCAAGGCAGCCTTTCTCAGTTTCGTTTAGTTTAATTTGAAGAACTTAAAGGGATAGTTCACCCAAAACTGAAAATTCTGTCATCATTTACTCACCCTCTAGTAGTT
The DNA here is from genome assembly GCA_023376895.1 of Aspiorhynchus laticeps. Lineage (NCBI taxonomy): Eukaryota > Metazoa > Chordata > Actinopteri > Cypriniformes > Cyprinidae > Aspiorhynchus > Aspiorhynchus laticeps. The sequence goes on from CM041809.1 coordinate 4,915,173, forward strand.
CCAAACCTGTATGAATGTATTTGTTCTGCTGAACACAAAGGAAGATATTCTGAAGAATGTGGGAAACTGAGCAGTTCTGGGGCACCATTGACTTCCATAGTATTTTTTTTTCCTACTATGGAAGTCAATGGTGCCCCAAAACAGCCTGGTTACAAACTTTCTTCAAAATATCTTCCTTTGTGTTCAGCAGAACAAATACATTCATACAGGTTTGGAACTACTAGAGGGTGAGTAAATGATGACAGAATTTTCATTTTTGGGTGAACTATCCCTTTAAAAACTAAAACTAATTAATAAGAATTAAACATGACAAAAACTAAAAGTGAAAACAGAAAATATAAAAATACATTTTAAAAAGTCATGGAAATTTCTAAGGTTATGTTTTTCTTTTTTTACTCATGCTCTGCTCCAATATGTTGAATAAGCTAGAAATAAAGTAAACATTGACTGCTAGCCAGAACTGAGGGTCTAATTGTACAAACATAATTACAATCACTTGAAAATATTCATTTAAATCATATGACATAAAAATATAAATCAACTCCAATGACCTCTAAAATTCAAGTAAGCATGAACATTTTATTTTAGTTATTTTATAGTTTGTGTGTAGCACCAATGTTGCCGGATGAGAAACATGTTTAATACTTTTAAATAATTATTAGTAGTAGCAGAGCTCTAGACTCATTCTTCCCACTGGTCGCTCTTTTGCGACTAACTCTCTCAGTTGGTCATAATTTGGTCGCAATTTGTTTTTTTTGATACAACATTTGATTAATCAATGCATGCTGATGAACTTTTAGCATAGTTTATAGTTATATGGTGATGAAAGTGTTCAACATTCAACCCGTTCTTTTTCATCAGTATTATTTGTGATTTAAATTTTGTGACAGGAATTCCTCTTTTCGTGTGTTCACTTTCACTTTCAAAATCACGATCTTGATGTCACGTTTTACAAGAAAGGATAATTGTGTTTTGCTTATATCTATACACCTTTCACTTTTTAAGACTAAAACAAAAGATGGATTCATTGTTATTCTTAATTAAAAAGCACAACAACAATAAAACAGTAGGCTACAATGACAAACTATTTTACATAACCTTTATTAACAAAAACGAATAAGACGAGGCATGGTATAGGACACATCACATGCTGTATTATATAGGCTACCGACTAATAAATTACAGAATGCTTTGCAAACACTGAGGAATCAAATAAATAATAATAAAAAAAATTAAGGAAAGCCTCCAAAACATATTTTTGTATTTTTATGAGATTACGTTTTAATTTTGATCTCGTTCATTTGCTTCATTCTTCTCTCAATTGTTTTTCCTGCCAGGTTGAAGACATTTTGCCGCCGGTTTTCTCAGTGACTCCTAAAGGCAGTGGAGCGGGATACGGCGTCGGCTTCGACCTCGATGACCTCCTCGCTCAGTCTCTCACTGAACTCCAGCACTCCGACCTCAGGGAAAGGTCAGTTCAGATCCCGGTGACTGCAAAGTGCACGCTCTATTTTTAAAATTTACGTCACTGATAATTACAGTACTCGACTGTAACGTACGTTTCAGTGGTCTCAATTCTCTCTTTCATTAGTCACAATGACTTGGCCCCCCTGTCTGCATCCCTGCTCTCTGATTGGCTCGAGGTACATCGCATGACCCCTGCTGACATGGAGTCACTTCAGCAGGAGCTCCAGCTGGGATCTCCCATGATCCTCTCCGACAACTCAACGCTTCCTGATACCTGATCAGTCCACGCATTTTGTCTCCATCCCCTTGTAGAACCGGTTGAGGGCCATGAACAGAGGAACTTGATAGCTGTATTGTGCACCAGTTTACGGTAGAGAGAATATGTTTGAGGCTCCAAATTATTAAGGCCTTTACCTAGAATCTTACCCAGAAAAGTGCCTTTATCTTTAATGGGTTCGTATGCATTATTTATTTGTGCCAACATTAAACTATGATGCTCTGTTCGGTTCTTAAGGGGTTTCATTCTCAGAATTTCAGTGCCATTACCAAGCAATTCAGATCCAGGGACAAAGTGTTCAGTTCAGCGGTGCTAGTGCCATTCATTCACCCTGGAATATCACTCAATTCAGCTGAGTTTAGAGAATAATTCACTTGAAATAGTGACTTGTTTAGCAGACCAGTGTTTAAAGCTATTTTCTAGTACACTACAGTAGGAGTCACCAGCAGGGCAGCAGTATTACGGTAGATGAAACACAGCAGAGCACAATGACATCATGACTGTAGAAAGTAGAAAGCCATTTCATTCGATATTGCATGAATGCCTTGTAGAAAATAGTGAAACTTGCTGCACCACGTGCAGATTTGCTCCGTTTTACACCAGCAACAAAGAGTATTGTCTTGAATAAAGATATCAAAGGGATTAGTGTGTTGTTTCTTAATAATGGTATTCTTTTGCAGCATTTTTTTTTTTAAACAGTCAAACCAAAAATTATTCAGACACCAGATCTTGAATTCAGAAACTGAATTTTTTATATTTTTTTACTAGTGGGTGCAGGACACTATAGTTCATTTATGTAAGTGAGGATAGCAAAATAAAGTAAACTGTGACATTATACCCAGAATTTCTTCATACAATGGACTACCAGTAAAACTGATAAAAATTTGGGACCAAAAATTCAGACTTTTGACTTGACCATGTTTTGCATAAGTATTTTTATTTAATTTAAGCAAATAAATTGTGATAATGTGAGAAATGTTGAAGGTGTCCGATTACATTTTGGTTTGACTGTATATACAGTGTCAGGCAAAATCAACATTTAAAACAGGACCTTTTAAAGCTCAAAACTCATTTTCAGACACCAGTGAACGTCTGAAAGAACTTCTGATTCCAATCCGATGGGGATTCAGATGCATTTTATGATGAGATTGATCAGATGAGATTTATATGCAATGCTAAAGGCTAAGTATGATAACCATTGCCGTAACAAATACACATTATTCTTATGAAAATAGCAGAGACCACTTAAACGCCCTTGACAAATCATTATATGAATGTAATCATAAATAAATATGATTTCATAAATAGAAGGCACTTCGTAGAATAAGCCCCGCCTGCATTTATCTTTTTTTTTTTCTTTCTCAGGGAACAGTTAAATCATGCAGTATGATTAAAAACTTTAGTCTACAAATCAAATCAAAAGCTTCTCAAAGTATCTCTCTCTCTCGATTTATTTAAAAGTGATTACACCAATTACCTTTAGAACCTGAATCAGAAATGTTACTTTCCCTGGGAAAGAAAAAAAAATACTGATGCTGAATGCACATTAACAGTGTTTTTAATATTTGGATTTTTATATAAAATTGATTAAACAAACACAAATCTTCCATAGACTTGCATTAAAAGAGCAGAACATGCCAGACAGCAACAGTTGCTATGTAAGATTAGTAATGTTAATGTTTAAAGACAGGTCAATTCCCCAGTGTTTACCTCTACCATAAATATAAACATGCAAAGTATATCAATTACAAAAATCACTTTATTACAAAGTTTATTTACAGCATTTTAAGAGAAACAGTCACCAGAAGATACAAATATACAACTGACTCTAGAAAAGCATGAAATCCTTCACATCATAAACATCTAATTGCACAGCTGATCTTAAAACTTTGACATGTCCTGATACAAAGGTAAATAACATTTATAATTGCTGTGCAAAAGGCTGGATCAAATAAGTGTCCATTAATATTTTAGTATGCATCACGATTGTCAAATCTCACGTTTGTTAAGCTGCCCATGAGAACCATTTGAGTGTTTCGGTTTAAAAATGGCATTTGCACAGTTTAATTACATGGTTTAATCATCTCAATGTTAATCAGTACAGTTTCAAATAGATAAAAGAATATATTATTAATAAAGTGGTAAAAGACATACTTTTATCTTTCATTTCAAATAATTCTGTGTATTTTTGGTACAAACCAAGTAGGAAACTACATAATATAAAGTTGTTTAAAAACTGATTAAAAATTACTTATGGCATTAAAATCTCTTTTTATGTAGGACGGTGTTTTGGGGCGGGAGTTTTTGCTTGTGCGAGTGGCATTAAAATCTCTTTTTATGTAGGACAGTGTTTTGGGCGGGAGGTTTTTGGCTTGTGCGAGGATCAGTGTGTGTTTATCTCAGCAGTTGCACCAATACCAGTAGCACCGCAGTCCTGATGAGCACCATGACCCGGTCAGCCCAGATGTGACTCGATGCGCTCTTGAGCTGGACTCCTCCAACGTGGTTCTGGATGAAGTTAGTGAAGCTGGATACTTTGGCATAGACTCCTGGTCGGTTTGGTTTAGCGCAGCCAAGACCGAAGCTCACAATTCCAGCTTGCACCCAACTTCCGTCACTGGTCTGACACACCAGAGGGCCGCCGGAGTCGCCCTGATAAGGGAACATGCAGAAATATATGAGAACAGATGTATTAGAAACAATAAGGTTCATTTTTTATTTTTAAAAAATGATGTTTTCCTCAAGCAATGCTCTCGTCACCTGGCAGGAGTCTTTGCCTCCTTGTTGGAATCCAGCGCACATCATGTCATAGTGGATGTCAATGTTCTCTGTGGGGTTTATCAGAAACATATCCTGACAAGTCTTTGAGTCAATGATTGGCACTTGGACTTCCTGCAACGCCCCAACGCCCTGCAGAGCAACTGAACAAGACATGAGAAACAACATGAGTGCTTTTGTGTCTTTGTACACACTGAGGGAACAAAAACTTATTTATTCACTGCTTGTAGCAATTGCCAATATTTCACACAATATACATACACTACCAACCAAAAGTTTTCAATTACGATTTTTTTTTTTTTTTTTAAGAAATCACTTCTGCTCACCAATACTGCATTATTTGATCTAAATTACAGTTAAAAACAGTAATAGTGAAATAAGCTATTATTACTATTTAAAATTACTGTTACTATTATAATATATTTTAAAGTGCAATTTATTCCTGGGATGGAAATGTAGAATTTTTAGCATCATAAATTCAGTCTTCAGTGTCACATGATCCTTCAGAAATCATTATCGATTACCATTGGTGCTTATTTATTAATAATGCTTCTTATAATTTTTAATGTTGAAAATTGTTTTTGCTGCTTAATTTAGTGGAAACTATGATATTTTTTTCTGGATTCTTTGATGAACAGAAAGTTCAAAAGAACAGCATTTCTTTGTAACGGAAATCTTTTATAACATAATAAATGTCTTCACTGTCACTTTCGATCAATTTAATGCATTCTAGCAAAATAAAGGTATTTGAATCAATTTATCTTAAATCTTACTTGGCCCACACTTTTGGTTTCCAAAAAAAAAAAAAAAAAAATATATATGTATATATATGAATGAAGACATTGATAATCATTTTCAACATTGATAATCAGAAATGTTTCTTGAGCAGCAAATCAGCATTTTAGAATGATTTCTGAAGATCATGTGACACTGAAGACTGGAGTAATGATGCTGAAAATTCAGCTTTGATCACTGGAATAAATTACATTTTTAAATATTTTCAAATATGAAACTGTTCTTTGAAAATGTAATAATATTTCACAACATTACTGCTTGTTTGTAAATTTGAGCAAATAAACGCAGCCTTGGTGAGCATAGAGACTAATGTCTTTACACAGTCAGTCTGAAATATTCGCACATTAAAAAATAAAAACGACCTCATGTTGCGTCAATCACATTTACACACTGAATCCGAAACTTTCATCCGTCATAAAAAAAAATTCAGATCAGGTTCAATTTTCTGCATTTTTCGCATCTGTAGCAAACATTTTGACTCTGTGTGCAAGGTTTCTGTGCTGACTGACAAATACGAAAAAACGCATACGAAAATTTCAGACTCAAAGAAATTTCTGCAAAGACTTAACGCTCACCAGGGCCATATTTATTTATTTTTTAAATGACTCCATACTTTTGAATGAATTGAACTTTAATGACCTTAAGACGACAAACATTTTCAGTGAAAATGTGCACCATAAATTTGCATTAAGATATTAAATGGCAGGAATGAACAATATATCAGAACCTCATCGGTTATTATGGTGCGTTCAAGTCATGTCGGATACATCGTATTTACGAGTTGAACGCACATGAACGCCACCACAAAGTCGTTCTAACGAGTGGGAAACTCGAAATTTTCTTTAAGCCCCGAGTTTCCGAGTTGGGGGCGTGTCTGTGATAAAACGTGTCGGATGCAATGGACGCAGCCAAAGACTAAAGATATGCAGCGTAGGTAAAGTTGTTGAAATGAATAAAATTATGATTTTTTGTAATGTACAATAAAACTATATAAGTTACACATACAAAATATTATATTATTGTATAATTATAATAGAATATATAATTATTCAGTTTACATCACCTTCATAAATTAAATAAAAACAGAAAAAAGAAAACACAATGATGCATATTCTTCATTCATCGTTTTATAGATGTAGTTAAAAAAATCATTGAATTTTATGTAGAAAAGTTAAATCGCCATCTTGTTCCGACCAAAGTGACTTGAACGCACCCGATGTCGTAATAACGACTTGTCTACTCGTAAGTACGAACGTCCGAGGAGGACTTGAACGCAGCATTAGTCAATTGGATATTGAGTTGTGCATACTCATGCTCTATGTTTACATTTGAAATCATCTAACAAGTCTATTTTCAAGCAATCAAGCAATCAAATATAATTCAGCCACACCATTTCCCTATTTTCACAATAAATAAAATAGCAGTTCATTAACATCTTTAATTTTACGTGTTTAGATATCTTTGCTGTCATCTAACACACTTAATCTTTATAATAACACTAATACATGTAATCTTTAACAAATCTCATAATGAATATCCATTCACATTGTTCATGTTAGAATAATGTTGAGGCCTATTTCACTTGATGCACTTAAAACAAGTTTAGTATGTTTTTTTTTATTATTATTATTTATCAACTTATACACACTACTACTGAATGTAATGTCACTGTAATTTCAAAGTTAAATATATATAACATTACAACTTGTGCAAGCATAGATGAAATTTCAGACGCCTGTAGCGTGGGTTTCTCACTCACCTCCATCTCTGATGTTACCCCATCCAGTGATCATGCACCTCATGTCGCTGCTGAACTCCACATTGGCATATGGCAAGCAGATAGGCTGAATGCGGTCGGACCACATGACAGCTGTGGCCAGCTCCACTAGAGCAATATCCTGACCCAGATGAGGGTCTGTGTAACCCAGAGGAACCACCACACGGAGAATCCTATGGGTGGTCTCATCCATGTTCCAGCCGTTCAGCTGCTGCCGGCCCGCGTAAACCATGTAAGAGGAGATGTCATTAGGGCTGGACAAGGAAGAGAAATTTATATATATATATATAAAGCCGAAAAATAAGCAAACAAGGATTATATGAGTGTTGAAAAAAAGGTGTGAAACTTACTTGGGAAAGCAATGTGCAGCAGACAGGACCCAGTTCTCTGAGATGATAGTTCCTCCACACACATGTCCTTTATCGTCAGTCTAAACACACACATCTACCAGACATCAGGAGGATATCGAAAAGAAACCAGATCTGACAGACAATTCAGAATGCATCCTAAACCCGGACAATAAAATAATTAAAGGTTTCAGCTAAGATTTAAATGTTCTTTTTAATTTAAAAAAGGGAAAGGAGAAATCAAAAAAATAGATGTATATATTGTGGAAAAACTGCAATAAGGAATTCAAAATGTGTAGTTCATCTTGCAAATTTAAAAAGGTGATAAATATATAGCTCATAAATAACTTGTACATAAAATACTTGAAACAGTTGTAAGAATTTAATATAAAAAGGTGTAATTTTCAGTTATCTATAAATGCCTAAATAAATTTGTGTCTTTTATTTTCTAATAGCTCACCCAAAAATACGCTGAAAATGTATTCACCTTCAGGCCATTCAAGATGTAGAGGAGTTTGTTTGTTCATTGGAACAGATTTGGAGATTTTTAGCAGTAGATCTCCTGCAGTGAATGGGTGCCTTCAGAATCAGAGTCCAAACAGCTGATAAATCAGAACAATAGTCCACAAGTAACCCACATGATGCAACTTTGTTTTTTAAACCATTGCTTCTGGTCATAATTCATAATGCTTTCTCCTGTCAAAAAACACCAATGTATTTGTTTAGAACTAGGGCTGCACGATATATTGCACGCGATAGTCATGCACATCTAGTCAGTAAAGACAGTTCTGTGATTAGCCGTAAATCTCCATCACCTGCTTTCAGATGAAGCGGCATTTAATACACAGCCGTAAATCACTGACAAGCTACGCAATTCACGTTCACTATCGCATGCGATTCATCTGCGATTCTGAGCACGAATTGCGTAGCTTGTCGGTGAACTACGTCTCTGTGTATTAAATGCCGCTCCATCTGAAAGCAGGTGATGGAGATTTACGGCTAATCACAGAACCGTCTTTATTGACGAGATGCGTGTGACTACGCGCAGCCCTATTTAGAACTGTTCTAAACTTATTTTCAGCTTGTAAATGACACTCGATTTGTGTCTATTTGTCTCCTGATTCAGACGAGAAAACTTTTTCACTAGAGAAAAAGTATTATGCATAGAGGACTTTATGGATTTCTTACAAACACAGCTTTTCACTTTACAAGTCATTAATTGATGGACTAGAGTTGTATGAATTATTTGTAATGGTAATATAGATTTTAACAGTAATATAGTCACAGTAATATAGATTTTAATGCCATGTCAGCATCAGGCTATTTTCAAAAACTGAGTTACAAAAAATACACAAGTTGTGTTGTATAGTATAGTGTATATATATATATATAAAAAAGATTATACAAGATGTTTTACATCTACATATGATAAAAATTGTAAAACCTTTCCTGGTAAAATCAAACTTAAAGTGAGCATTGCTTGTGGGTTATTATTTTGTTTTTATCAGCAGCTTAGACTGTCATTCTGACGGCACCCATAGAGATCCATTGGTGAGCAAGTGATAAAATGCTAAATTTCTCCAAATCTGATGAAGATACAAACTCATCTACATCTTGGATGGCCTGTAATTTTCAGTTTTGAGTGAACTACTCCTTTAAGTGACTGTTTTTGTATAGATTAAACGTGACACTTATTATTAAAAAATGGTAAAATAAGCTAAGACTTCAGCTTACACCTTTTCGGTCAATATGTAAAATTATGAATAATTATTATAGAATTGTACATGAGACCTGAACAAAAAAATCTTGATGATAATGATTTTTCATTCAGGGCATACATTTGATCAGGTTATGCATTAAACTATGACCTCTGTGTTGTTCGACTGTGCTAAAGGAAAGTATTCTATGTAACTAAAGCCTGTGAACTCTGCCTCAGTTTTTCAAAACTTCAGTTTCATAATGGCTGCCATTCTTACCTGAATATCCACCTGCCAAGGCCAAGCGCCTTCTGACGCAGCGGAACCTCCGACTATCCTGTTCACCTGCTGCGGCCGACCACATTCTGAGTCAAACACATTGATTCTGGTGATTTGTTTGCTTTACTCTCATAAACCAACTCACATTTTAAGAATATAAACGGATGTAATAATGTTTTAAGTGTTGATTTTAGCTGGTATGTTTCCCTCTGACAGACAAACACAACCCTAGTGCAAATTAAGTCAGTTTCTTACCTTGAGCCTCGCCCATCCACAACCCTGAATGGCGCCCAACATAAAACAAAACGATGAAGTTACAATCCTACATTAATTGTTAATTCGTCAACAAAAACTGTTCTTTTTTTTTTAGAAAGAAAAAAAACATTACATTTATTCACCTACCAATCAGTATGACGAAGGCAGTCCGAATACACGAGGTGTGCCGCATCCTATCAAAATAACGATACGTTTGATCCAAGGACTTCGGAAAACTTGAATTCAGAGGCGATGGACTCAAATCTTTAAAACGAATATGTTTCTAGAAATAATCACTTCCTTGTTCGACGAAGTCAGATGAACTGAAGATCTAGGCTTCTTAAGTTTCGCTCATGAAAAACAACATTAGCTACCCGAGATAATTCCCCCCCACCCAACAATCTGTCTACCTTTCCAACAATGACCAATCAGGAGCGTTCGTCCCGCCCTCAATGAGCACAAACCCCGCCCACTCGATCACCTCTAGCAGTTTTGGTTTCTGTGTTTTGTTTCGGGGAATTTGTCCGAGAATGTGACAGTGCAAGCTGTTTGCAGAGGACTAATGAATGCAGGTTTCAAAATATAGGCTCTAAATCAGGGGTCACCAAGTTCGGTCCTGGAGGGCCGGTGTCCCTGCAGAGTTTAGCTCCAACCCTAATTAAACACACCTGAATCAGCTAATCAAGGTCTTAATATGTATACTTGAAACTTCCAGGCAGGTGTTTTGAGGCAAGTTGGAGCTAAACTCTGCAGGACACCGGCCCTCCAGGATCAAGTTTGATGACCCCTGCTCTAAATCAATCATTTCTGAAATCTGTACAATTTAGTAAGGCTTCAAGGTTTCTACCTTGTTCTGCGGCTTTGTTGAAAAATAGTTGATTTCCCATTAAAAAGTTGCTAAATTACTTCAGTTTTAAATTGTGTGGCATATGTCATCTAATACTACTGTGTGGGTTGTAGGGACTTTTGTAAACAGGTTTTAACAATCAGTCCCTTTTTTGCATGCACATGACTGAGAAACAGGCATAACAGGTTCAATCATAGTGTAATGCCATGTTATCAACAAAGAATAAGTGCATTATGTGATCATGATTTTGTGGTAGTCACATGTTGAAGTGTTAAATTAGTCAGGACACTAACCAGTGTAATCTTAAAAAGTGTCATCTTAAATCTTAAAAAAGTACTTTAAAAACAATGTAAGTTGAAGTGATCTCAAAACTTCATTGTTAGCTTAAAAACAGCTTTTACTGAAACCAAGCTGCCAAAATGACCCATTTTCTATTTACATTAGCCTATAGAGATGAATAAATCAGTACAAGACTTCCTGCTGCACCTGTAATCAACTCTAGAACAACTGTAATCACAAGTGCTTCACAAGTATAATATGCAAAGTTATTACCCAGTCAGTGGGCTTTCACACTGACATCTTAAAGAAGAAATGCCCCTTAAAGCAGAGTATTTTAACCAGAGGGCCAAAAACAGTGTAGAAATCATATGTAGTTAATATTATGACTGCTTTTGATGTTTGTTTGTTTTTTAACAACATTAGAAGTGAACATCAGGAAACATAAAATAAATATTTAAAAATATTTGACTGCATTCTATGGTTGACATCAGAATCAAGTATACCTGAGAGAAGTAAAATAATAATAAATAAATAAATAATAATAATAATAATAATAAATGGCAGTAAAAGAGATGTACAGAAAAGGTTGCAGTGAAATTAATTATTCACAAAAAGTTGAATTGTTAAAGGCACGGTTCACTCAAGAATAAAAATTCTGTCATCCTTTACTCACCCTCATGTCTTTCCAAACCTGCATGAATTTCTTTCTGTTGAACACAAAAGAAGATATTCTGAAGAATGTGGATAACCAACAGATGACTTTGTCCATAGTATTTTTTTCTATACTATAGAATTATCATCACATATTGAAGTCAATGGCTACGAATGGCTACAACTGTTTGGTTACCCACATCTTTTTTTATGCTCAACAGAAGAAAGAAATTCATACAGGTTTGGAACAAATTGAGGGTGAGTAAACGAGGACAGAATTTTCATTTCTGTGTTAACTATCCCTTTAAATCAGGTTACAGCGTGATCTGTCAATAACAGGTAGAGTGTTTCTTTAAAGCAGATGGGTTATCTCGGGTTATCCTTCATGGATGTTTCTGTGGAAATTTGTAGAACACTGGACAAAATTATAGTAGACTTTGTTTGGAATTCAAAAACTCACTTAATAAGAAAAAAGCATTAGCTGATCGAGTTATGGGGGGTTTCGAGTTAGTGGATTTTTCCACTATTAATAATTCCTTTAAAGTTAAAGACATTTTTAAACAACCCATGTCCTGTTGGAACTTTATTTCAAATCATACTTAATTCAATTGGAGTTTTAAACATTTTTTTGTTGCACTGCAAATTTGACATCTAAAATACCTTAGTTTAAACAGGCTTTAATAAGTTGGTCCCTTGCATATAATTATAATTTTTCTCTATAGTTTTATTTGGACCAATAAAATATTAGATAAATAAATGTTTGTTTTTTTCATAATTGATTTGATAAAAATATAGTTTTAGTCAGTCAACTTTTAGATGATTGTGGTATCCTTTTTCACTTACAGTATGAACAATTTATGCAATAATTATTTTTTCCAGTCCCCCAAGAGAATATACCATTGTTTTTGGTGCAATTGCTGATTGTATTGTATCTTTAGTCAAGTCTGGCTCTAAACATTTTTTTACACTATCCTATTTTTGACAACACTAACTTATTTGTTGACCAAAATCTTTTCAATAGCCTACCATGTCAAACAAAGACATTCGTTCAGTTATTAATAGATCTCAGATTTCTTTACCTGCTTGTGTGAGTTTTTGAAATAACATATTTATATCTAATAAAGTTGCTGAAGTCTATTAAAATCCATATATCCATAATTGTTACCCGGTAAATTATAAACTTGCTAAATTTAATAATAGGATTTCCCCTAATTGCTCCTTTTGTCTTCCATCTGAAGAAACAATCAATCATTTATTTTGCGACTGTGCTTTATTGTAAAGTGTTCTGGGTTGACTTTTCCAATTTTGTTAAAAAATATTTATGTCCAAACTTCTGTAGAACCCTATTTTTTTTTTGTTTGTTTGTTTGTTTGGGTACTCCTTGAATTTAGACCCTTCTCACTTTAAATTTATTATTAATTTAATGCTAGTTATTGCCAAATTTTACGTTCGTAAATTTTCAAAGAAAACTCCTTCCTTGATTTTTGAAGAAATATTTTGATGTGTATGTAAACTCTTTAAGAAACTGATAATTCTACTCCATGTAAGACTCTTAATGGTGAGATTCTTAATAATCTCTAAGCATATTAGAAGCATAATAGGCTAAGCTTTGGATTAATGTATGTAACCCTCATTGTCTTTATTTTGTTTTTATTCTGTCTTTGTGTTTGCTCTTTTGCTGCATAAAAATAAGGCAGCGGCTATTTGCACTAAGTGTAAATAGCGATAGATGCTATTTACACTAAATGAAAATAGCAGTATTTTTTAATGGTATGCTATTTACACTAAGTGCAAATAGCAATAGATTCTATTTACACTATAGCTGTGTCTCATTTAGAAGGCTGCGCCCTCCGGAGGTCGAATCCTCTGAAGGTGGCATCCTCTATAGGATGCGTATACGAAGTGTCCTTAACCTAGAATTAAACGAGACGGCCTTCGTAGGACGGGCGGAAAAGGAAACAGGAAGTATTACGTTGCTATGCCAACACATTTAGAGCATCGCTCTCACACTACTTAAATTAAGGAAAATTATTTACTTGTTTTATTTTGTTCAATGTTTGAGGAGCTGCAGTGTACATACAACAGACATCTGTTAGAGGGAAAAAAAAGGAGGATATTAAGAACAAAGTTTATCCGTTTTTACCGGAGGCAATTTAAGGTAAGTTGTAAACACCACATCTGCGCTAGTGTGTACATCTGCAGGTGCGGCATTTTTCAAATTAACGACCGTTGTTTATGGCGATGCAAAGAATTGTGGGTTATCTGTAGCAGCGAAGGATACACCTGATGCATCCTCTGAATTCCTGTGAAAGAAGGTCGCATTCGGAGTGTCCTACTTGCTTTTCTGAAATGAGACAGCCTCGTTCACAGAGCTCTGTGTCCAAGCACATTAATAGAGAGGCGAAGGGAAGGAAAAGATGTGGTAGAAAAAAGTGTACAAGCAATAGGGATAACCGCACCCTGGAGAGGATTGTGAAACAAAACCCATTCAAAAATGTGGGGGAGATTCACAAAGAGTGGACTGCATCTGGAGTCAGTGCTTCAAGAACCACTACGCACAGACATATGCAAGACATGGGTTTCAGCTGTCACATTCCTTGTGTCAAGCCACTCTTGAACAACAGACAGCGTCAGAAGCGTCTCGAAGACAAAAAGGACTGGACTGCTGCTGAGTGGTCCAAAGTTATGTTCTCTGATGAAAGTAAATTTTGCATTTCCTTTGGAAATCAGGGTCCCAGAGTCTGGAGGAAGAGAGGAAAGGCACAGAATCCACGTTGCTTGAGGTCCAGTGTAAAGTTTCCACAGTCAGTGATGGTTTGGGGTGCCATGTCATCTGCTGGTGTTGGTCCACTGCGTTTTCTGAGGTCCAAGGTCAACACAGCCGTATACCAGGAAGTTTTAGAGCACTTCATGCTTCCTGCTGCTGACCAACTTTATGGAGATGCAGATTTCATTTTCCAACAGGACTTGGCACCTGCATACAGTGCCAAAGCTACCAGTACCTGGTTTAAGGACCATGGTATCCCTGTTCTTAATTGGCCAGCAAACTCGCCTGACCTTAACCCCATAGAAAATCTATGGGGTATTGTGAAGAGGAAGATGCGGTATGCCAGACCCAACAATGCAGAAGAGCTGAAGGCCACTATCAGAGCAACCTGGGCTCTCATAACACCTGAGCAGTGCCACAGACTGACCGACTCCATGCCACGCCGCATTGCTGCAGTAATTCAGGCAAAAGGAGCCTCAACTAAGTATTGAGTGCTGTACATGCTCATACTTTTCATGTTCATACTTTTCAGTTGGCCAAGATTTCTAAAAATCCTTTCTTTGTATTGGTCTTAAGTAATATTCTAATATTCTGAGATACTGAATTTGGGGTTTTCATTAGTTGTCACTTATAATCATCAAAATTAAAAGAAATAAACACTTGAAATATATCAGTCTGTGTGGAATGAATGTATACATTATACAAGTTTCACTTTTTGAATGGAATTAGTGAAATAAATCAACTTTTTGATGATATTCTAATTATATGACCAGCACCTGTGTATATATATATATATATATATATATATATATATATATATATATATATATATATATATATATATATAAAAAGGGTAAAATTATATATATATATATATATATATATATATATATATATATATATATATATATATATATATATATATATATATATAAAAAATAATTAAGATTATACAAGATGTTTTACATTTACATATGATAAAAATTGGAAAACCTGGTAAAATCAAACTTAAAGTGAGCATTGCTTGTGGGTTATTATTTTGTTTTTATCAGCAGCTTAGACTGTCATTCTGATGGCACCCATAGAGATCCATTGGTGAGCAAGTTTTAAAATGCTAAATTTCTCCAAATCTGATGAAGATACAAACTCATCTACATCTTGGATGGCCTGTAATTTTCAGTTTTGAGTGAACTACTCCTTTAAGTAACTGTTTTTGTATAGATTAAATGTGACACACTTATTATTAAAAAAGGGTAAAATAAGCTAAGGCTTCAGCCTACACCTTGTCGGTCAATATGTAAAATTATGAATAATTATTATAGAATTGTACATGAGACCTGAACAAAAAAATCATGATGACAACGTTGATTTTTCATTCAGGGCATACATTTGATCAGGTTATGCATTAAACTATGACCTCTGTGTTGTTCGACTGTGCTAAAGGAAAGTATTCTATGTAACTAAAGCCTGTGAACTCTGCCTCAGTTTTTCAAAACTTCAGTTTCATAATGGCTGCCATTCTTACCTGAATATCCACCTGCCAAGGCCAAGCGCCTTCTGACGCAGCGGAACCTCCGACTATCCTGTTCACCTGCTGCGGCCGACCACATTCTGAGTCAAACACATTGATTCTGGTGATTTGTTTGCTTTACTCTCATAAACCAACTCACATTTTATGAATATAAACGGATGTAATAATGGTTTAAGTGTTGATTTTAGCTGGTATGTTTCCCTCTGACAGACAAACACAACCCTAGTGCAAATTAAGTCAGTTTCTTACCTTGAGCCTCGCCCATCCACAACCCTGAATGGCGCCCAACATAAAACAAAACGATGAAGTTACAATCCTACATTAATTGTTATTTCGTCAACAAAAACTGTTCTTTTTTTTTTTTAGAAAGAAAAAAAACATTAAATTTATTCACCTACCAATCAGTATGACGAAGGCAGTCCGAATACACGAGGTGTGCCGCATCCTATCAAAATAACGATACCTTTGTTCCAAGGACTTCAGAAAACTTCAACTTTGTTTAGAATTCAGAGGCGAATCTTTAAAACGAATATGTTTCTAGAAATAATCACTTCCTTGTTCGACGAAGTCAGATGAACTGAAGATCTAGGCTTCTTAAGTTTCGCTCATGAAAAACAACATTAGCTACCCGAGATAATTCCCCCCCACCCAACAATCTGTCTACCTTTCCAACAATGACCAATCAGGAGCGTTCGTCCCGCCCTCAATGAGCACAAACCCCGCCCACTCGATCACCTCTAGCAGTTTTGGTTTCTGTGTTTTGTTTCGGGGAATTTGTCCGAGAATGTGACAGTGCAAGCTGTTTGCAGAGGACTAATGAATGCAGGTTTCAAAATATAGGCTCTAAATCAGGGGTCACCAAGTTCGGTCCTGGAGGGCCGGTGTCCCTGCAGAGTTTAGCTCCAACCCTAATTAAACACACCTGAATCAGCTAATCAAGGTCTTAATATGTATACTTGAAACTTCCAGGCAGGTGTTTTGAGGCAAGTTGGAGCTAAACTCTGCAGGACACCGGCCCTCCAGGATCAAGTTTGATGACCCCTGCTCTAAATCAATCATTTCTGAAATCTGTACAATTTAGTAAGGCTTCAAGGTTTCTACCTTGTTCTGCGGCTTTGTTGAAAAATAGTTGATTTCCCATTAAAAAGTTGCTAAATTACTTCAGTTTTAAATTGTGTGGCATATGTCATCTAATACTACTGTGTGGGTTGTAGGGACTTTTGTAAACAGGTTTTAACAATCAGTCCCTTTTTTGCATGCACATGACTGAGAAACAGGCATAACAGGTTCAATCATAGTGTAATGCCATGTTATCAACAAAGAATAAGTGCATTATGTGATCATGATTTTGTGGTAGTCACATGTTGAAGTGTTAAATTAGTCAGGACACTAACCAGTGTAATCTTAAAAAGTGTCATCTTAAATCTTAAAAAAGTACTTTAAAAACAATGTAAGTTGAAGTGATCTCAAAACTTCATTGTTAGCTTAAAAACAGCTTTTACTGAAACCAAGCTGCCAAAATGACCCATTTTCTATTTACATTAGCCTATAGAGATGAATAAATCAGTACAAGACTTCCTGCTGCACCTGTAATCAACTCTAGAACAACTGTAATCACAAGTGCTTCACAAGTATAATATGCAAAGTTATTACCCAGTCAGTGGGCTTTCACACTGACATCTTAAAGAAGAAATGCCCCTTAAAGCAGAGTATTTTAACCAGAGGGCCAAAAACAGTGTAGAAATCATATGTAGTTAATATTATGACTGCTTTTGATGTTTGTTTGTTTTTTAACAACATTAGAAGTGAACATCAGGAAACATAAAATAAATATTTAAAAATATTTGACTGCATTCTATGGTTGACATCAGAATCAAGTATACCTGAGAGAAGTAAAATAATAATAAATAAATAAATAAATAATAATAATAAATGGCAGTAAAAGAGATGTACAGAAAAGGTTGCAGTGAAATTAATTATTCACAAAAAGTTGAATTGTTAAAGGCACGGTTCACTCAAGAATAAAAATTCTGTCATCCTTTACTCACCCTCATGTCTTTCCAAACCTGCATGAATTTCTTTCTGTTGAACACAAAAGAAGATATTCTGAAGAATGTGGATAACCAACAGATGACTTTGTCCATAGTATTTTTTTCTATACTATAGAATTATCATCACATATTGAAGTCAATGGCTACGAATGGCTACAACTGTTTGGTTACCCACATCTTTTTTTATGCTCAACAGAAGAAAGAAATTCATACAGGTTTGGAACAAATTGAGGGTGAGTAAACGAGGACAGAATTTTCATTTCTGTGTTAACTATCCCTTTAAATCAGGTTACAGCGTGATCTGTCAATAACAGGTAGAGTGTTTCTTTAAAGCAGATGGGTTATCTCGGGTTATCCTTCATGGATGTTTCTGTGGAAATTTGTAGAACACTGGACAAAATTATAGTAGACTTTGTTTGGAATTCAAAAACTCACTTAATAAGAAAAAAGCATTAGCTGATCGAGTTATGGGGGGTTTCGAGTTAGTGGATTTTTCCACTATTAATAATTCCTTTAAAGTTAAAGACATTTTTAAACAACCCATGTCCTGTTGGAACTTTATTTCAAATCATACTTAATTCAATTGGAGTTTTAAACATTTTTTTGTTGCACTGCAAATTTGACATCTAAAATACCTTAGTTTAAACAGGCTTTAATAAGTTGGTCCCTTGCATATAATTATAATTTTTCTCTATAGTTTTATTTGGACCAATAAAATATTAGATAAATAAATGTTTGTTTTTTTCATAATTGATTTGATAAAAATATAGTTTTAGTCAGTCAACTTTTAGATGATTGTGGTATCCTTTTTCACTTACAGTATGAACAATTTATGCAATAATTATTTTTTCCAGTCCCCCAAGAGAATATACCATTGTTTTTGGTGCAATTGCTGATTGTATTGTATCTTTAGTCAAGTCTGGCTCTAAACATTTTTTTACACTATCCTATTTTTGACAACACTAACTTATTTGTTGACCAAAATCTTTTCAATAGCCTACCATGTCAAACAAAGACATTCGTTCAGTTATTAATAGATCTCAGATTTCTTTACCTGCTTGTGTGAGTTTTTGAAATAACATATTTATATCTAATAAAGTTGCTGAAGTCTATTAAAATCCATATATCCATAATTGTTACCCGGTAAATTATAAACTTGCTAAATTTAATAATAGGATTTCCCCTAATTGCTCCTTTTGTCTTCCATCTGAAGAAACAATCAATCATTTATTTTGCGACTGTGCTTTATTGTAAAGTGTTCTGGGTTGACTTTTCCAATTTTGTTAAAAAATATTTATGTCCAAACTTCTGTAGAACCCTATTTTTTTTTTGTTTGTTTGTTTGTTTGGGTACTCCTTGAATTTAGACCCTTCTCACTTTAAATTTATTATTAATTTAATGCTAGTTATTGCCAAATTTTACGTTCGTAAATTTTCAAAGAAAACTCCTTCCTTGATTTTTGAAGAAATATTTTGATGTGTATGTAAACTCTTTAAGAAACTGATAATTCTACTCCATGTAAGACTCTTAATGGTGAGATTCTTAATAATCTCTAAGCATATTAGAAGCATAATAGGCTAAGCTTTGGATTAATGTATGTAACCCTCATTGTCTTTATTTTGTTTTTATTCTGTCTTTGTGTTTGCTCTTTTGCTGCATAAAAATAAGGCAGCGGCTATTTGCACTAAGTGTAAATAGCGATAGATGCTATTTACACTAAATGAAAATAGCAGTATTTTTTAATGGTATGCTATTTACACTAAGTGCAAATAGCAATAGATTCTATTTACACTATAGCTGTGTCTCATTTAGAAGGCTGCGCCCTCGGGAGGTCGAATCTTCTGAAGGTGGCATCCTCTATAGGATGCGTATACGAAGTGTCCTTAACCTAGAATTAAACGAGACGGCCTTTGTAGGACGGGCGGAAAAGGAAACAGGAAGTATTACGTTGCTATGCCAACACATTTAGAGCATAGCTCTCACATTACTTAAATGAAGGAAAATTATTTACTTGTTTTATTTTGTTCAATGTTTGAGGAGCTGCAGTGTACATACAACAGACATCTGTTAGAGGAGAAAAAAAAAAAAAGGACGAGGATATTAAGAACAAGTTTATCCGTTTTTACCGGAGGCAATTTAAGGTAAGTTGTAAACACCACATCTGCGCTTGTGTACATCTGCAGGTGCGGCATTTTTCAAATTAACGACCGTTGTTTATGGCGACGCAAAGAATTGTGGTGTGACGAAGCTGACGAGACGTGAGACATGCGGGTCCAAGTGCAAGCTTTTTATTACAAAACATGGTCAATACAGGCAGGGTCGGTCAGTAGCAAACAGGTATGGCATGGGCAAGACACAAGAGTAGTCCTAGGAACAAGCGTGGGATGGCGATCGGATTATAGTGAACAGCTGTGTGGGTGCAGTGAATGATGGGAAATGTAGTCTAGGAGTGATCTGTAACTGTGTGAAAGTCCATGTGTGGGAGAGTGACCTCTAGTGGTGAATGATGGAAAGTTCATGGCCAGGATTCGTGACATAGCCCCCCCCAAGGAGCGGCTTCCAGACGCTCCTACACAATTCTAGGTGGGCGGTGGAGCGGAGGCGGAACAGGGGGAGGGACGGAGGGCCAGGTCCATGTGGAAGCCAGGGCGGAGAGGATGGAACTGGAGCCCCCCAGGGCGGAACAGATGGGACCAGAACCCGCCAGGGCGGAGCAGACGGACCCGGAGCCCACCAGGGCGGAGCAGACGGGACCAGAGCTCCCCAGGGCGGAGCAGACGGGACCAGAGCCCCCCAGGGCGGAGCAGATGGACCTGGGGCCCACCAGGGTAGGGCAGACAGACCCGGAGCCCACCAGGGCGGAGCAGATGGACCTGGGGCCCACCAGGGCGGAGCAGGCGGACCCAGAGCCCACCAGGGCGGAACAGACGGGACCAGGAACCACCGCAGGGAAGCAGACTGGGCAGGTAACCATAACAGAATCTGAAAGCAGAGGAGAACAAGGACAAACAATACATGGAGAGCAGAGACAGACAACACTGGGAGAACAGAGACAGACAACACAGGGAGAGCCTTTATGGTGTCAGGGGCCGTGGCAAGGCTTGACTGGAAATCCTCGGGGTTCTTCGTAGCCATGACAGGGCAGGACGGGGAATCACTGGCGGCTTCCATAGCCGTGACTTGGCAGGACAGGGGATTGCAGATGGCTTCCATAGCCCTGACAGGACAGGGCGAGAGTTCATAGACGGCCTCCTTAGCCGTGACAGGACGAGAGCTCGCAGACGGCCTCCATAGCCGTGACAGGACAGGGTGAGAGCTCACAGACGGCCTTCCTAGCCGTGACAGGACAGGGTGAGAGTTCACAGACGGCATCCATAGCCGTAACAGGACAGGATGAGAGCTCACAGACGGCCTCCGTAGCCGTGACAGGACAGAGTGAGAGCTCACAGACGGCCTTCCTAGCCGTGACAGGACAGGATGAGAGCTCACAGGCGGCCTTCATAGCCGTGACAGGACAGGGTGAGAGTTCACAAACGGCATCCATAGCCGTGACAGGACAGGATGAGAGTTCACAGGAGGATACCACCGGCACCTCTGGAGGTTCTGCAGCTAACGCCGCCACCTCTGGAGGTTCTACGGTGGTAACATGACCGGGTGAGAGTATATTGCTGGGCGCCACCACCTTGCAAGGGGCTGAGGCGAGCATCACCGCTTGGGGAGGTTCGGCAGCAGATGCCTTCCCCTGGGGCAGTACAGTGGTGGTGTATGTGGCCCAAATGCAACATAGTGCAATCCCCACCCTGGGAAGCGCTTCAGACAGGGTAATCAGTTCATGGACAGGAGGGTCAAAGTGAGTGGATGTGGGGATACCAGCAGTGCGTACAGACACCAGCGGTGCATCCCTCAAGCTGGATATCAACCGGAGAACTCGAAGGACTGACCTTAAATCTCTCGGTGTGACAGATTCTGGCAGTTCGGCTGAGACTTGACGAGACTCTGGCAGTTCGGCTGAGACTTGAAGAGACCCTGACTCTGGCTGGTCAGCTGTGACGTGGTCTGACTCTGGCTGGTCAGCTGTGACGTGGTCTGACTCTGGCTGGTCAGCTGTGACGTGGTCTGACTCTGGCTGGTCAGCTGTGACGTGGTCTGACTCTGGCTGGAGAGCTGAGGCACGAAGAGACTCTGGCTGGAGAGCTGAGGCACGAAGAGACTCTGGCTGGAGAGCTGAGGCACGAAGAGACTCTGGCTGGAGCGCTGTGCTTTGGTTGGACTCGTGACGATCAACTGTGGCCTGGCTTGACTCACGGAGATCACTGGTGGCTTGGCTTGACTTGTGACGATCAACTGTGGCTTGGCTTGACTTGTGATGATCAACTGTGCTTTGGCTTGACTTGTGACGATCAACTGTGGCTTGGCTTGACTCACGGAGATCACTGGTGGCTTGGCTTGACTTGTGACGATCAACTGTGGCTTGGCCTGACTCACAGAGATCACTGGTGGCTTGGCTTGACTTGTGACGATCAACTGTAGCTTGACTTGGCTTTTTAACATCAGCGGTGACCTGACTTGATTCTTTAACATCAGCGGTGACTTGACTTGACTCTTTAACATTGGCGGTGACTTGACTTGACTCTTTAACATCAGCGGTGACTTGACTCTTTAACATCAGCGGTGACTTGACTCTTTGACATCAGCTGGGAACTGACCTGGCTTGTGATTGGCAGCAATGACGCTACAGGGTGTTGTTGTTGCCGCCATTTTGTGAGCGTGCTCTAGCGTGGTTGTGTCCACACAATTGGGTGCGGTGTCTCGTTCCTCCGCGACTCCCACAGTGAACGTTGACCCAACAGTCAGTAGGGCATAGTCCAAAAACTGAGCGAGTGAAGCACGCGTACCCTCGCGTCTAAACTCCGATCTCAGTGGTTGATGAATGCCATCGCAAAAAATCTCAATAAGTATAATGTCCGGCAAATCTGAATAGTTCGCGATGGCTAAAAACTCTCTGATATATTGCTCCAGTGATCGAGGACCCTGTTTAAGGGCAAACAGAATTCTTGTCGTGTCCATACCTTCTGAATGACCGTCTGAGAAGCTGCTGGATCCTAGTGGGCCGAGTATTCTGTGACGAAGCTGACGAGACGTGAGACATGCGGGTCCAAGTGCAAGCTTTTTATTACAAAACATGGTCAATACAGGCAGGGTCGGTCAGTAGCAAACAGGTATGGCATGGGCAAGACACAAGAGTAGTCCTAGGAACAAGCGTGGGACGGCGATCGGCGTACAATATCCAGAGGGCTAGGCAGAGAGAACAATCCAAGAACACGGGCAGGAATCAAAACACAGGAAATCTAACTATGAATACAGGGAAACACTTTGTACGTAGCTGGGCTAAACAATACTCGGCAGAGTGTAAGAGAATGTTCAGAGTTTATATAGTGTGTGTGTGTGTGATTGGGTGATTGGGTGATGGTGATTGAGAGATGGTGAACAGGTGCAAGCGTGATTATAGTGAACAGCTGTGTGGGTGCAGTGAATGATGGGAAATGTAGTCTAGGAGTGATCTGTAACTGTGTGAAAGTCCATGTGTGGGAGAGTGACCTCTAGTGGTGAATGATGGAAAGTTCATGGCCAGGATTCGTGACATGTGGGTTATCTGTAGCAGCGAAGGATACACCTGATGCATCCTCTGAATTCCTGTGAAAGAAGGTCGCATTCGGAGTGTCCTACTTGCTTTTCTGAAATGAGACAGCCTCGATGACGTATGCACCCTTAGAATGAGAACTCCGGAGGACGCAGCCTTCTAAATGAGACAAAGCTATTGTTAAAATAGCAAGAGTTTCTGCTATTTATATAGGCCTACTACTTATTGCAAATAGTGGCAATTATCTGCACCTCAGTATTGTTGTACATTATAAAACAGTAAGCAAAAAGTATTGAGTGTAAATTATAGTTTTAATTCAAATTATTAAATGGATGCCACCTTATTGGGACAAAGCCCTCACTAAACCTACCCGATACTTTATTTTCAACTTTTTGATTATTTCCTAAATTTTTATTGAAAATAAATGCCTTCCCGATGTGATATGAGATTTGAAAAGGGAGAAAAAAAGTTCGGCAAAAGGCGAGTTCGAACTCGGGCCGATCGCGTGCGCCTTACCATCTTTACCACTGAAACCGATGTAAAAAGGAGGGTCTTTTATCTGTGTTGACTATCCCAATCACACCTTGGTGGGCGGAGTTAATGTATATAGCCTTTACCAGCAAGCAGTGTTGCCGACTAATCGACTTTGTGGCTAGATTTAGCGACTTTTCATACCCCTAGCGACCTTTTTGCAAAAAAGCACCTTCTTTCCTTTCACAGCACGCTCACACCTCCCTCTAATCGTCTCTTCTCTGATTATTTCAATTTAGCAGACATCATTATGGTTACTTTAAATTCACTCTTCCTATTGTACAAAGGCATAAAATGATAGCAAATAATTGGACTGAATGTTATTCATTACTTATTTAAATTATTTCAAATCTTTTTTAGATTTATTTTAAATCTAATGTTATTTTATGCCTTTGTAAAGAGTGAATTTAAAGTAACCAATGATGTTGTAATTAGATTTACAGTTGAACATTATTGTTCTGTGAGCTACACACATCTACTTAAAATACATTATATTGAAAGATCTAAACAAGCAAACACTTAAAGGATATAAATCAAAATAAAGTTTTATTTAAAAGAGCAGTCAACATTTATCAAGGATTCAAAACTAAAAAATGGTTAAAAAAAACAGTGAAGACAGATTTTGTCTAACAAACAAAAACTTAAAAATAAAAACAATGGCAATAAAAAATAAATAAATAACAGACACAAACATAACAAAATAAGTTACAAACATGACAACCTGAGGTCAGACACATTAAACATTTTAACATTATTTTTTTTGAACATTTTTGTATCTGCACTACTCAGAACATGCAACAAATTTAGTGAAACATTTTAGTGAAAAAAACTTTTGTTCTGGGTTTTTTTCAGCACTTGTTTAAACATTCCAGTGAGGAGGCTTGTGTACCTTTTAAAAGAGTTCTAGTCCTAGGTGAATGACTTTGTCATTTTACACCCACTTAACCATGACGACCTGGCTGCATGTTGTATCCTGAGGTATTCCAACTGGTACCTCTGTAAAACATCAGCAAACAAAATATTTTATCAAAATAACAATTGTCAATGTAGAGTACAACCCAGATAACAAGGAGATTGCTGATAGTGTTGACTAACAAAACGCTTACTGCATGTCTCAAGTCAACTCATTTTTCCATAACACTAACTATTTTTTTTACACGTTTCTACTGTTCAGATTCACGGAATGGTCCATGTTTATATTACAGCACAAAATTATTCCTAAGATGTTACCTTTTGTATAGATGGTAATGAAACTGAATAACTAACACCTGGACAAATGTTCAGCTACAATGGAATCAACTGTGGTTGGTCTAATTCAGTGGTTCTCAAACCTGTCCTGGAGTACTACCAGCCCTGCACATTTTGTATGTCTCCCTATATCTGACACACCATTTCAGGTCTTGCAGTCTCTACTAATGAGCTCATAAGTTGAATCAGGTGTGAAAGATTAGGGAGACATACAAAATGTGCAGGGCTGGTGGTACTCCAGGACAGGTTTGAGAACCACTGGTCTATTTTATTTGATAGCATTTCATTTTTTACTGACCTATATGAAGTCCCACTGAAAGTCGTTTAGGTTCTTCAATAGTGTGGAGACGTGCATTCACTGTGGAGATTTTTTTCTGGACAATCGCCCCTGTCCTCTTTGAGGTAACCTTTCCCTGGGTGGCCTTTGTGCCTTTTTCAGGATTGATGCCAATGAAGCGCCTGGAATTACAATCGTCAGAGAATGAATGAAAAACTATAAGGAACAACTTGTAAACTTAAAAGGGTAGTTTGGGTTTTGCACATTATGTTAATAACTAGTAATGACATCATGAGGTATTTTGTCAAATTTTGCTGCCTGTTTTTCTATATCTTGGAAGTAATTTACTTGTTAAAAATTACAAGTGTATTACTATGCACAGGAGACATTATTATGCCTCTATTCAAGCTTATATGCAGTGTGATTTGAAAATCAGCTCCACTGCAGTAATAATCTAGCATATATATATATATATATATATATATATATATATATATATATATAAAGATGCAGTGAGATCAGACAAAGGCATCAAGCAGCTCATGTATTTCATTTGTATTGTTCTTTTAATTTTTTTGTTGTGTTGTGGCTTGCAAAGTTTTTAACTGACCCCCTGTTCTGCTACTCATTTTTGCCTTTTGGAGATTTTTTGCAAAGTAACAATTATAACTCAAGAAAAGCTATAATGACGAAAAGGAAATTCAAGCAGTCTCACCTCTGAATGAATTCCAGAGTGCAGGCAGCTTCTTCTTGATATTGGAGGTTAAGCATATAGTAGATTGCAAATACAGAAGCAAGTCCCGTCAATATGGTTGGTGTGATGCCTTCAGATATGACACGACCCTCAAGCGTGATCATCCAGCGCCCAATAGTGACTTGCCCTGTTCCACCTGAAACTTCCAAGTAATAGCAACATGCATTTCACCTTGCATAACCATCTGTACATTCAAAGAAAAATAGCAATGTAATATGTCTATTAATGAAATGTATACCAAGTAGAATCAGGAGAGGACTTGCAGGTACAGTCAGGTCTCAACGTCAGCTGCAGTGGCACACACCTGTAGGGAACAGACATTATAAAATATGTTTTTAAAGGGTTTAGACAAAGTTTAGAAATTATCTGTAACTGAGTCTCTTCTGAGAGATTTGGCAAGGTCTTGTGGATGATCCCCTTGATTTCTTCACTCAAATTAGTCATTATTCTGGAGTAAAGGGAAAGAATGGTGAAGAATTATCACTGGTGTGCTATGGACAGAGTACTCGGGTAAGGGTTAGTAATCTAGCAGATTCTCCTGATTAACACAACTGTAGCTTTTCTACATCAGTGTAAAACTATTGACACCCACGTCAGGATAAAGCTCTTGTCACAGTGTCTATAAGGGCAAGCAACTGTTTTCCCCTCTCTGATGTGTATTTTCAAATGAGAATAAAAGGACTTCAAATTCTTACACTTTTCCCTGCAGAAATCGACATGACATTGAACTTCATGAAACAACCTAGGTTTAACCCCAGATTTGCCATGTCTGTAAATGTGACACCTAAAAGCTCGAAACCTTAGAAAAGACCTACTGCAATCTGGAAAAACACACTTAAAAATTAAATTAGGTGTATTTTTATGAATTCTCATGTGCCTTACATAAGCCAATACTGTGGCACAGTTATGACCACAGGCCTGACAGAAGAACATTTTTGCTGTCAATTTGAAGAAAAAAATAAAGCAGCCTACACAATTACACAAATACAATTACTCAATGCAGTCAATTCCATGTAAACAACATTTTGAATAAGTGTTCACACTAAACATCCTTTGATATTCGGCTAAAGAGAGAAGACAAGCATAATGGCTGATTTTGGTTACAACCCGTATCAATCTTCACACCTAAATTTCTAATCGCAAATCAAGTTATCAAAATATGTTTTTGCTGTAAATATTAAACACGAAAACTATTCTCCTTTTAAACATATGCCACCTTTAAACTAACATTAAATAATCAACATTTCATACATCAAGTTTGTTTAGTGATTCTTGTGGAATTTGAAGCCATTAACAACGGGCAACAGATTGTTAACTGACCAGTTTTCAACAACGACTAACAGTCTTAGTTTAGAGATGATCTAAAACAAACTTGATAAAACCTGGTGACTGTAAATGTGTGTAAATATGTTTGAAATATTCACATTTCAGCACTGAAGTGCCATTTTAAAACCATACACTCACTAGCTCGACAGCTTGCTGAGCATCGATGTCATAACATTACTTCTGGTAATACTACCTGAATAAAATGCTGGTGAGGAATATAAGAAAATGCTTTTAATTACCGTGTAGGTGCAGATGCAGATGCAGGTCAATGCAGTTGAAGGACTTCGGATGGCGAATGGCGATGTAAAGCAGATGTCCTTCGAACTTGTTTCCTCTTCGGGAAAAAAGTGCTTAACAATTTACATTTGTAAAAAAAATCATCACAAGTACCTGACTGAAAATGAATTCGGATGCTTGAAAATGGCAAATTAACCAAACTGACAAAACATAACGCACTTTGACCAAACTTGTACTCGCACTTGTACACCCAATTCAAATAAATAAATACTGCATTGTACTGTATTTAACACAGCCCACAATGCATTGCAAACAGTAAAAAACTGTATTACTTAAATACAGTAGAGTACTGTTAAAAATTGGCTGTAAATTAACAGCAAATTCTTAAACGGCAAAATATTGCCCAGAATGCATTGTTTTCTACAGAACATTACTGTTTTAATGGAAAACAGTATGTTACTGTCAGATTTTGGCCGTTTTTTTACAACAATTTTTTACAGTGTACCCGATACTTTATTTTCAACCTTTTGATTATTTCCTAAATTTTTATTGAAAATAAATGCCTTTCCGATGTGATATGAGATTTGAAAAGGGAGAAAAAAAGTTCGGCAAAAGGCGAGTTCGAACTCGGGCCGATCGCGTGCGCCTTACCATCTTTGCCACTGAAACCGATGTAAAAAGGAGGGTCTTTTATCTGTGTTGACTATCCCAATCACACCTTGGTGGGCGGAGTTAATGTATATAGCCTTTACCAGCAAGCAGTGTTGCCGACTAATCGACTTTGTGGCTAGATTTAGTGACTTTTCATACCCCCTTAGCGACCTTTTTGCAAAAAAGCACCTTCTTTCTTTCACAGCACGCTCACACCTCCCTCTCTCTCTCTCTCTCTCTCTCTCTCTGCTCTGTTCATTGAGCGGCAGAGAGGAGCAGCACTTTCAGTTAAAATAGATGATGTTGCTTCCCTAATTTTACATGCAAATATAGCCGAAAATACGGAACAGGAATTGTTTTTGTCTTTGCTCATGTTATGTGTATTTGATTTCATCAGACGACAGCTCGATTATAAATCAGGATTTTTTTTGCAGATTAAAATCTTGGAAGGGAGCTGGTTATGTAGTCTTAAAGTGCCACATTTCAGTCACTATTTCATATTGATCCCGTTGACTGACAACAGAAACAATAAATTATATAAATGAAAACAGTTTTATTGAGAATTTGGCTAAAATACAGTATGTGAGCACAGAGAGGCAAACAAATGTAAAAGGCAATATGACGCGATGACGTCATGAATATGCTAATTAGCGTATGGTCATCTTGCCCCGACATTTAGCGACTTTTCAAACTGGCTTTAGCTACTTTCCATTGAAAAAAGTTGGCAACACTGCCAGCAAGGCCGGCTATTTACACTTAGTGTAAATAGACACTTTGTGAAAAAAAATCCCTTTAAATCGTTTAATTTAAGTCGTTTAATAGACAGGCTCTAAAAGCTGCCAGGACCGAGCATATCCGCAAACTCATAGATAATAACCAAAATAATCCAAGGCTTTTATTTAGCACAGTGGCTAGACTAACAAATAACCAGACGTCACCCGATCTAAATATTCCCTCACAGTTTAATAGTAATGACTTTATGAATTTCTTCACTGATAAAATAGATAACATCAGAAATACAATAACTAATGTAGATTCTACGGCGTCTAGTAATTCTGCTTCATTCACCGCACCCAAAGAAAAACTGCTGTGCTTTACAACTATAGGACAGGAAGAGCTAAATAAACTTATCACCGCATCTAAACCAACTACATGTCAATTAGATCCTGTACCCACTAAATGACTGAAAGAGTTACCTGTAGCAGAAGAACCGCTTCTCAATATTATTAACTCATCGTTATCATTAGGTCACGTCCCAAAACCATTCAAGCTGGCAATTATTAAGCCTCTTATTAAGAAGCCACAACTAGATCCTAGTGAACTGGCAAATTACAGACCCATCTCAAATCTTTGTGAAAAGTTGTGTCTGCTCAATTGTGCTCATTCTTGCAAAAAAATTATCTCTGTGAAGAATTTCAGTCAGGTTTCAGACCCCGCCATAGCACAGAAACTGCATTTGTTTAGATTACAAATGACTTGCTTCTTGCATCAGACCAAGGCTGCATCTCATTGCTAGTTTTACTTGATCTTAGTGCTGCGTTCGACACTATAGATCATGACATACTCGTAGATCGATTACAAAACTATACGGGTATTCAAGGGCAGGCTTTAAGATGGTTTAGATCCTACCTGTCCGATCGCTACCACTTTGTTTATTTAAACGGGGAGTCATCTCAATTATCACCAGTAAAGTATGGAGTACCACAAGGATCTGTCCTAGGTCCTCTGCTATTTTCAACATACATGTTGCCCCTTGGTAATATTATTAGAAAATACGGGATTAGTTTCCATTGCTATGCTGATGATACTCAACTATATATCTCAACAAGACCAAACTTCTAAATTATCTAAGTTAACTGAGAGTGTTAAAAATGTAAAAGATTGGATGACCAATAATTTTCTCCTATTAAATTCAGATAAGACAGAGATATTACTTATTGGACCAAATAACAGTACACAGAATCTCTTGGATTACAATTTGCAACTAGACGGATGTCCTGTTACTTCCTCTACAGTCACAAATCTGGGTGTTATATTAGACAGCGACTTGTCTTTTGAAAAACATATTTCCAATGTTACAAAAACAGCATTCTTCCACCTTAGAAACATTGCCAAGCAACAGAACATGTTACCTGTTTCTGATGCAGAAAAGCTAGTTCATGCATTCATGACCTCGAGACTGGACTATTGTAATGCACTGCTAGGTGGTTGTCCTGCATCTTCAATAAACAAGCTACAGATAGTACAAAATGCAGCGGCTAGAGTCCTTACCAGGTCAAGAAAATATGATCATATTACCCCAATTTTCCAGTCTCTGCACTGGCTACTTATTAAGTACCGTATCAGATACAAAATATTATTACTTGCCTATAAGGCCCTAAATGGTTTAGCTCCTGCGTACCTAACTAGTCTTCTATCTCACTACAATCCATCACGCTCCCTAAGGTCGCAAAACTCTGGACTCTTGGTAGTACCTAGAATAGCAAAGTCCACTAAAGGAGGTAGAGCTTTTTCATATTTGGCTCCCAAACTCTGGAATAGCCTTCCTGATAACGTTCGGGGTTCAGACACACTCTCTCTGTTTAAATCTAGATTAAAGACACATCTCTTTAGCCAAGCATTCACATAATGCATTCATATAATGCATCTCATAATCTTGTACTGCAGTTATATCTGATCAAACACACATTATTATTCTTTAGCTTGGGGTGAACAAATAATTTTTGCTTGGATGGAACAACAGCTACGCTAATTATGTATCTTTGTTTCTCTGTTTGGAATTACACAAGCTTCAGTCTGGATCCAGCCCTTAAATGATCTGAGATGACCAAAGACCTGAGAAGAGATGATGCCGACCCCTCGGAGGACCTCAGAGGATGCCAACCTCTGATCCCCCAACAACATGCAGAATTAACAAATTTTGCCATAAGTTAATATATTACGTTTCTACAATGTATAAATATATTGTAGAAACTTAATTTCCTGTAAAGCGCTTTGCAACGATTGTATCGTAAAAAGCGCTATACAAATAAACTTGAATTGAATTGAATTTCTGTTGTAAGATTTGGGAACTGGCACAAGGGGGCGCTAACACTTATTAATAATGGCTTGACAGATGCCGATGATAGGCCTAATCACTACATGACTTTGGTGTGTTCACCTTCCTCTTCTGTTGAGCTGCTGCGGTGTCTCTGTCTCGGTTGTGTTCCTCTCGCTCTGTCCTCAGGCTCTGTGTCTGCTTTTACAGCACGATTGAAGGTGACAGGGACAGAGAGGAGGGGCGGGAGAGAGGATGCAGCGCGGTGTCGCCAGGGGCAGCACAACACGACGAAAAAACGACGGAGATCCACGGAACTGAACCACAGAATCCGAAAGAAAGTGTTGAAGGAAGTCACCGTTCCACTAAAGTAGCACGACCACCTGTCATAAGCAAAAAAGACGGAAAGATTATTTTTGATTAACTGAGGAAGAAAGCTATTCATTCTCCTCAGTAAAGTGTTGTAGTTCGTTTCTCCGAGTGTAACAGTTACCAGGATGAACTGCGCGAGTTATTTGATAAAGCTGCTCCGCTCTGCTTTGTTTTAAGGACTTGATGAATATTTGTCGTGGCATTGTTGCTATGGTGACCATCTCTTCTCCCTCCACAGCCCCCTCCCGCCCCACTTTTAACCCCTAGTGCTGAAAAAGAAAAGAGGTAGAGAGGGATGGAGAGATTGTGGGGTGGGGGGTTAGTTAAAAATATATGCATGTCCTAAAGCTATGTATCTTTGCAAGAAACACACACACACACACACACGGACCCGCTCGGTCACGTGATTAACTCAAATACACGCGTACACGAGAATAACCGTAGTGTCACATAGGCTAGTGAAAATGCACATCTGTACACAACCCAAAATTCTGGTTAATATGTTATAATATGTATGATATGAGTGCACATATATCATGACATTAACATACAGTCAAAAGGTTAGACACATATGGCTATATTTCTTATGATTGAAAAAACATTCTGATATAAAGATTATGCTTTAATAATGATGATGATGATGATATGCCCCATTATAAATAGCAAATAAATAAATATGCTTTAATAATAATAGTTATTATTAAGATGCCTCCTCAGATATAATAAGTAAATAAAGACATCAATCTGTTTTAATACTACTACCACTTTATTATTATTTTATTATTTTAATTATTATTGTTGTTGTTATTATTATTATTATAAGATGTCCACTCAGACACAAATAAATAACAAAATCTGTTTTAATACTTTACTACTACTACTACTACTAATAATAACAATAACAATTACTTGATATCGTACAATGTATTTTATGTTATTTTACATATTTAATTTCCCTGTAACTGCTTGGTAAAGCAGTATATGTGCAGTGTATGAGAGAGACAGAGGTAGGGGATGTAAAGTCTTGTCAACTGGAAATAAAGTAATGTGGCATCCCCCTGTTACACACACACACACACACACACACACACACACACACTGGTTTATTTATACCCTCATCCAACTCTCATTGCTCTCTCATTATTCTATCCCCCTCAACATATAATTTATTGTGTTTATCACATTAACTATACATTAATAATTCTGGGAAAGCTTTGTGCTTAATTAAAAGAAACTATTATTTATTTCAAAACGTTCAATTATGATCTAATGTATTCAGTGAGAAAGGTCACATCAAATGTAGTTTAATCAGACTTAATTGAACTGAATTAACCCATATAATTCCCAGTTTTCCCAGATGAGGACATGTATTTTATTCTGTAGATAAACTAAAGGGATGTATTAAAAAAAAAAGTTATTGACAGCATGCTTTATTTTCAATCACAATGAACATGGAGAGACAAAAATTGCTCAATTGGTTTTGCTTTTGTTTCATTTAATGAAACAAGTCTTTGAATCTACAATTTTATAATTTCAATCAACATTTTCCTATTCAAAATTTATCTTCCCAGCGTTTTCCAAATGTTCGCAATTGTAACAATATATTTGCATCTTGAGCAATGTCTATCATCTATCTATCTATCTATCTATCTATCTATCTATCTATCTATCTATCTATCTATCTATCTAAAAACTAAAAACTGTAGATTCTGTCATGCTGAAACAAACACACTAAAATTAATATGTTTTTAAGTTGTGAGAAGAAATGCAAAAATTCCCACTTCAGGAACGTCCAACAATCTCTCATTTTCCTCCCAAATCCCACTTTTCTTTTAACATGTAGGCCTACAGGCTAATTAATATTAAACTCTGCTCTTTTCTGGCATTCCCCTCTTTTTCTTTTTCCATCTCTCCATTATCTGTAGTGTTTTTTTTCTTTTTGCTGCTCTCTCACTGGCATTAAGTTCAAACTTGACACTGATGTTGACTCACTGTGTCACTCTTCTCCTCTCTCTCTCTCTCTCTCTCTCTCTCTCTCTCTCTCTTAAGGGCAGAAGTGCCTGTAGATGCATTTCTATTTCTTTGTCACTCCACACACACAGTTCATTGTTAACAAAGCAAGTTGTAAGGAAACCCTTAACACCATTTCAAAAAGAGGGATAACATTGCTGTGCTGCCGTGGATGTGCTGCTCGTAATGTAACGGCTGGTGAGTTGGATTTGTATTATTTTTCTTTGCTCTTTCTTATAATTTCGTTAGAAAATGCTGTATTGAGTCCACAAATATTTGTAAAAGCAACACTCAAAATATTTGATCAACAAAATTTAATTTTTAGACATGGTCTAGTTGTCTCCCTTTTTCAAAAGTGTAAAATTTTGTAATAAAAAAATGACCATGCACTGTCTGTAGTATCGGCCATGTGTTATGTACAGGCCACTTACGATGCATCATATGGCTTTCTGATGTATTATGGTGGTTATTAATACATTTTTAGGTAAAACACAGGTTTTGGTACTTTAAAAAGTTTTGTATATTAATATGACATCATTAACAAAACGTTTTAAAATATACAGTACAGGCACCAATATGCTGTTCCCTAATACCTGAAATATTGTCACAGCATTTTTTTTTTACAGTGAATTTCTGGCAACCACAGCTGCCAGATTTTACCGTAAATTTAACAGGATATTTTTTTACAGTGTAGTTTTATTTTTGAATATCTGTTTCTGTATGTCTTGGCTACAAAAATGCTATTGAACATTTCCTCTTATTGCCTATGGGACAACAAAATACAGTTATTTGAACACATAATGAGCTTGTTTCATTAGGAAAACCTGCTAATAAAACCCTATTATAGATTTTTTTAGCTAAATTAAAACTAAATATAAATCATATTTTTAAAACAATTTATGCACAAAAAAAAAAACAATGTGAAATGTAAATGGAAATACAGTATATTAAAATATCAAACAACTGATCTGGCCAACAGAAATTATAATGTGGACAGGTAAAAGCATTTTTTTTCTTCAAAGTCATTGACAAAGAACATGTCATGTAATGTTGTATTTATGTAATTTAATTCACCTAAACTTCACATTTCTTCTAATGCGCAAATCTGTACACACGTGATGACCTAATAAATGAACACTGTTAGTATTAATATCTACCATTGATGTAACAGACTCTTCATGTATAAAATGATGCTACTGTAATTCACTTTAACATTGATTGTGTGTGAATGTGTGATTCTCTCAAATTTTCTGTATAAAAACACATGAGGGTCAAAGGTCATACTGCATCTTAGGGAATCTAATTTAAATGAGTTCTTGTGTCTCGTTCCATTCTGAGGTTGTAGTGGTCAGGTACATGATGTTTGAGAGGTTGACCATGCTGAATATCCAGAGCACCTCAAACTGGAGTGGAGCAAATGACTGGTACCATCAGCAGAACACAGTTCCCAGCCAGCACAGCACTGGTGAGACGCTTGATGCCTTATAGAAAACACCAATATATGTCTGACCTCCTCTGGCTGTATATACAATAATAAGGCACTAAAATGTGTATGTGCACTTTTAAAAAAAAAAAAATTATTTTGCTATAACCAGTATTTAAAAATTTCTACCAGTCAAAAGCTTTGACAAACTGGACTGAATTTCTGTTTCTAACATTTTGAAGAAAAGCTTATACGACAGTTCACTCAAAAATGAATTTCTTCTGTGGAACACAAAAAAAAAAAGATATTTTGAAGAATGTTGGTAACCAGACAGTTTCGGGCCCCATTGGCTTCCAACAATATTTCTTAAAAATATTACTATTTGGGGTATATTTTTGTGTTTCACAGAAAGAAATGCATACAAGTTTGGAATGATATTGTTGGGTGGACTATCCCTTTAAATGCGTGAAATTAATTTTGAAATTGAACCTGCGTAAAAATTAATTCAACTGAAATTGTAAGTTCATTTGTTTGTTTATTAAAGAATGGCAATTTTGAAGAAGCTACAATTTAAGACTTTTATTTTTTTTTTGTTTAGCAATTTTGGTTACTTACTACCACTTGTGTTTTGGTTTCAATGATTTATAATTATTGTAAAATAGTAAAATACTTCTATGAACTAATCCTTAAGAATTCATATAATGAATCCCAGCTAGATTAGCAACTCTTTTTTATGTTTTGTTTTAGTTTCAGATGGCTGCCTGGTGGAGAAGGATGGGAGGATGGCAAGAGAAGGAGGACATATGGAAAGAGATGAAGGAGAAGAGTCTCAACTGAGGCTCCAGCTGAAGAGGAAACTTCAGCGCAACAGAACCAGCTTCACAACAGAGCAGATCGAGGCCTTGGAGAAGGGTAGGAACACTTCAAAAATATCCTTCAAAAATATGAATTATATTGCAACAAATGACAACAAATAAAACCAAGCATTTAACTACTAAACTTCACTTAGAGTTTGAGAGAACACATTATCCAGATGTTTTCGGACGGGAGCGACTCGCAAAAAAAATCGACCTTCCAGAGGCAAGGATACAAGTATGTAACTGTCCTTATCTTTATGTTGACTTCACAAAAGCAGCAAAATAAACATGACAGATCATTCACATATATATATATTGGACTTTGATTGACAGGTGTGGTTTTCCAATCGAAGAGCCAAATGGAGGCGCGAGGAGAAGCTTCGAAACCAGAGGCGGTCTGGAGGCGGGACTTCCTGTGCTCAAACACACGCTCCACTGAACACATCCTTTAACTCAGCTGTCTATCATCATCCGCATGGCAACAGTGCAGGTGGGAATGGAGATTTACATAAATGAGAAATTTGAATACTGTACTGGCCACTTTTGCCCTTTCTTATCTTTTTTTGTATGTGAATGAGTTTATGTTTCTAGTGAAGTTAAAAACATTTGAAAACACTTTAAATCAGTTTGGAAATTATTGGAATAACTGTAATAATGTATTTACTTAATTAAAATGTATTTGTTTGTTTGTTTGTGACTTTGAAGAAGCTAAAGATTTTTATTTGTTTAGCAATTTTTGGTTACATAATTCTCACAATTCAGTTTGTGTTCATTCATGATGTTGATGCTTTAATAACTATGTATATGTATTAATAATTATTCTTAAGAATTCACATATACTCATTAATGGTTAAGCTGTACCTCATATGTTCTTTATTTATCTTTGTGTGTTTAGCATCCATGCTCAGTCAGAGTGACACAGCTCTCCCCAGTTACAACACTCTGTCAGTCTACTCCGGGGTTCAGGTGAGACACTACAGCTCACTTTAGGAGATTCACATTTCTATAGAGCAAAACATTGCACTGCCAATCTATCAGGGCTTTGTGCATCTGCACTATTATGTATTAGCGCCCTCTTGTGATGACAATGAAACTGACATCAGCGATCACCAGAAAATCTGTCTGTCTTTAGAGTGAAATTATATAGCATACTAGCTGACTACTTACTGAATGTGTAGTAGTGTCTACACAGAGCAAAATGATTATGGCATTAAAATGGCATTATTTAATGATTAACGTTTCAAACAGTAGTATCACATGATATCATCAAACACATGAAAAAAAAATCATGTTTAATTCAATGTTATTTGTCATTTTTTTAGTAATATTATGTGATATGAACAATTTCTGAATGAAAATGGTTTCAAAGTATATTCCACATCATTTTTAGAGCAGTATAGCTTACATGCAATGCTTATTGTTGTATATTTTGGCAAATATAGACATGTTTCTACTGTGCATAGTTATATAGTGTATGTTGGTATATGATTCTGTTCTTCACTGCATTTCAATACTATTTTAAATTATTCTTTTTTTTTCGCTCTTCTGGACTTTTCTTTGCAGTCGGCTCCTCCATCTGCTTCCTCATACTCGTGCATGCTGCCTCCGTCCCCGTCTGTACCTCACTCGTTTGAGACGTCGTACTCCTCTCCCCATCTACCACCTCCTCCTTCAGCTAACACCAGCACAGGTGAGTCTACCAGCTCTTCATTTACTGTCTGTATGACAGCTAAAGCCCTGTGTTATCCATCACAAGATCCTGACAATTACTGTTTGAAACACTTTCAATAGCCCCTATCTATTTATTGATTTAGTTATTTGTTTGTTGATTGTTTTAGTTCAAGTTCAAGTTGAGCTTTATTGTCATTCCGCTACATGTGGGGACATACAGTGGAACGAAGTGTCGTGCCTCACAGGACCACGGTGCTACATAAATACAGACAAACAACAATGAAGTAAAACAGTATAAACCTATACACAACTAACCTACTGATTTTACTATAAGTATACTACATATACTATACTATTTAAAAAAAATAGTTTGCCAAAAAATTTATATTTGCTAAAAATGTACTTACCTTCGATGAGTTTGCTTCTTCATCTGAAGAGATTTGTACCTGTACATACAATAGGGATGGCTCGATACCATAATTTTGGCTTCGGTACGATACCAGAATATAATACCTCGGTATCGATACTAAATCGATACCATAGGTGACAAATAACCAGCCTAAAAAAATAAGTGAACTGGAAAAAAAAAAATTTAAACAAAGTGAATGATCATCATATACAGTACTTATTAATCTTGGTTAATGTTAGGTATGTGTTTAATGCATAAAGTAATGTTAACATACTAAACATGTATTAGTAGCCTACATTTATCATTTATAAATAATTATTGACCACATTAATAAGTGCTGTAATGCTATTAATAAATTATAACAAATGTTTCTTTAAAGTGTTATTCTAACAGTCAAAGTAATATTCAAAATCACGTTATTATTTCTCTCCCTCAGATTGTTTTCAGATTTCAGACTCAGATAGCCAAAGAAAAAGCTTTAAATATAAATATGTATCTCTCGACTGCTTCATATAGCGGTCAGCAGCGCGGCAGAAACATTCCCTTCATATTATTGATACTAAAATTAATATAGCAAAACTGTTGTTTCATTCAATTTAAATGAATATCTGATTGTTTGAAATGTAAGTGCAAATATTATGTGACCAAAACGTCACTGGTTCTAGCGTCACGTTTGAGCTTTCGTGTTTACTGCATCATATCTTATGTGTGTGCGTTGATCAGTTGTGAATAAAAGTTCAAATTAAGTCTGAATTTATGAATGATGCACTTACTAACCTGTCGATCTTTTAATTCTCGGAAAAGATCAGGATGAGCAAGCGACAAATGCTTAGCAAGATTTGATGCGTTGCCTCCTGTAGTCAGTTCGTTCACCTTTATCATCTGTTTTATATGAAAAGTAATGCCATATTTCACTTCTGCTGTTCTCTTTATTTATTAATTTCAGGTGTGTTGATAGAGTTTAATCTGTTTGATCCATCACGTTGTTCTGTTGTCAGGTTTACCGGGCTCGCAGCAATTTGGGAAGCACTGCCACCTAATGGTGAACTTCGGAACAGCAGCGTATGAAATACCGAAATGAGCAAAATTATGATATCGTACCGTTTGAAATATAATAGATACCGGTATTTTTCCATTACCGGTATACCGCGCATCCCTAACATACAATTGTCAATTTGTATATTGTTATTCCCTATTTACTTGTTCTATTTTTTATTATTTTATTATCTGTGTTTTTGTCCTGTCACTGTCATTCTGTTGCACTGTGGAAGCTTCTGTCATGAAAACAAATTCCTCGTATGTGTAAACATACCTGGCAATAAAGCTCATTCTGTTTCTGATTCTGATTTGGAGAAATGTAACATTACATCAAATTACATCACTTGCTCAGCAATGGATCCTCTGCAGTGAATGGGTGCCGTCAGAATGAGAGTCCAAACAGCTGATTAAACCATCACAATAATCCACACCTCTCCAGTCCATCAGTTTGAGAAGTGAAAAGCTGCGTGTCTGAAAGAAACAAATAATAGTAATTGATGGACTGGAGTGGTGTGGATTATTGTGATGTTTTTAATCAGCTGTTTGAACTCTGATCCTGACGGCACCCATTCACTGCAGAGGATCCATTGGTGAGCAAGTGATGGAATGCTACATTTCTCCAAATCGTTCCGATGAAGACACAAACTCACCAACATCTTGGTGAGAGTGAGTAAATCTTCAGCAAATTTTAATTTTAGATCAAATTATTATTTTAATAGATAAAAGTGCATTATTTTTTCTGTGTTTTTCTGCTTTAGGCTTGATTTCTCCAGGCGTTTCTGTACCTGTCCAGGTACCAGGAAATGATCAAAATATGGGGCAGTATTGGGCCAGACTGCAGTGAAAAGAAAAGGGGAGGTAGAATTTGCATTAGAATATGTTGAGAACTTGGTTCTTCTAAAGTATAGAAAACTCAGAAGAGAAGACCAGGAGAAATCGGATTGGATCGTCAGCAGGATTCTTTATTGAGAACACAAGCTGTTGGTGCTGTAGTCATCGAAGTCTAACTATAAGTAACTTTACAAGGTTATTTTATAGGCATTTTTGGAGGAGGGATTCTTGGAGGTGGAGCCAAATTTAAACAAAGCAAGCACATGAGGGACATACTAATTCAATCAACCTAACGAATCCACGTCTGGGCCAGGGATTCTGTGAATATACATTGATTCAACATAATCAAATGCATAGACACTAATCCAATCAACCTAACGAATCCACGTCTGGGCCAGGGGCCTCTTTGAATATACATTGAGTCAGGAAGAAGATAATAAGAATCTAAGTTAAACATTTAAACACAATGTTTCAGTTTATATACTATTACATTGGAACCTAGATTTATCATTTGTTAAATTTGTAATCCCACAATTCCCCCTTTGAGAGTTCTAATAACTCTCACAAAATACAAATTTAGACACTTAAAAGTTAATTCTTGTAACTTGTAATCGTTACAGGCACATTGTACATGTTCTGTGTTGCTTATCTGTAATTGCATGCTGACACAGAAACAAAACATGCAATTAGGGTTCGTGAAGTTCTTACGGGTAATACTCTTTTCTGGTTGGAACTGTCATTTCCTCGTGAGAGGCGGGAGTACAAGTTTCCGAACCATGAAGAATTATCTTCAGTCATCTGGTGTAATTTTGCTGAAAAACCAAGAATGTCTTGTTGGATTTTGTTCAAGTTCTCTGTTGGATCCATTAACCCTGTGCAGCATTCAGGACACTTTGCGTGATGTCCATGATGGTTAATAGTACGAAAATCTTGATCATGTTGATGGATGACTGAACTTCCCGTATGTGAGTCTCTGCGTTGTGTATTTTTTTTCCTTTCTTCTTTCTTTCTTGTGTGGTAGTTGGCTCGGCAATGAGTCTAGTTGTTTTCTAGAGGTTGTGGCTTCATCCGCAGGTGAGAAGGTCGGTGCGTATGGGTCTCAGGACAGCCATCAAGTGGTATCTGCACAGAGGAAGAAAAAAAACAAAACAAAAGAGAACAACGGAGTCTGCAAACATTAGGGTTGTATCCTCTGTTCAAATATAGTCTGCTATTGTTGTTCCTACTTTCCCTATTTCTCAATTCCTGCGACACCTAAAGAACAGTGAGGTAAGGATGGACTATTGGATGGGGAAAGGCCTATGAGGAAATCTTCACCGCAGGGTTGGCCCCCGAAGCCTGTTGCATTCGGTTCTTCCCTGGGCTCCTCACTGGTCCGTGTGTCCTATCCTATCCCTGTAGGTGGGGGAACAACTTTACAGTGTGACACATGAGTCCAGGCTTTCCTTCCCTGACACAACACTGCAGCTGCTGTAATCAACATCACTTGATGTGGTCCGTGCCACTTAGGCTCTAATGGCTTGTTTCTGAATGACTTTATCATAACCCACTGACCTGGGATGATTGTGTGTCCACCTTCTGGTGGAGTCTGCCAACACGACTCAACTCTCTCTTTGGCACTCTGCACTGCCTTTGTGAGGTTTTCACAGTAAGCGATCAGGGCATCTGAAGCAATGTGCACATCAGCATTTCTAAGATCAATCACACCTGGCATCTGCATTGGGCGTCCAGTAATAATCTCATGAGGGCTCAGTCCTACTGATCTGTTAGGTGATGCTCTCATACTACACAGTACTGCGGGCAGTGCTTCCACCCATGGTACTCCTTCCTGATACATTTTGCTTAGCCTGGTTTTGATTGTTCTGTTTGATCGTTCAACCTGTCCTGATGCTTGTGGCCTATAGGGACAGTGAAGGTTCCACTTAATCTTCAACATTCTAGACACTTCCTTGACTACCTGTCCTGTGAAGTGGGTACCTTGATCTGAGTCAATGCAATCTGGTAATCCCCATCTGGGAATGAAATCAGTGACAAGACATTTAGCAGTATGTGCAGCTGTAGCACGCCCTGTTGGATAAGCTTCTACCCATCTTGAGAACTTGTCTATTACTACCAAAACGTCCGTTTTTCCTTTACAAGGGGGCAACGATATGTAATCAACTTGCAGGTGACGAAATGGCCCTGGTGGAGCTGGGGTATGTGCTGCTGGTGTAGTGGCTGCTGGTACATCATTATTTTTCTGACATGTAACACATCTCTTGACTGTTTCAGTGGCTGCGTTTCTGAATTTTGGATTCCACCATTGATTTGAGAACCTGTGATTCATCGTTGCTGGACCACTATGACCCAAACTGTGTATTTGTTGAGCCAAATATGGCAACAGTGATTCGGGAGCAACATACTTTCCCCCTTTGGTCCAGCAGCCGGATGAATCCACAGTGGCTCCTTTGTCTAACCATGTCCATGCTTCATATAGAGGAACATCTTTGTACAGATCAATGATTGATTCAGGAGGCAGAATTGCCTTCTGTGCTGTACTACCTGAACACACTTGTACAGTTGCATAGAAACAAGCCTGTTTAGCCGCTACATCAGCAAGAGCATTACCTTTAGCTTCCGTAGTATTAGTTGTGAGATGTGCTTTCACTTTGATCACCGCTAATTTCTTTGGGAGTTTCATGGCAAACATTAAATCTTTCACTAATCCAGCATGCTTAATGGGGGATCCAGCAGAAGTTAGAAATTTTCTGGTTTGCCAAATGACACCAAAATCATGAATTACCCCAAAAGCATACCTGGAATCTGTGTAGATATTTGCAACCGATCCTGAAGCTAGCGTGCATGCTCTAGTTAAGGCTACTAGTTCTGCAGCTTGAGCTGAAAAATGATCTGGAAGACGACCTGAAGCAACTACTTCAGTGGTGGAAGTTACTGCATATCCTGCTCGTCTGTTACCTTCAATAACTTGAGCTGAACCATCAACAAACAACTCCAATTCTGCGTTCTCTATGGGAGTTTCTGCTATTTCACTTGTCGTCTGTTATGTAAGCGTAACACAATCATGAGTCATTTCGCCTTCATCCTCTAACACAAATTCAGTCATTGCAGACATCATACATGAGGATGGGTTTGTGACTGGTGCACGCTGTATAACAATATTCGGGGCTGTGAGAATTGCTAAACAATTTCCCCAACGGGAGGAGGTGACAGAAGTGACTTTTGCTTAATTCATGAGTGCGGACACTGCATGAAGGCATCTTATGTTTACAGTCTGTCTTAACACCATTAGTTTTATTTACAAAGAATCGTTCAACTTTGTTGTACATTACTGGGGAAATTAAGCACTCACAGCCCTAACAGTTAACACCTGAGCAAACTGCTCCAACAGTTCGGTGAAGTGGGGAGGGGCTGCTTCAGAGTACTAAGTAGACTGAGTAGGAACTGAGTAAAGCTGTTAATTTCTCCTAATGTCTTTTTTCTTTTCCTACACTCTTTCATCCAGTGTCCAGGTTTAAAACAGTAATGACAACTGCCCTCCTTCTTAGGACATTTAGGTTTCTGTCGGTTCTCTGTGTTGACCTTAAAGGATGCTGCTGCATTCTTTACTCTGGCTTTAACATCAGAGTCTCTTTCCCAAGTAGCTAACCTGTCCAAGCTGTTTTGTAAGCTTCCAGTGGACCATGTTAGATCTAAGAAAGGCAAAGCAGATCTGTACTCTGATAAAAGGCCATCAAACCATGTTCGAACTAGTGGTCCTTTATGATCCAGTACCTTCTCTGGGGTGTCAGCTATTCCACTATATGCTGCAGCTGACTGACAAAACATTTCAGTGTACTCACTTACAGTTTCATTCTTCTTCTGCACACAACTAGTGACTTTTGACCAATCTACTTTTGGTCCAACAATGTTCTTTAGAATTTTCAAAA
Source organism: Aspiorhynchus laticeps (assembly GCA_023376895.1). NCBI lineage: Eukaryota > Metazoa > Chordata > Actinopteri > Cypriniformes > Cyprinidae > Aspiorhynchus > Aspiorhynchus laticeps. Next base: position 4,959,210 of record CM041809.1, read on the forward strand.
CACCTTCTCTCAAATCGCTTTTACTGGCATGTTGTAGTTCAGAAGTAACAGCAGACTCAAAACTGTTGAATTCAGATTCAGTTAGAATTTGTGACATCAGCTGTGTGACTTCTGCCAACGACATGTCGTAAAGACGCATTTTGCTGATCAATGTTCTTCTAAATTCAGAAAAATTTGTGCGTGCTGAGGGTAAGCTCTGGGATACTCTCTCTATATCTTTAGGTCCTAGCGCTTTGGCAACAGTTTGTACTTGGACAACAGAAGAGTTGTGAGGAACACTTTCAATTCCCTCAATTCCCTGAGATCTTCTCCTAGCACCACACACATTGACGGAATTTACAGGCACATCAGTTACTGATTGGAGAGCTACATCTGTTTCAAAAAACGCTTGTAAATCAGGGTAAATGTTATCAGGCTGAATAACTTCCACATCAGTTTTTGCTGAAGCTTTGTTGCGGTTCAATTTCTTAGTCAAAATGGATACTCTAGCACAGAGTTCTTTGTTCTGTTCCTCTAACTCTGAGTTACGCTGAGACTGTTGTGTAGCTAGCGCTAAACTGAATTCTCTGTGACAACAGATAATGCCTTTCACATTGTTCTTTCGAATACATGTTCCTAGCACCTTTTTACACTCATCTACAGACCAAATCTTGTCTGGATGAATCTTATATTTCTGCGTTAGTTCTTGTCTAACTTTTTCAGTGACTATTAGGTCCATTTGTTCCCCTAACAGCGTTTTGAATTCACTATCTGACCACAAAGGAGTCGCAAGACCACCTTTTTCAGTTGTGGGGATCAGTCTAGCATTCTTTCTAAACATTTTGTGAGTTTCTTTGTTACCACACAATCAAAACACTAAAACTTCTCTGATCAACAGAGAGCACACTTGTTAACACAGATCAACTAGTGTTAACCTTCCCTGGCAAAACAGAGGATAACACAAATTACTAGCACTTTACGCTAATCTTCCCTGCCAAAACAGAGGATAACAAATATTAGCACGTAATGCTAATCTTCCCTGCCTGAACAGAGGATAACCTTCATCTCTAAAAAGAAATTTTTAGAGGATAAACTTAGTTAAACCAAACCCTACAGCTGTCTGTTAACTCTTCTCTGACGGCGCAGAGGATAACAAATTTGTACTGGTTTTAGGTTCTTTTGGATTAGAGTGACACTCACCAAACCCTTGGTTGTACAGAAAGATTCAGACTGGAACGAAATCAGATCTTTGTTGAGCTTGAAGTTTCAATCTGGATTCAGGTGAGGAGCTCTATCCGGGTCACGGCACCATCTGTTGTGAACTTGGTTCTTCTAAAGTATAGAAAACTCAGAAGAGAAAACCAGGAGAAATCGGATTGGATCATCAGTAGGATTCTTTATTGAGAACACAAGCTGTTGGTGCTGTAGTCATCGAAGTCTAACTATAAGTAACTTTACAAGGTTATTTTATAGGCATTTTTGGAGGAGGGATTCTTGGAGGTGGAGCCAAATTTAAACAAAGCAAGCACATGAGGGACATACTAATTCAATCAACCTAACGAATCCACGTCTGGGCCAGGGATTCTGTGAATATACATTGATTCAACATAATCAAATGCATAGACACTAATCCAATCAACCTAACGAATCCACGTCTGGGCCAGGGGCCTCTTTGAATATACATTGAGTCAGGAAGAAGATAATAAGAATCTAAGTTAAACATTTAAACACAATGTTTCAGTTTATATACTATTACATTGGAACCTAGATTTATCATTTGTTAAATTTGTAATCCCACAAATACTACACATGTATGTTTACAAAAGGTAAAAAAATGTTCTAAACTCTGAGGAAAATAATCATCTGATGGTTAAACCTAAAGAACAAAATTCCTTAATTTGACATGCACATTTATTTTAGCCATATTTTTAGATCTGAAGACAGTGTGCTATATTTGCTTCCATTCGATTGCAGACAAACAGGAATGTATATAATTTATATGATGAAGCATTGTGCAATGACATCCGTGCTGTTTTTTAGCAAATGTCTCTTTAGAATCATTGCCGTACGTTCCTGGTAGCAACTTAGCACAATTGGGAATCATACTGTATTATTATGTTTTAATAACATAACTGAGGTTTCTTTTATGATAATTACTAATTTCTCCACTGTAATTTTCCCATTAAAGTCATTTATTTGTTGTGATAATTTCATAATCAGATATGTGATATATCACTTTTCATGAAATGTTTATGACCTTATCCTTTCACTAACCTCAGTAAGCTTCTGACAATCAAGGTTCAATCAGAGCAGGGACTGAAAGCCAGTCATATTTGCACTTAAATGTCGTCATTAATCACTTACCCCCATGTCGTTACAAACCCGTAAAAGCTTCGTTCGTCTTTGGAACACATTTTAAGATATTTTGGATGAAAACCGGGAGGCTTGTGACTACATACTTTTTGTATGCAAAGAAAACAAAAATTACGACTTTATTTTTGTTTTCTTTGTGTACAAAAAGTATTTTCGTCACTTCATAATATTCAGACTCAACCACTGATGGCAGATGGACTATTTTGGCGATGTCTTTCATACTTTTCTGGGGCTTGACAGTGTTAATTACTTGGCAGTCAATGGGACAGTCACAAGCCTCCCGGTTTTCATCCAAAATATCTTAAATTGTGTTCTGAGGATGAACGAAGCTTTTATGGGTTTGGAACGACATGGGGGTAAGTGATTAATGACAATTTTCATTTTAGTGTGGAGTAACCCTTTAATCAATGACCAGTAAACAGCTGTTTTTATTGAAAGCAGAAAGCAGTGACAATCACATCAATGAATACTATATGCAAAATTTATCGCCCAAAAAATCTCCAGCATATCTCATCTGGCAAGCCAAAGTATTTATATTGAACATAGTGTCATACAGTATATATTTATGACTCTGAGAAAATGTTTGAATTTTAGGAAAATATCTCTGTGCTTAAACTACCGTTTATGGATTATGTATGAATGCAAAGACTCTCTCTCTTTGTGTGTGTGTGTGTGTGTGTGAAGGAGGGAGAGAAATAAGGATTTACAATGTGGTCTGAAATCACTAGTGAAATTGCTTCTTTTTTCATTATTTTGAAATGATCAACACACTTTTTTGGTTCAAATTTTATCAGCACATGAAAAGTTGAATTGAAATTTTACATTAATTTCAGAATGTTCAGAATCTCGCTTTTTATTTAATGACAGCCTCGCTTAAAGGAATAGTTCACCCAAAAATTTAAAACTGCTAAAAAATTTGCTCATCCTCAGGTCATCCAAGATGTAGATGAGTTTGTTTCTTTACTGGAACAGATTTGGAGAATTTTACCAACATCACTTGCTCAGCAATGAATCCTCTGCAGTGAATGGGTGCCGTCAGAATGAGAGTCCAAACAGCTGATAATAACATCACAATAATCCACAAGTAATCCACACCACTCCAGTCCATCAGTTAATGAATTGTGAATTGAAAAGCTGTGTTTTAGCTTTAAAATATTTCTTTTGGACAGAATTCGAGTCCATAATTGATGGACATTAATTGATGGATTGGAGTCATGTGGATTACCTGTGGATTACTGTTATGTTTTTATGCTAATTTTCTGCAAATCTGACTATTCCTTTAACTGGTATTTTAAAATATTTTGTCAATTTCTGACCCTACTGTACAATATGTGGATGTTGTGTTCACTCAAGATAGTCAACCTACTTCATGTATGCATTAAACCCTTTAATAAAATATCTATCTTGCAATCATGAACTGTATGTTGTAATTGTCTCAAATACAGCATCATCCCAATTGATCATAATCATTTTAGTCCATTTAACCAAATAAGCATATGAAAATTTTTCACTGTACACACATGTAAATAGTTTCTCTTCCAAAAGGGATATTCCGATTGCATTACAAGTCACATGAATGTTTATATCTCTTCATATATATATATATCCTATTTACTAGTTTCATATATTTGAATCTACAACAAAGCCACTTGATGAGTCATTATACTAGCTTTAAATAGTTTTAGTGAAGCAGGAATTAACCCAGATTGTCTAGCCATTAATATATCACTGTGTATCTCTCTTTCTCTTACTTTCTCTGTCTCTCTCTCTCTCTCTCTCTCTCTCTCTCTCTCAAGGCATTAGCGATACAGTGTCATGTACCACTAATAGTGCTTTCAGATGCATTCTCTGGTAGTTGGGGGGTTGGGGAAAGATGAGAGAGAAGTAGCACTGATGGTTTGCAGGCACTTTCAGACAGCAGGAAATGGGCATTCTGGAGCTCACAGATATGATCATGCGTGTTTTATGTTGTCTGCAGTGGGGATTTCTTTAAGACTGCAAGGGAAGCTCAGCTTCCCCTATAATGTCAACAAATGAATGGTCAAATATGTACTATTGTGTTAACATTTTATTGACTAAAAATGCGTTAGAACACGTTCATCTCGAAGATGAGTTCGTTCAGAATCAGCTACATATAGCAGGTCGGCTGACTCGATTTCCTTCTCATACATTCCCGTAGCGTCAGTGTATTTCCCTGTTGAAGCCTAGCGTCCATTGACTTCAATGGGGCTGCTTTCAACAGTTTTTTTTCAGTGCTTCAAAACTAGACGGTCATTGGATAAATGCTGCGATTATGTCCTGCCCACGGACGCTCAGCGTCTCTGTGGGTGAATGGAGGAGTGGGCTGGCCTGGACTCCGGGCTTCTGCGTGATGATTGGAGGGTCTGTCTAAAGACTGCATCTCCTTTTGATTGACAGCGATTTTGTACTATAAAAAGTCGCTGACGCTGAAGCTATTCGAGCTCAGTCCCATAGCAGATTTTGCAAGTCAGTGGTGTAGTCTACGTGATATGCAAGTATACAATAGCAAAGGTCAAGGATTTCCGTATACCCACTTAAAAAAGCGTGAGGATACGTAACAACACCTTTGTGACAGATTTTTTACACGTTCATTCATAAATTCACCCCGTCTGTGTTGCGATCAAAGCACTGACTTTTTAGTAAGTAGTTATTTTTGTTTTATTTCCGTACAAAAAGTATTCTCGTCGCTTCATAACATTATGATTGAACCACTGATGGCAGATGGAGTATTCTGGCGATGCTTTTCATACTTTTATGGACCTAGACAGTGCAATTTACTTGGCAGTCAATGGGACAGTCACAAGCCTCCTGGTTTTCATCCAAAATATCTTAAATTGTGTTCTGAAGACTAACGAAGCTTTTACGAGTTCGGAACAACATGGGGGTAAGTAAAAAATGACAAAATTTTCATTTTGGGGTGGAGTATCCCTTTAAGTGAACAAACAGTTGAGAAAAAAAATCGGATGTGTTTCATTATGGATGTATTGTCTCTTAAAGTGATCGCGCCTAATTTACTAGCTGCTGTGGTGTCCTTAATGTTAATCCAAGAAAATTAAATCAGAGAAAATCACTCACAGCTCTTTACTGAACAAGCCTACTTTGTAGTTTAACAAGAATTAATCTATATTTAATTTATACAGTGAAGACTATGCAATGCTATTTTATATTTAATTATTCGGCTTCTGTGCCTGGACACCTACAAACTTGAAAAAACTTAAACATCGTGTAAATAGCACAAATAAATATATAGAACAAACATATATTAAACTATTTCAAATAGGGCCTACAGGTACAACCTGCACTGGGGCCCCGAAAACCCCAGCTACGGCCCGAAGAGCAGTGACAGATCAGTCAACTGTCCCAAGCATCTTTCACGCATGCAGTCAACAGTATGTTGAGTTTCTCAGGCCAACATAACTAGCTAATTATAACTTCAGTAACATTAGTGTGTGGATCAATGAATGCAGGAGAAGGGGAAAGATAACACAGATAGGCCTGTTTGTGTGTGTGTGTACAGCAGTTAAATTGAATACAATGTTTATATCTCCTTGTTTCAGATGATGAGAGAGATGAGAACTCCTGGCCAGCCTTGTGGACTGAAGGTCAGGCTAGGGAATATAAAAACAGGCACTCTTAAATGTGCATTGAAAATTGCCAGCTCATAAAACCTGTGCTCCAGGGACCATATTATTCAGGGAAAATGTTAGCTGACTAACTTCTTCTCTAATAAAACGTTAGGGGTAGAGTGGGGGAAAACGCCCCCCTTAAGGAAAATGTGACATTACAGTGAAACAAAACATAAATGTGACTAGAATTGCCATCCCGGTTTTGAGTGACTATGGCAGGAGTTATTCACCAAATATTAAAATTGCTCAGCCTTCATAATTAATTAGTATTTTGACTGAACATATTTTTGTACAAAGGGGGCGTTTTGCCCCAGCGGTGGGGTAAAACGCCCACCAAGGTGGGGTAAAATGCCTCCTTTCTTACCAACCAGTTTGCTTCATAGATCAACAGCAAAATGAACAGACTATAGTTTTTAATCTCTAAAAGTAAAAGGCAAGCAATGTATCAACATGTATATATATTAATATTTATTTGAGGAATGTCCAAAATATCCACATTTTTAACATTTATATTTATACATATAACTAAGCCATGCAAACAAATATGTTGTAATAAATAAATAAATATATAAATAAACATTAATTCATTAGCCATTCACAGCCATTTTAACATTTATATTTATACATATAACTGAGCCATGCAAACAAATATGCTGTAATAAATAAATAAATAAACATTAATTCATTAGCCATTCACTGTTCATACATGCAAATTTCGGATATGAATTCCCCTCGAATCTCATTGGAACAATCTACATGTGCCCACTTTTGGCACCCCTCACACCTTATCCAGTCCCCACCACTAACTGAAAATAACTCCCCACAGTAGAGGCATTCTGTATCATCTTTCTTCTTCACTTCAGCTGCGCTTTTGCGTTTAACTTTTTTTTGTGTGCCTTTGTTTTGTGCAGCTATCTTGTCCTCCAACATTTTTTATATGGCGAGGAGGTCAGCACAGCTGAAGATTCACATGCCCTCTTTCGTGGCCTCTTGTTTTTTATTCTTGGCCTAGGGGACAGCTCTTCTAGAATCGAGGAGGGTGACTGACTCAGTCCTTTAAAAAGGAATAAAAAATACATTAGAATACAGAAACCCACTGGGGCCTGTCAAAAGAACACACGCACACACACATACATACAAACACAAAATTTAGTGATGAATAAGATGATGACAATGATGATGACAATGACAGTAGCCTAACAGTAATAGAGGTTGTAATAGAAATTAAATGACCAGCTAGAGTGTGTTTTCAAGTGACTGGAAGGCAAATTATAGTAAGCTCTTTAAAATACATAGTTTTTCTTACCATGTTCAGCTGGCCTCTGGAGGCTTGTCCCAGGCTGTGGTTGGGAGTGGGCGCTAGTGCTGGGGACCATGGATGATCCACTGGGGCCTGTCAAGAGAACACACACACACACAATGTAGTGATGATGAAGATGACGATGACACTAGCCTTATAGTAATAGTAGTTGTAATTGTTTACCAGCACTTATCTCTTCCTCAATCTCCCTGCTGTCCTCGAGGGTTGGATCTGGCTCCTCAGTTACTTCGGCTCCTTCAAAGTCTTCATCTTTGTAGACGGTCTTGTCAACAGGCCACATCCCACAGGCCTTGAAAACCTTTTGGCCCCTCCCCACACACGCTGAAGCTGAGTAGGCTTTATCGAAAAGCCCACACACAGCATAAATATCTATTCATGGTCCTGGGTGAGAGGTCATCCAGTTATCTGCAGCTGTGTTGTATTTTGCCTTAAAAGACTTGAAAAAGGTGCGGTCTAATGGCTGCATCTTGTGGCTGCAGTGGGGTGGGATGGTAATCATTATCACCCCACGCTCTCTCGCAAGCAACACAGCCTCGAGGGTCTTATGCGAGTGGTGGCCATCCAATATCAGAATGTGAGGCCTCTGAGGAGTGCATCCAATGTTGTCACAAAAATGTCTCAGCCACTGGAGAAACAGTGTACTGTCCATCCACCCTGAGTCAGTCACTCCACCGATCGATCCTGCTGGGGCACCACACAGCAGGCGCTCATTCATTCTTTTTCTTGGAAAAATGAACAGTGGTGGTACAAACTGCCCAGCGGCGTTCATGGAACAGGCAGCAGTGACAGTAAAGCCTCTTTCTGCACTTGTGACTCTTGCCACCTGCCTCTTCCCCTTTGAACCAACAATTTTGTTTGGCTTCTGTACATTCTGGACACCCACCTCATCCATATTCCACAGACGGGTGGGGTCAACGTTTTCGCCAAGCCTATGGAGCTCATCCTCATAAATATGGAAGAACAGGTCCACCTTCGGTCTGTTGAACCCCACCATCCTAGAAATGCTCGTCGCCTGTGGAGTCCTGACAGACAGGGTTCCTTGTCTTCTTAGAAAATTATAGAACCAGTCTTTCCCTGCCATCTTGCGCTCTGAATTAAAACAATGGTTCAAGCCTAACCTCTCTGCCAGGTCATAGGCCAGCCTCCTTACATCAATCGTTGAAAGCCCAAACAATGCCCTCTCCATTGATTGAATGTGCTCAGTTAACTGGAGCTCGAATGATGACGTAAAAACTGCTTTGCGGCCTAAACACTTTGATCCAGGCTCCAAAACTTTTTTATCCCTATGCCGCCTCAAGGTCTTTGGGGGGACTCCAAATTGATGGGCTGCAGCCTTCAAAGCAGTTCCCTCTTCAATAGCTCTGATGGCATTTTGTAGAGCTTGCTCTGTATAAGCACCACGGTTACTTTTTCTCTTATATGTCCGCATCTATATGGAGAGAAAAAAATATATATATGAGGTTGAGATTTCTACACTAGGCCTTTATGGGGTTGATAATTGATGTATTTGTTCACCACTATCACCAAGACAAACAGAAAACCCTAAATAAATATTAAACTTATAAATTTGTATATTTATGTAGTGAAATATATTCAATAAATGCATTAAAAGCCACTATGTTTTATCATTGGGTCACCTAACCACCTTCCATCAGTGAGCTAACTGTGCTATCAAGCTAACGTTAGCCTAATGCTCACTTGAGGTCATTTTTTTTATTTTGTTCAAATATTTTGATTTTACCTCCTAGTTATACTGCATTAAGTGTAAAACAAAGGATTTGATAGACATAAATATGTTATTATAGTAATTATGATAGAGAGAAACTATGCCCTCTGGGGGGTGTTTTACCCCACAAACTATGACTTTTTTTAAAAAAATGTTTAATTTTTAAAATACAATTATATTCCTTATAAATAACATTTCCTCTCAAACTACAGACTTCACTATTCATCTATCATACATCACTGTGATATCCTGCAGAACAATATTCTCTTAAACACTTGTTTACTAATATCTGAAAATTATAGCACTTAACTGTTACCATGTAATCCTCTTCTCTTTCAAATACGTCGCTGGTGTCAGCTTCTCCAAGGAGATTTGTTTATCCCCGTTGTCAACGTAGTGCATAGCAACAGTGAAAATGTATCTTGACTCCCTCTAGTGGTTACTTTGGGAAAAACAGGTGGGGGGCGTTCCCTTTCGAGGGAACTTCGAACTGCGTCCTCTAGGGGTCGCTATGGGGAACGTCGTCAGCGTGACCCGTGTCTGAAGCATATATACAAAAACACCACTTGTTGGCCGGCGACAGCCTATGACGTCACTACTGGCGCGAACCACAGTATAAGAGGGGCGCCGGGAAAATACGTCATCCTCTTCTTCGTCTTCAATGACTGTTTTGTTTGAAGCGTACAATCTACTATGGAAAAGGTAAGAACGGCTGTTACTATGGCGAGCACTAGCAAGGCGTTTAGGAGATGTGTGCATCCGTGTCCTCGTTATTTGACACCTGATGACACACATGATCTTTGCGTCTTTTGTTTGGGCGAGGAGCACGCACGCGATGTTTCTCGAGGGAGCGATCTGCGTGCACTGTGAGCTTTTCTCGATGAGAAAGCTCCGCTCTCGTCTGATCTCTTTTCGAGGAAGGAGGGGCAGCCGTCTGCTTCCCGCGATTCAGGACTCACTGTTGCCGAGGCACGGAGGGGAATGATCTCGTGGGGCTCGCAGGCGGAGCTGGCCGATGAGTTAGAGAGGGGGCTTTCCCTCTCGCGCTCGTCGGCCGCGAACGAGGGTGAGCGGCTGGATGATGATGATGCAATTTCACTGACATCATCTGATCCAGCGGCTGGTGCTCTGCTGGGTTATGCCCAGGAAGAGCAGGAGATGTCTGAGGGTGATGAAGCTGAGGCTGAGCCCGATCAATCCTCCTGCCCTGCGTATGATGAGTTACTGGAGGTTATGGAACGCGCCACGGCGAGGCTTGACTTGCCGTGGAAGCGGGCCAAGATGGTGGCGCCGCGGGGTCGTCTCGATGAGCGTTATCTTTCTGGCCATAACCGCCCAGCTCGAGTGAGCCTCCCATTTCTTCCAGATCTCCATGCGGAGGTTGAGAAGGAATGGAAAAAGCCATTTTCCGCACGCATTCACAGGTTTCAGCATACTAGTTATGCTAACGTGGAGGGCATGCGTGAAAAGGCTATGAGAGGATGCCCCCTGTGGAAGAGACGCTGGCCAGCTATCTCTCCGTGGGCGAGACATCCTCTCTTAAGGCTCCCTCCTTGCCATCTTAAGCCCCTTCAGGAAACATCTCGCTTAAATGGCAAGGCATATGCGAGGGAGGGGGTGGTTCAACGACCTTTGTCACTTTTTACACTTCTTATGAGTTTGTATCCTTTCATGCACTAGTAATGGACTTTTGGTCATTGACTTGCAGAAAGTTTTCTACGCGAGTTGGCGTTAGAGGCTACTACAGGGATACTCAAAAACTCAAATTTGATCAGGGCTGGAGCTAAACTCTGCAGGAAAGTGGATCTTGCGAGCCAGATTTGAGGATCACTGAGCAACAGTAATAGAGGTTGTAATAGAAATTAAATGACCAGCTAGAGTGTGTTTTCAAGTGACTGGAAGGCAAATTATAGTAAGCTCTTTAAAATACATAGTTTTTCTTACCATGTTCAGCTGGCCTCTGGAGGCTTGTCCCAGGCTGTGGTTGGGAGTGGGCGCTAGTGCTGGGGACCATGGATGATCCACTGGGGCCTGTCAAGAGAACACACACACACACAATGTAGTGATGATGAAGATGACGATGACACTAGCCTTATAGTAATAGTAGTTGTAATTGTTTACCAGCACTTATCTCTTCCTCAATCTCCCTGCTGTCCTCGAGGGTTGGATCTGGCTCCTCAGTTACTTCGGCTCCTTCAAAGTCTTCATCTTTGTAGACGGTCTTGTCAACAGGCCACATCCCACAGGCCTTGAAAACCTTTTGGCCCCTCCCCACACACGCTGAAGCTGAGTAGGCTTTATCGAAAAGCCCACACACAGCATAAATATCTATTCATGGTCCTGGGTGAGAGGTCATCCAGTTATCTGCAGCTGTGTTGTATTTTGCCTTAAAAGACTTGAAAAAGGTGCGGTCTAATGGCTGCATCTTGTGGCTGCAGTGGGGTGGGATGGTAATCATTATCACCCCACGCTCTCTCGCAAGCAACACAGCCTCGAGGGTCTTATGCGAGTGGTGGCCATCCAATATCAGAATGTGAGGCCTCTGAGGAGTGCATCCAATGTTGTCACAAAAATGTCTCAGCCACTGGAGAAACAGTGTACTGTCCATCCACCCTGAGTCAGTCACTCCACCGATCGATCCTGCTGGGGCACCACACAGCAGGCGCTCATTCATTCTTTTTCTTGGAAAAATGAACAGTGGTGGTACAAACTGCCCAGCGGCGTTCATGGAACAGGCAGCAGTGACAGTAAAGCCTCTTTCTGCACTTGTGACTCTTGCCACCTGCCTCTTCCCCTTTGAACCAACAATTTTGTTTGGCTTCTGTACATTCTGGACACCCACCTCATCCATATTCCACAGACGGGTGGGGTCAACGTTTTCGCCAAGCCTATGGAGCTCATCCTCATAAATATGGAAGAACAGGTCCACCTTCGGTCTGTTGAACCCCACCATCCTAGAAATGCTCGTCGCCTGTGGAGTCCTGACAGACAGGGTTCCTTGTCTTCTTAGAAAATTATAGAACCAGTCTTTCCCTGCCATCTTGCGCTCTGAATTAAAACAATGGTTCAAGCCTAACCTCTCTGCCAGGTCATAGGCCAGCCTCCTTACATCAATCGTTGAAAGCCCAAACAATGCCCTCTCCATTGATTGAATGTGCTCAGTTAACTGGAGCTCGAATGATGACGTAAAAACTGCTTTGCGGCCTAAACACTTTGATCCAGGCTCCAAAACTTTTTTATCCCTATGCCGCCTCAAGGTCTTTGGGGGGACTCCAAATTGATGGGCTGCAGCCTTCAAAGCAGTTCCCTCTTCAATAGCTCTGATGGCATTTTGTAGAGCTTGCTCTGTATAAGCACCACGGTTACTTTTTCTCTTATATGTCCGCATCTATATGGAGAGAAAAAAATATATATATGAGGTTGAGATTTCTACACTAGGCCTTTATGGGGTTGATAATTGATGTATTTGTTCACCACTATCACCAAGACAAACAGAAAACCCTAAATAAATATTAAACTTATAAATTTGTATATTTATGTAGTGAAATATATTCAATAAATGCATTAAAAGCCACTATGTTTTATCATTGGGTCACCTAACCACCTTCCATCAGTGAGCTAACTGTGCTATCAAGCTAACGTTAGCCTAATGCTCACTTGAGGTCATTTTTTTTATTTTGTTCAAATATTTTGATTTTACCTCCTAGTTATACTGCATTAAGTGTAAAACAAAGGATTTGATAGACATAAATATGTTATTATAGTAATTATGATAGAGAGAAACTATGCCCTCTGGGGGGTGTTTTACCCCACAAACTATGACTTTTTTTAAAAAAATGTTTAATTTTTAAAATACAATTATATTCCTTATAAATAACATTTCCTCTCAAACTACAGACTTCACTATTCATCTATCATACATCACTGTGATATCCTGCAGAACAATATTCTCTTAAACACTTGTTTACTAATATCTGAAAATTATAGCACTTAACTGTTACCATGTAATCCTCTTCTCTTTCAAATACGTCGCTGGTGTCAGCTTCTCCAAGGAGATTTGTTTATCCCCGTTGTCAACGTAGTGCATAGCAACAGTGAAAATGTATCTTGACTCCCTCTAGTGGTTACTTTGGGAAAAACAGGTGGGGGGCGTTTTCCCCCACTCTACCTATATGAAAACATCCTGGCTCCGCCACTGCCTAAGAGGGAAAAGTGATTAATATCAGTTTATTTCTGAGTATCTCATTGCTTGTAAAAAAAAACTGTTTTAATGGCATTTGGGAACTAAGAAAGGCGTTGTCAAAACGTCAAACTCTTCTTCGTCTTCAATGAAAATTTTGTTTGAAGCGTAAAATGGACTATGGAAAAGTAAGAACGGCTGTTACAATGGCGAACACTAGCTAGCGTTTAGGAAAATTATGCATCCGTTCTTCGTTATTTGACACCTGATGACAAACATGATTTAGCGTTTTTGTAGGGCGAAGAGCACGCACGCGATATCTCGAGGGAGCGATTGCTGCACTGTGAGCTTTTCTCGATGAGAAAAAAGCTCTCGTCTGTCTCTCTTTTCGAGGAAGGAGGGGCAGCCGTCTGCTTCCCGCGATTCAGGACTCACTGTTGCCGAGGCACGGATGGGAATGATCTCGTGGGGCTCGCAGGCGGAGCTGGCCGATGAGTTAGAGAGGGGGCTTTCCCTCTCGCGCTCGTCGGCCGCGAACGAGGGTGAGCGGCTGGATGATGATGATGCAATTTCACTGACATCATCTGATCCAGCGGCTGGTGCTCTGCTGGGTTATGCCCAGGAAGAGCAGGAGATGTCTGAGGGTGATGAAGCTGAGGCTGAGCCCGATCAATCCTCCTGCCCTGCGTATGATGAGTTACTGGAGGTTATGGAACGCGCCACGGCGAGGCTTGACTTGCCGTGGAAGCGGGCCAAGATTGGTGGCGCCGCGTGGGTCGTCTCGATGAGCGTTATCTTTCTGGCCATAACCGCCCAGCTCGAGTGAGCCTCCCATTTCTTCCAGATCTCCATGCGGAGGTTGAGAAGGAATGGAAAAAGCCATTTTCCGCACGCATTCACAGGTTTCAGCATACTAGTTATGCTAACGTGGAGGGCATGCGTGAAAACGGCTATGAGAGGATGCCCCCTGTGGAAGAGACGCTGGCCAGCTATCTCTCCGTGGGCGAGACGATCCTCTCTTAAGGCTCCCTCCTTGCCATCTAAGCCCCTTCAGGAAACATCTCGCTTAAATGGCAAGGCATATGCAGCAGCAGGTCAGGCTGTCGCTTCGTTGCACACGATGGCAGTGCTTCAGGCTTACCAGGCTGATCTGCTGAAAGACCTGGATAAGGGTCAGGGCTTGTCACCTGATGAAGTGGCTGAGCTGCGCCGCACCACAGATTTGTCTCTCCGTGCCACTAAGCAGGCCGCCACTGCTATGGGCAGGTCTATGGCGGCCATGGTGGTAACGGAGAGACATCTGTGGGTGAACCTGGCAGATATCGGGAAGAAAGAGAAGGGCTTTCTGCTCGATGCTCCGGTCTCGCCTTCCGAGCTTTTCGGTACCTCCGTTGAGACGGTGGTTGAGAAGTTTAGGGAGGCAAAGGCGCGCTCAGCAGCCTTCAAATCCTTCATTCCAAGATAGGTCCAGGTCTGAGCCCGAACAACGCAGGGGTCCTGGCCCATCTCCGTCTGGGGATCAGAGATGGGCACAGAAGGCTAGTGTCGCGGCTCGTGCCCCTCCCCCGCCTGCGGGTAGGGGTAGAGGGTGGCGCGGGTCAAAGAGAGGTAGGCAAGACCTGAGGGAGGTGATCCAGACAAGGCGTTCTCAACGCTCTCGTCCGGACCGGAGTAAGAATTGAAACATCTACTCGCTTCCCTCGGGGGGCCTGTGAAACATTTATAAAGCCCTCATCTTCCCCTCTCTAATTCCCCTGCAACCATTGTACTTCACCTGACCAAGGTTAGGTGGGAACCTAGAAACCTGCGCTTGTAACATTACAGTCTCCTATGCTGGACTTATGATGTTTTTGGTGAGAGTTCTATGTTTCATAGAAACTACCTTACTGATGGTCCGGACCCGACTCTTCGGATGTCGCCTCCTGGACTGATCTCATGCGCAGGAACCATGGATGGGTGAGTACGATCCAGTTCTATGAAAAAACTGGTATTGTGTAACCATTCTTTGCAGTATTTCTGGGAAACCTGTCGGTTTTTGTTTCGACTCAGTGCAGTGATGACCTCACTCGTCGATACTAGATCCAGGCTGGGATGAGACCCCTGGATCGTGTGGCCTAGTCGTAGGTCTCTGTGGACCTCCTTGGTCAGCAGGTCCCCAGCACTGCAATTCCAGGACCTACGGATCTTTTTAAAATATAATTCTGGACAAAGGGGGACACCGCCTTTTGAGGAAGGTGCATGGCTATCTGAGGATATCTATATACTAGCTCAGGGACTGCTCCCCTCTCCGGGGTTTAAGTAGCATCTCCCTGAGCCCTTGCCTAGAGTGTTCCCCTGCTAGGATTGTGGCTACTGGAGGGCTACTTAGGTTAATCAGGTAGTGGCTAGCATTGCTCCCCTCACCATAGAGGGTCACCTATGAGCATGCCGCTCCCTTCTGAGCGTCTGGGTTCCCTCTCGTGCTGAGAGTTGAGTTCCCCGCTCTCCGGAGCTGTCACAGTAGCCTCATGCTCTCCTGGTTGGTCGAGCCAGCATTGCTCCCCTCACCATAGAGGGTTACCTATGAGCATGCCGCTCCCTTCTGAGCGATTGAGTTCCCTGTCATGCTGAGAGTTAAGTTCTCCGCTCCCCAGAGCTCTGACAGCATATGGTAAGTGTGCACGATAAGTCTTTGTGCACTTTTCTAAACCCACGTTGTGGTAAGATCGCACATCAAGTGTTTTGCGTTCTTTTCTAAAAATCCTGTACGGTAGGAGTTACGAGCTGCGGCTTCGTGCCCTTTCTTTGAGTTGGTCAGGCCCCGGTTTTCACCTTGGGCCCCACTCTACCTATGTATAGAGCATAAAGCCCCTCATCGTAGAGGGTCGTTTATGAGCACACTGCTCCCTGCCGAGCGCTGTGATTCAGCGGTCTCAGGTAGGTTGCTCTCCTTGACGGTCGAGCTAGCATTGCTCCCCTCACCATAGAGGGTCACCGATGAGCATGCAGCTCCCTTCTGAGCGGTTGAGTTTCCTCTCATGCTGAGAGTGGAGCTCTCCGATGCCCGGAGCTCTGTGATTTTAGACGTTGCTCTCCCGGTACGGTCGAGCTAGCATTGTTCCCCTCACCATAGAGGGTCACCTATGAACATGCCGCTCCCTTCCAAGGGCTGTGATTCAGTGGCCTCAGGTGCTCTCCGGGTCGGTCGAGCCAGTATTGCTCCCCTCATCGAGAGGGTCACCTATGAGCACTCTGCTCCCTTCCGAAGGCTGTGATGCAGTGGCCTCAGGTTGATAGGCCTCTCTCTGCCTCCCTGTTAGGTTGCTCTCCTTGTCGGTCGAGCACTCCCTTCTGAGCGTCTGAGTTCCCTGTAATGTTAGATTGGGTTCTTCGCTCTCCGGTGCGGTCACAGCAGCCTCACTCTTGGCTGGTCGAGCTAGTATTGCTCCCCTCACTATAGAGGGTCACCTATGAGCATGCCGCTCCCTTCTGAGCCGTCACAGTAGCCTCAGGTTGTTAGGCTTCTTTGTCTCCCTGCTAGGTTGCTCTCCTATGGTCGAGCTAGCATTGCTCCCCTCACTATAGAAGGTCACCTTTGAGCATGCCGCTCCCTTCCGAGCGTCTGAGTTCCCTCTCATTCTGAGAGTTGGGTCCTCCGCTTCCCAGAGCTCTGTGATTTGGAAGTGCTCTCCTTATGGTCGAGCTAGCATCGCTCCCCTCACCATAGAGGGTCACCTATGAGCAACACTATTCCCTTCCGAGCACTGTGACTCCGCTCTCCAGAGCTGTCAGTCAGCAGCTTCAGGTTGTTAGGCCTCTTTAGGCCTCCCTGTTAAGTGGCTCACTTTGTGGCTCCCTAGAACAGTTTAATCCATGTTATGGTAAGTGCGCACGCTAAGTCTCTGTGCACTTTCTAAAAATCCACGTTGTGGTAAGATCGCACATCAAGTGTTTCGCGTTCTTTCTAAAATCCTGTACGGTAAGGGTTACGCGCTGCGGCTTCGTGCCTTTCTTTGAGTTGGTCAGGCCCCGGTTTCGCCTTGGGCCCCACTCTACCTATTTCGCCCAATGCTCTGGGCTTGAAAGACAAATTAGATCACGAGCGCTGTGATTCAGCGACCTCAGGTTGCTAGGCCTCTCTCTGCCTCCCTGTTAGGTTGCTCTCCTTGTCGGTCGAGCTAGCATTGCTCCCCTCACCATAGAGGGTCACCTATGAGCATGCCACTCCCTTCTGAGCGTCTGAGTCTCTCATGCTGAGAGTTGAGTTCTCCGCTCTCCAGAGCTGTCACAGCAGCCTTATGCTCTCCTGGTTGGTCGAGCTAGCATTGCTCCCCTCTCTGTAGAGGGTCACATATGAGCATGCCACTCCCTTCTGAAGCGTCTGAGTTCCCTCTCATGCTGAGAGTTAAGTTCTCCGCTCCCCAGAGCTCGGAATCAGCAAACTTCAGGTTGTTAGGCCTCTCTCGGCCTCCCTGTTAAGCTGCTCGCTGTGTAATGACAGCCTCTGTGATTCCCTAGAAAACGGAAAGAAAATCCATGTTATGTAAGTGCGCACGCTAGTCTCTGGGCACTTTTCTAAAAATCCACATTGTGGTAAGATCGCACATCAAGTGGTTTTGCGGTCTTTCTAAAAAATCCTGTATGGTAGGGATTACGCGCTGCGGCTTCGTGCCCTTTCTTTGAGTTGGCAGGCCCCGGTTTCGCCTTGGGCCCACTCTACCTATGTATTATAGTGATACTGACTTGAACAGGGTGTTGCTACCAAGGGTCTGTTGAGACAGTTCCCTCATTGAGCTCATGCAGAGCAAGCGGTAGCCCCTGGGTGACAGGCCAGGACCTAGCTACTATCCTAGGTACTTGGCCGTATCCCCTTAAAGGAATCTTTCTTATGATTCTAAGCCTTTGAGCTCTACCCTGGGTCCGGGAGTCCCGGCCCTTAACAGGTAAGTTTCAGGGTATGCAGCTCGGGTCTTTGGCCGTAGGGGATAATGTCACTAACAGCCGTCTAACCGTCCAAGGGGCAACTACCGTAGCCGGGTAGAGTTGGTACTTAGTGCTCGCCTTGTGTGCTTGGCTTGCACTCCCCTCAGCATGGTGGCGTGGGTATTCCGTTCCCCATAGCGACCCCTAGAGGACGCAGTTCGAAGTTCCCTCGAAAGGGAACGTCTCAGGTTACGTATGTAACCATGGTTCCCTGAGAGTAGGGAACGAGACACTGCGTCCTCTAGGCGCGGTGCCATGCTTCGGACGCAAGCTTCAGACGAAGAAGTGGATGACGTATTTTCCCGGCGCCCCTTTATACTGTGGTTCGCGCCAGTAGTGACGTCATAGGCTGTCGCCGGCCAACAAGTGGTGTTTTTGTATATATGCTTCAGACACGGGTCACGCTGACGACGTTCCCCATAGCGACCCCTAGAGGACGCAGTGTCTCGTTCCCTACTCTCAGGGAACCATGGTTACATACGTAACCTGAGACGTTTTCCCCCACTCTACCTATATGAAAACATCCTGGCTCCGCCACTGCCTAAGAGGGAAAAGTGATTAATATCAGTTTATTTCTGAGTATCTCTATTGCTGAAAAAAAACATGTTTGTGAATGGCCATTTGATTTACATTTGAGAGAAACTGAGAAGATTGTCAACAACGATACAAACTAGCCACTTTTCACTGAAAATTGCTGTTGTAAATTCAAAATAGGACATTGTGTAATTCAAGTAGATTCAATGAGTTGAAAACTCTTGCTACTTCATACTTCAATACAAAACAATGTTGAACTTTGACAAAAAAAAGATTTTTAAATGTTATAATAGTGATTTTATAACGTCTAAATATAAATCCATTAGCAAAACATGTGAAAAGACCTATATTACAGAGTGGAGATGGTAAAGGAGACAATAAATGATCCTCTGCTGCCATTTAGTGGCCATAGTGGGAATCATGACATTCATTTTAATAGTATTTGTTTTTCTACCAGGTGAAATCTTGGCAGAAATATTCCACTTAGCATGGCACATTTTCCATGAATTATCTATTTAAGTAAAAATGAAAAAAAAAAATGTAGATGTTATTTAAAATAATTTTTACTATGTAATAAATGTGCAAAAATATGAATAGTTTTGAGGCAAATTATATATTCAAATTACCTAACTAAAAAGTGAGCAATATTACATGTGTTTGAAAATAAAAATGAATTAAAAAAAAAGTGTTCTACTATCTGGGGTTTGCCATCAGGAGTTAATGGGGATGTTGTGTGACACACTTTTCTTTCTTTCTTTTTTTTCTTGTTTTAACTTTTCACTTTTTTCCCTATAGTACTAAAAAGGGGAAGGAGGGGGGGTTCAAACCTTTGTCACTTTTTACACTTCTTATGAGTTTGTATCCTTCCATGCACTAGTAATGGACTTTTGGTCATTGACTTGCAGAAAGTTTTCTACGCGAGTTGGTGTTAGAGGCTACTACAGGGATACTCAAAAACTCAAATTTGATCAGGGCTGGAGCTAAACTCTGCAGGAAAGTGGATCTTGCGAGCCAGATTTGAGGATCACTGAGCTACTAGAATACAGGGGGGCGCCGACACTGATCTTGCAGGCAAATGTGCAGTTGTGCCCCTGGTGACAAGTATGGAAACCCATTTCTGACACGGGATTTAAAAAAATAATAATGATTAAAAAGGGAATTGCGACTTTTTATTTCAAGTTTATTTCTTATTATTCAGACTTTGTTTCTATAAACTCATAATTCTGTGAAAAAGTCAGAGTTGTGAAAAACACAGTCCAAATTGTGAGATTTAAACTAAAAATTCTAAAGTCTAAACTGTTAGATATAATCTCAGAATTAAAATCTCAAAAATACTTTTTTTTTCTCAGAACTGTGAGAAACAAGGTATGAATAGTGAGATATATACTCAGAAAAAAAAAGTGAAATAAAAAGTCACAATTACTTTTATTTATTTATTTATACTCCATGGCACAAACAAGCTTCCATAAAGTGATTAATTTGAGTGAGTCCGAGTATCATTCACTCAACAAAATTATTGATTTTACTTTGACTTTGTTTGGAAAAATTTCTACGGCAATATTGTGTGCAAAATGTAAGTTAGTCAATGTTAATTTATGGCTTATTGAACTGTTGCATAAAATCAATATCAAGGTGTGGTCACATTTCACAAAGTCAGCTTTTCAATTATCAACAGCTCACACAGAAGTCAATTTCAAACCAAGCAGCTTCTCTTGGCCCGCGCAGTGAATTTGAGTGACCAGCTTGAACATGAGCAACATTTGTGTGGAGAACTTCCCCCTCACGTGAAACTCATGAATGTGGGGATTCCTCATGAACTGACTGGATTACACTCACCAGCCTTCACCAAGCAATGGTAATGTGACTACACCTCACTATCAGCACATGTTATGATAGCTGTCTCGGTGTGATATTGCTAATCAAAGTCCTGTTTTTTCATCACTTACCACATGTTTATGTGTCTGACATACCTTGAGAAATATGTTGAAATTTGTCCTATGACAAGAAGAGTGTTACAAAACTGCATGACTTTGCATCATCATCAGATGTTTGAACTTCTGTTAAATACAATGGGGCCTTAAACTTCAAAGTAAAGTTAGTCCCCTAACTTGTTTCTTAAAACACACACAAACACACACACAACACACACACACACACACACACACACACACACACACACACACACACGCACGCACATGTTGGGTTTCCATGTTTTATGGGGACATTCCATAGGCGTAATGGTTTTTATACTGTACAAACTGTGTGTGCTATTGCCCTACACCTACCCTACACCTAAACTTAGCCCTCACAGGAGACATTTTGCATTTTTAGATTTTCAAAAAACTTTATGTTTATTATTTATAAGCTTGTTTCCTCATGGGGACCAAAAAATGTCCCCACAAGATAAAGATTTACTGGTATTACTATCTTTGTGGGGACATTTGGTCCCCAGGACGTGATAAATACCAGTACGCACGCACACACACACACACACACACATCTGTAAATTTCCTGGTCCCCTGTGATCTTTTCTTCCTGCCACTACTTCCTGTCACACTATCCTATTTTAGGTTTTATTATTTTAAAGTAAAGTAAAGTAAAAAAAAAAACACCTTAGTGATTATGTATTTTCACTATTAATTTTTAAAAGGGGAATTATAAAATATTGCAGATGAAAAAAAGAATACACATTTAGTTTTTGGTTTGAAAGAATCGCAGTGTTTGTTTTACTGAGGGTGACAACTCTTAAGAAATAGAGTAATATAAGTGTTGTAACGGTTTGGTAAAGTTTGAAACATCCGGTTTCTTTCAGTTATGGGTGTGACTGCACTTTTACCTCATTTGTTCTTTGTGGGTTTTGGTGTTTTTTGACTGATTTATGTCATGCAAAATTTGAGAATGGCAAAGTTGAACTTGTTTTGAATCATAAACATAATTTAATAATTAATGTTAATATTAATTATGTATATTTAATGCAGTTAAGTAATGGTTATTTGATTCAGCAGGAAGTGAGAGATTCTTATAGAGATTTTTCAGAATACACAGAGAGAGAGAGAGAGAGAGAGAGAGAGAGAGAGAGAGAGAGAGAGCGCTCCTCATCGATTGGTCTCTGCACTGCCTCCTTAGAGGGATAAACTGAAGTAGCAAGAGAAACACATATAACGGTATGAGAGAATAAGCTACATTACCCTTAGAATAACAGCAGATCCTTTCAATTGTCTGCAGCTGTTATTTATTTTTTATTCCGTCCAGGCAGATGACTTTCTCAGGATATCTTTGGTTGGTTTACCTGACCTGCACTGTGCTTGTGTTTATCTCTCCGGTTCATTTGGCTCCGATGCCGGACCAGTACTCTCGGGGTGTGGTAAGATGAGCTTTTACCTATAGCTGCAATACTATAAGATAAATATTTTAACAAACACTGTACCATGTCATACGTGGGTTTGGTTTGTATTGTTTTTGATGTGCATATGTGAGCATACTTTCATGTGCGTAAAATCTCTGTGTGCCAGATTTAAGTTACATTAGTCAGTGGAATTTCTAGGAGTTTTTTGAAGAGAAGAGGGACGCGCAGGGGCCAAAATGTGTTACAAGGCATGAATATGAACTTAAAATGTGGATTCAGACCTCATATTTATGAGGTCTAGGTATTCTAGTGACAAGCTATAGTCAACAATTCAATTCTATTCATTAGTCAATTAACTGAGGTGTAGAATAAACAAAAGACCCATTAAATGACCTTAAAACAGTTTACAGTTGATATGAAAAGGAGAAAATTAAATTCAACAAGTCTGTTAACCCTCTTAACGCAACTTACACACCACATTAATCACACAATTTGTGTAAAAAAAGTGCTGTTTGACCCAATGATGTAATATTATAATTCTTATTGGATAAATCACTGCACCACATCTTGTAATGTATCTACTGTATATAAACTACAGTTGAACAAGTGTAAAGAATAGAGAAAATTTGAGGGACCTTCCTGTGGCCATGAAGGAATTGAGAATATTTCTAGCGGCACCGAGAGATAAAGAGATCATTTCTAACAGTGTCAATGACTCACAGTTTACAGGCGACACTTTATGCCACGCTGAAACTCTTATAGAGCAAAAAACAATCAGTCACTTTGTGATCCGTGAGCGCGTCTCTCACTTTGCAGTAAATTACTGCAGGAAATCTCAGTCTGAAGCGTCTCTCGTAGGAAATACAAGTGCGGTCATGAATAATTTAACAGAAGTGTCTTCTCATAGGATAAGGACACGCATTCTTATGAATAATAATAAGACACTGGCTGTGGTACTATTTGCTACTTCACAACCTGTGACGTCGACACGATGTAGATTTTTAAGTCAGGATGACGAAAATAAAACAAAAACCTAAAATAATAATAATAATAATAACAACCAGTTTTTTGCTACAACTAAAAGTAATATTTTTACCTGCAAGCATTTTTAACATTTTTAAGACCGCCTCTCCAAAATAGTCAATGCATCAGAGATAGCCTACGATTGCTAGCAATTTGCCACTTTCCACATAACTGTGTAAAATTCACCTTCTACGAACTAGGCCTATTAAAAACTTGGCAAAAGACATTTTGAAAGTCTCTAGTATCAAATAATAGCGACTGAATGATGTGTTGGATATGCTGCTGTTGCTTTTTTTTCTCTCGAGTCGAATACATAACCAACAGAAAATGTATTCATGTAAAAATTTTTTTTTTTTATAATTAGCACATCCTTTTGTAATTTATATAAACAAAATAAATGCATAATATATAAAATAAAAAGGTGTATTTTTGCCTTTGGCAAGTTAAACTAACAAGGTTCTTTCAGTTATGGGTGTGACTGCACCTTTACATTATTTGTGCTTTGTGGGTTTTGGTGTTTTTTGACTGATTTATGTCATGCAAAATTTGAGAATGGCAAAGTTTAACTTGTTTTGAATCATAAGCATAATTTAATAATTAATGTTAATATTAATTATGTATAGTTAATGCAGTTAAGTAATGGTTATTTGGTAAGTTTGGTAAGTTAAACTAACATTTTTAGCATGTGATTTTTCTTAGGATTGGTTAAGCAGGTATGGATATCTGCCCCCTCCGGACCCCCGCACAGGAAAGCTGCAGACTAAAGAAGGCATTGAGAGAGCCATCAAAGAAATGCAGCGTTTCGCTGGCCTCAAAGACACAGGCAAACTTGGTAAATGCTACGCATGCAGGAAATGGTCTAACGGCATTGTTTCACAAGTCTTTTTCTGTGTTTTTTCTGGTTTTCCCCGTTTCTTTCTGCAATGTATTTCTCTGTTGATTTTTCCAAATCAAATGAAATCAAAACACTATGTTTTCAATTCTTTATAAATACAAGTGTAATGAAGAGATTTAGAGTGACTTTTTCCTCAGTGGGTGGCTTGTAAATGGTTTGGTCAGAGAAAGAATTATTCATTGTCTCTCCTCCCCACATGGGTTTTTATTTCATGTGTAATGGGCTCTGTCTCGCTAAAGTCTATATATTGATCTGGGACCTTCTGTCCTGTGCTTCTCTAGACAGTGACACCCTGAAACTGATGAACACACCACGGTGTTCACTGCCAGACATTATAGGGTCTGAGGACATGCTGAAAAAGCGGAGGAGAAAAAGAAGATATGCGACCACTGGGCTTCGCTGGAAAAAGTCTGCCCTCACATGGAGGTCTGCATCGTTAAAAAAACATGGTCCCACACTTGTATACAATAACCCCAGCCACTGACTTATCTTTGTTCCTCTTTGTCCTACTAGCATCCAGAATTACCCATCTCTCCCTCCGTTCCTCAAACCCAATGAAGTGGAGTCTATAATGACCTATGCCCTCAAAGCCTGGAGTGATGTGACCAACCTGGAGTTTCGTGCTACATCCTCGAGTGAGCAGGACAGAGCTGATATCAAGATCTCTTTCGCTCGCTCGCTCCATGATGACGGCTATCCATTTGATGGGAAGGGAGGGACACTTGCTCATGCCTTCTTCCCAGGAGAGGCTGATATTGCTGGGGATACACATTTTGATGACGAGGAGAGCTGGACCTACTTAGGCAAGAGACTTTATTAAATATTCAGTCAGTGATTAATAGATGAATGACAGTGGTTACAGAATATTTATGGATTAATCAAATTTTGCATTTAGAAATTTTTCTTTCTGATTATTTCACAGAAGAAAAATGCTTTAAATTATGAAGTCTATAACACTTTGTACAACACGATTGTTTCAAAGCAGCTTCATTAATAAACAGGAAACTGATAGTGTTTATGCTGTAAGCAGCTTCACCATTAATTAAACAGGAAACTAATCAGTGTTTATGCTGTAAAGTTCATCATTATTAAACCATTCAGTTTTAGGTGTAGATTTTGCTATTATCCAGCTCAGTATTAGTGTAAGATTAATTGTCTTTTAAATCCGCAATATATTACTGAATTTATATTATAATATGTTAACTTATATTAATTTACCCCATAATATATTAAAATAATTAACCTTTTTAATAAACTATAAAATAATATTTCTCTTATTTTTTAAACTTTACAGGAAATTCTCCCAAAATTTTAACTTTATGCATACAATGACATTTCTTCATAACAAATAAGTATTGCTGTCATTTCCATCATGCCATTAATTTGAGAAAATATGAGATTATATTTGGTTATGATGGAAAATGAGAAGTGAAACACATTTCATAAACATAATGAATAGTGAAGATCAGAAATGTAATTTCTTTTCGGATTTTTTCTCTCAGATTTTCTTGATCTGAGAGCAGCTTTCTAATGTGTTGTTACCAAACCAATTAATATGTGAGAATTTATTTGTATTGCTATACAGAAAGAAATTTAATGTAGAAATATTTCTCACTTAGAAATTGCTAGTTAATTTCACAATTAATTACAAAGAAACACATTGAATTAAACGGTAACACTTTAGAATAGGGAACACCTATTCACTTTTAACCATGACTTTTCCCTCAATAAACTCCTAATTTGCTGTTTATTAATTGTTAATAAGGTAAGATTAAGGGATCTAGAATAAAGTCCTGCAGAATAAGGCATTAATATGTGCTTTATAAGTACTAATAAACAGCCAATATGTTGGTTATATGCATGCTAATAAGCAAGTTAATTGTGAGAATAGGCCCTTAATATAAAGCAGTATTTTCCTATAAAACGTATTCCAATAATCTATATTTTATTTACAACTTCAAAAAATCAGCTGTAAAGTGTAAGTTTAGTATTAGTGTACTGCTGGCTAACATATGTCCCAAAAACTCTCAAAATACTTCATTATAGTTTGAGTTATTCATTATAGTGCATGCCATCTTTATTTTAGTACATCTGATTAATCGTTTACAGTTAGATGTATGAAATGTAGTTTGAAGATGTTTATCTTGCTTTTAAGTAGCCAAAAGTGGCCTCAGTTGATGAATCACCCACTTACAAATGTTATTATGCATAAATGAAGACCTCTTTTTATCCTTTCAATCTGTTTAGATGACAGTGGCACTGATTTGTTTGCGGTGGCTGTGCATGAATTTGGTCATGCCCTGGGTCTCTCTCATTCCTCCTCTCATCCGTCCATCATGCGGCCGTACTACCAGGGTCCTGTTGGAGATATCACATCCTACATTCTTCCAGAAGATGATCGCTATGCCATTCAGTCGCTCTACGGTAGGAGCATATTCAGAAGCTTTAGTTACCTGATCTGGTATTTGTAATTTCTTAATGCCTTATTCTACATGACCTTATTCTACATCCCTAATCCTACCAACACCTAAACTTAACAACTACCTTACTAACTATTAATAAGCAGCAAATTAGGAATTTATTGAGGGAAAAGTCATAGTTAATAGTGAATAAGTGTTCCCTATTCTAAAGTGTTACCGTAATTTCTAGTAGATCACCCAGAAATAAATATTGTGCTCACTTTCATGAAAACCTGGAAGATCAATGAAAGATTTCAAGTCTTCTGAAATCATTTAATAGCTTTATGTAAAAAAACTCTCCCTTTTCAAGTTTCAAGTTTCAGTTTCAAGTTTCAAGTTTCAAGTTTTATTTGTCACATACACGACTATACAGAGATTGTATAACCAGCAGTGAAATGAGAGTCGGGTCCGCTCCATGGACAGTGCAAATATTGAAAAATACAACACAAGGGAAGTATACATAAAATAAAATGAATAAAAAATAAGATATAAAGAATAAAATATAAAATATAAAAGAATGTGCATGACAGTATGCTGTAGAATTAAATATTAAGATAAGGATGACTGTACAGCGAGGAATGTGCAAACAGGTTGAACATGGTTGACATGAAGCAGCCAATCACAAAAAAATGAAATAAATATAAAAATAAGATAAGATATGTTACAAGACACAGAAAGTGTTGTGTGCAAATTTGCAAATGAGCAAATGACACTGACAGTATGAGGTAGAGAGTAATGAGTGTGTGATTAGTGATTTGAAGTAAGTCAGATGATGTTAAGAGGCTGAGTTTGAGTTCAGGAGCCTGATGGCCTTGGGGAAGAAACTCCTCCTAAGTCTCTCGGTTTTTGTCATCAGGCTGCGGAAGCGCTTACCAAATGGCAGCAGAGTGAATAGACAGTTTCCAGGGTGATTTGAGTCCTTGATGATTTTGACAGCTCTGCTTCTGCAGCGTTTGATGTAGATGTCCTGCAGAGAGGGGAGAGCCGACCCAGAGATACGCTCAGCTAAGCGCACAACTCTCTGCAAGGCCTTGCAATCTTGGCTGGAGCTGTTTCCATACCACACTGATACCCCCTTTCCACCATCAGGAACCAGGTGCTAGTTCAGAGCCAGTGCTACTGCCAGTTCTTAGTTGGTTCGACTCGCGAGCCCTTTAAGAACTGGTTGCTTTTCCACAGGCTAGAGAGCCAATACAGAGCCAGGACTTACGTCACTGAATACGTTTCATGTTTCGTTTCACTAGCGCGGCCGCGGCAGCGCCAAACACAACAGACTTGTTCGAGGTGCATCGCGCCACTCAGATCGATCGGCACACAACACACTAAAGCACTGCGAGAGCGATCCAAAAGCATAAAGAGCCGTCAGCTTTCCAGTCGCTCCTGCAGCACCCCGATGCCTCGCACCGAACGGTCCGCGTAGCGCCGATCCATCCCGAACAAGCCTAAACAAACTATCAACAATGGCGGACGTTGTGTTGTTATTGACGTTCATGGCTTTGCGAATCTACATCGGCATCCAAACACGGCGAATCCGTGTCCGTGTTTAGCTGCTATTTCAAATATGGCGGTCCACAGTTTCTTTCGTCTTGTTGGTCACGGTAACCCCGCCCCCAGCCCCTGACGCAAGCGGTTCTTCCTTCTAGCCCAGCAATGTTTTGGTGCTACTTACGAACTGCTTTTCCTGGTTCGGAGCTGGTGCTTTGGGTGTCGAAAGACAAATAACCGGTTTGAAACTAGGCTCTGGCTCCGAACCAGCACTGGAACTGCCTTGGTGGAAAAGGGGTATGAGATGCACTGAGTCAATACACTTTCTATGGTCCCTGCATAGAAAGTTTTCAGGATTGTTGGTGAGAACCTGAATTTCCTCAGCTGTCGCAGATGGTACAGTCTTTGCCTGGCTTTCTTAACCTGTGTTTGGATGTGTGTAGTCCAAGTCAGGTCCTCTGAGATGTTTACACCGAGGTACTTGAAGCTGCTTACTCTCTCCACAGGGGTCCCGCTGATCACAAGAGGAGTGTATGGCAGCAGGTGTCTCTTTCTGAAGTCCACAATCAGCTCTTTGGTTTTGCTCACGTTCAGAGAGAGACAGTTGTCCTGGCACCATGATGTAAGTCTCTCCACCTCATCCAAGTATGCGGTCTCATCGTTGTTGGAAATGAGGCCCAGAACCACAGTATCATCAGCAAATTTGATAATAGATGTGGATCTGTGAGAGGACACACAGTCATGTGTGTAGAGAGAGTAGAGCAGGGGACTCAGAACGCAGCCCTGCGGGGCTCCTACGTTCAGGGTGATGGAGTTTGAGGTGAACTGGCCTACCTTCACCACTTGAGGTCTGCTGGTGAGGAAATCTTGAATCCAGTCGCAGAGTGAAGTGTTTAGGCCAAGGCCTGTGAGTTTGGAAGTCAGCTTGGTGGGGACTATGGTGTTGAAAGCTGAGCTATAGTCTATGAATAGCAGTCTTGCATAGTTCCCATTGCTGCTGTCAATGTGTGTGAGGGAGGAGTGGAGAATGTGAGAGATGGCATCATCAGTTGATCTATTGGAGCGATAGGCAAACTGAAGAGGGTCCAAAGTAACAGGGATGGAGGAGCTAATGTGGCTCTTAACAAGTCTCTCAAAAATCTTCATGACTATTGATGTGAGGGCCACTGGACGATAGTCATTCAGGCAGGAGGGTTTATTGTTCTTAGGCACAGGGATGATGATGGATTTTTTAAAGGAGGTGGGAACTACAGAGGTAGCAAGGGACTCGTTGAAGATAGAAGTGAACAACCCAGCAAGCTGATCAGCGCATGATCTCAGAACCCGGCCTGTGATCCTGTCAGGTCCAGCCGCTTTCCTGATGTTCACTCTCTTTAGTGCTCTCCGAACCTCGTCCTCCGACACGGTGATCACATGATTCTCACTTCTCTGTCTGCTGCTTCCTGACGCGCTGCTCAGCAGAGCCGCGCTGCCGCCGTTGCAATCAAAGCGGCCGTAGAAGGTGTTTAATTCTTCGGCCAGCGACGGATCTGCACTCACCTCCGCTTAGGATTTGTTTCCAAAGGCACAGATGGTCCTTAGTCCCTGCCACATGCGTCGAGAGTCATTGAGCTGAAAATGAGACTCAATTCTCTCTTTGTAACGATGTTTGGCGGCACTTACTGCTCGTCTGAGAGCATAACACGAAGCTTTATACTCTCTCATATTCCCAGACAAAAGAGCCTTGTTGTATGCGGCAGTGCGTTTGTTAACCACATCACGGATTGATCTGTCCACCCATGGTTTCTGATTAGGGAAAGTCCTTACAGTAATCGTTTCTGTAGCTTGTTCGGTAAGTGTGTTTACAAAGCTCACTGCTACCTCCGTGAACTCGCTGATGTCAGATGAGCTCGCCCTGAACATGTCCCAGTCGACGTCATCAAGAGCCGCCTGCAGAATAGCTTCAGAGTGGGAGGACCAACGCGTCACTTCCCTCTTCACCGGGGGTTCCTGTGCGAGCCTTTGTTTATATTCCGGTGTGAGGAAAATGGCGGCATGGTCCGATTTACCAAAAGCCGGTAGTGGACGGGCCTTGTAGGCATTCTTAAACTGAGAGTAGCAGTGATCCAGTGTATTCGGTCCTCTAGTTGGACAGGATACATGCTGGTGAAAGTTCGGCATGACCTGCCTGAGGTTGGCTTTGTTAAAATCCCCCGCTATGATAAAGGCAGCGTCAGGATGTTTGTTAATGTAGCCGCTGATCACGTCGTGAAGTTTAGACAAAGCCAAGCCGGTGTCTGCCTGAGGTGGAATGTAAGCAGCAGTAACGATGACCGCGGAGAACTCGCGGGGCAAATAGAATGGGCGGCAAATGATGGATAGGAGCAGGATCGCGACAGAGAGGAGATATTCCTGGGGTCACACCATTCCTTGTTAGTCATGAAACACACTCCTCCACCTTTGGATTTACCGGCCTCCGCTGTTCTGTCCATCCGTAAAACAGAGAAGTTGTCAGACGGTGTTACAGCAGTGTCCGGAACCGAGGGCGTGAGCCATGTTTCAGACAAACAGATGATGTTACAGTCCCTTATGTCCCGTTGGAAACTTATCCTGGCTCTAAGATCGTCCATCTTATTCTCCAAGGATTGGACATTAGTGAGCAAAATGCTCGGTAAAGGAGGACTGTGAGCCCTTTTCCTCAATCTGTTTCGAATACCAGCGCTATTTCCACGGTGTTTTTTGTTCCGTCTCCTGTGTCCTTTGTTCTCCGCGTTCCGAAGAATCTCAAGAGGCCACGATGGATTCGGTGATAAAGTGTCCTGAACCAGGTTAGTGAAGCGGTTTCCAATGTCCAAGAGTGTACTTTTGTCGTAGGTGATCAGTGCCGACGTTATGTGTGTAAAAATAGAAATCAAAAGTAAGTAAAAAAGTAAATAAAAGCATAGTCTTAGCGGAGCGACCCGGACGGCGGCCGAACATAGCAGCGCCATCTTGGAAGGAGCATGCAGCAAGAATGTAAAATTAAATGAAATGTAATTGTAACTCTTTTTTCATTTATTCGATTAGTTATGGATCATTGTCTTAAAACCTATTGTTTCAGTTTATCATAAAGCACTGCTGACCACATCTAAATTTGTCAGTGTGGTTTTGGTTTGTGTCTTGACAGGAAGGAAGAGCAGCTTGTCAACACCATCCCCAAATCATCCTACATCACACTTACCTAAACCACCAAGTCCACCTCGACCCAAAGTACCATCACAGTAAGTCATGTTTACTAAGACACATACACTACCATACAAATGTTTGAGAAAAGTACACGTTTTCAACAAGACCGCATTTAACTGATCAAAGTTGACAGTAAAGTCCTTTATATTTAGAGTAAAGTCCTTTTTTTATGCTGTTTGTTTGTTTGTGCTGTGCCTTTCCATTCTTCAGAATTCTAAAAAAAAGTATTATGATTTCCACAAAAATATGAAGCAGCAGAACTATTTCAAAGCTTATAATAATAAGAAGAAATGCTTTTTGAGCTGCAAATCAGCATATTATAATGATTTCTGAAGGATCATGTGACACTGAAGACTGGAGTTATGATGCTGAAAATTCAGCTTTGCATTACAGGAATAAATTACATTTAACAATATATTACAATAGAACTTTGTAATAGTATTGCAGAATATTACTGTTTTTGCTGTATTAAATAAATGTAGCCTTGGTGAGCAGAAGAGACTTTTTGAACAGTAGTGTAGATACACACTTCTATGGAAGCCTGTTCCCGCCACCTTAAGAAAAAATATAATTCTGTAAGTCATAATAATGAGAAACTTTCTCATAATAATGACTTAGTTTCTCGTAATAATGAGAAACTTTCTCATAATAATGACTTAATTTCTCATAATAATGAGAAACTTTCTCATAATAATGACTTAATTTCTCGTAATAATGAGAAACTTTCTCATAATAATGACTTAGTTTCTCATAATAATGACTTAGTTTCTCATAATAATGACTTAGTTTCTCATTATTATGAGAAACTTTCTCATAATAATGACTTAATTTCTCATAATAATGATTTAGTTTCTCATAATAATGACTTATTTTCTCGTAATAATGACTTACTCCTTAAGAAAAAAAAAAAAAAAAAAAAGACTTCCTCTACGCATGCGCAATGCATGAGTGACGGCACGCTAGCGACATCTGCTGGTCAAAGCCATGCAGGAACACCGCAAACATTGCTTGTTCTGTAATCTATAACTGTATAATCTATCTTTAAATGACGATTTCAGATAAATTATCTGCATGTAGTCTTTTGTTAATTTGTAGCACGTACCAGCAATTTACTCTGCCAGATAGTTATGGCTTCAAACATTCCAGACTAATATTTCAGTTAAGAAATACAGGCATTTTATGAAGAAATGAAAGCCATTACGCATATAAACTTAATTTATAGATGTCTATTTCATTGATCTATTAGTTTTATTAGCTGTCCCTTTCATGCATCACATGCTTCGTACAGTAAGCCATCTCATTTCAAAAGCACAAAGCATCCTTGTTCGTTACCACGGCAACCGCTTGGTCTTCAGCATCCCACACCGCTTTTTGCAGGACAAACGCTTAACGTGAAAAATGCTTAACGTGGCTTGAAGTACAGAGACAGATTGAACCAAATTCAGTACACAACTTAATGACATGCATACTGTATATACAGGCATTCAGGTGGACCCAAAATATGAATGCAACGCAAAACAGCAACGCTTATGCAGCATCTTCTATAACGGTTAACATGCAAGTTTGGGTGTTGTGTTCAAATTCTGGGTTCTTATGCTTTCCTGTATGAATGACCAATAGTACTGTATCCTGAATTAGTCATTGTACTTTAAGCCACATTAAGCATTTTTCACGTTCACATGTCCTGCAAGAAGCGGTGTGGGATGCTGAAGACCAAGCGGTTGCCGTGGTAACGAACAACTACGCTTTGTGCTAGCGAGATAAGATTGGGCTACTGTATAAACATTGTGGGCTTATGCATGTGATGCATGAAAGTGACAGCTAATAAAAACTAACAAATCATCGAAATGAACATCTATTCGTTAAGTTTATATGTGTAATAGCTTTCATTTCTTCATAAAATGCATGTGATTTTTGTTGGAATATATTCCTCTATATCTGAAGCCATGAAATTCATTGTCTGGCAGAGTAACTTGCTGGTACGTGCTACAAATTAACAAAAGACTACATGCAGATAATTTATCTGAAATCGTCATTTAAAGATAGATTATACAGTTATAGATTACAGAACAAGCAATGTTTGCGGTGTTCCTGCATGGCTTTGACCAGCAGATGTCGCTAGCGTGCCGTCACTCATGCATTGCGCATGCGTAGAGGAAGTCTTTTTTTTTTTTTTTTTTTCTTAAGGAGTAAGTCATTATTACGAGAAAATAAGTCATTATTATGAGAAAGTTTCTCATTATTATGAGAAATTAAGTCATTATTATGAGAAAGTTTCTCATTATTACGAGAAACTAAGTCATTATTATGAGAAACTAAGTCATTATTATGAGAAAGTTTCTCATTATTACGAGAAACTAAGTCATTATTATGAGAAACTAAGTCATTATTATGAGAAACTAAGTCATTATTATGAGAAACTAAGTCATTATTACGAGAAAATAAGTCATTATTATGAGAAACTAAGTCATTATTATGAGAAAGTTTCTCATTATTATGAGAAACTAAGTCATTATTATGAGAAACTAAGTCATTATTATGAGAAACTAAGTCATTATTATGAGAAAATAAGTCATTATTACGAGAAAGTTTCTCAATATTATGAGATACTAAGTCATTATTATGAGAAAGTTTCTCATTATTATGACTTACAGAATTATATTTTTTCTTAAGGTGGCGGGAACGGGCTTCCATACACTTCTCCAGCACAGTAATATCAAATTAAAAGTGTTAACGAACTCTGTGACCTCTCTGTTTGTCTAGACCTGATCCATCAGTCCAGAATCGTTGTGAAGGAGGTTTTGATGCCGTGGCAAACATCAGAGGAGATGTTTTCTTTTTTAAAGGTATCCAGTGACTATTCTCATAAATGCTCAGATTTTGCAAGGCAAATCCAGTTGATCATCTTAAAAGCCACTTACTCAAGATTTAAGCTTGCTGTTTTTTAAAATAATTTGAAATAATAGATGTCACCATAAATTCTCCAGCTGATTATTCACAAGGTTATCACAAGTTTTCAGAAATGTAATGATTACATATGCAAATGATGCATTATCTAATGAAATATGCACTAATGTGTGCAAATTTCCAGAACAGAAATGTTAAGATGGAAATAGATAAGTGCAATAAAATAATAGGTTTGTATTATGGATGTTTTCTTTCCATTAGTCTGAAAGAAGACAAATTAGGGAACCAAAATAGCCCAAAATCTGAATCCAGAAACAATGGATTTACCTGCATTAAACTCATTTGTCTCATAAACTCAATGAAGAACATTTAGTTTTTGCTGTTGATATTGTCTAGGTCCATATTTCTGGCGAATCCAGCGGTCTGGATCTCTTGTGTCCTTCCATCCTGCTCTCATAAAAAACTTCTGGATTGGTCTTCCTCCCGGCACTACCAAGATAGATGCAGTTTATGAAAGAAAAACGGATAGCAGGATCATCTTCTTCATAGGTTAGTTTCTCTTTACTCAATTGGGGTACAATGGAAGGACAAATCAATTTGAAAAAGCACATTTCTGTAAGTGAATGCATAACTTCTTTCCACACAGGCTCACAGTACTGGGTATTTAAAGACACCATGGTGGTTGCTGGCTACCCACGTCCTCTGTCAGACTGGGGGCTGATTTCTCACGACGGAAGCGAGGTGAAGAGGGTGGACGCGGCCTTTATTTGGGCTCATAATGGAAAAACCTATATCTTCAGCGGTGAAGAGTTCTGGAGGTTCTCTGAAGGCCTGGAGTCTGGGAGGCGCCGTCCAGATGCAGATTATCCCAGAAACTCCTCCCTCTGGAAGGGTGCGCCCCGTAACCCCGATGACATCATCACCTGGGGAGACGGTAATGTCGAGAAAGTCTGTTTATCTCGAGTGCACTTTCAGCTATCTGCTACATTATCAGCTTACTAAAGCTAAGAATCTTTGGCTTCAGTTGTTATCACTCATATCAATCTGTTCAGAATAGAGCATGTCAGTAATGACGTATTTTTGTAGGCCAATCTAAAAGTTCACATCATCACATCATCACCACAAAAACCCAGTCGAATTTTTCCATTGGCTTTTGGATTATTGCAGAAAATAAACTCTGTGACCAACAAAAGTTTATAATTCTTACACATTTTATTCTTTAGGATAATCTTCTCAAATTAACACATCTTTGAATTTTAAAGCCTAAATACAATAGAAAAAAAAAGTAAAATGTAGGATATGAACAAACTATATCACAAATGTCACCACTATTAAGCAATTGAAACTCTTTAAAATAAATTTTGCCTGAAGGTTTGAGTTAGAATAGTAGACTATAATGAGTAGGCTATAAAAGTGGACTAGTGAGTAGATGAGTTTACATTTTTGGTCTGATGACATTTAACATCCCCAGCAACCTCTGTAGTCCAATGAAGCAACTTGTTAGCAGCTGCATATTTTACAAGACAAGTAAAAGGATAAAAAGTGAGTTTGGTATTTCCGATGTATTTTTTTTTTTTATCAAAATACAACATAAAGTGTCAAAATATCTAGAGTTTGTGTTCACCACAGACGTTATTTCCGACATTTACCAAAAACCTATTTAAAAAAACCATTGACTTCAGGACGATGGAGCTGGAAGTGCTAAAATGCTAACTTATTTCCGGATTTGGCTTACAAATTGTTTTATATATACTGTATATTAGGGCTGCGCAATTAATTGATTTTCTAATCGCAATTACAATTACAGATGCTACAATTATGTAATCGTTCAAAGTGGCAATTAATCGTTCAAAGTCCACTTATGTTATCTTGCGTGCTTAAGATGTGTTTTTTTTTCTTTCTACAGGTTATCTTAAGGGGTTTTCCATTGTTTTAATTTTAGTTTTAGTATAACATTATAATACCATTCACAGTTTCGCTTTTCTTTATTTAAAGAATAAACCAATCTGATGTGTAATTCACATTTGAGGCTTAATATTATAGAAAAGCAATAAAGGTTTTTCAAGAGTTCATGTTCATGTACAAATATGGTATGCAGTTGCTTCAAACAATGGTATAAACATCATTCAGTGTAAATTTTGATAATCGTAATTAATAATCGCAATTACAATTTTAAGGGAATAATCGACAATTATGATTTTTGTCATAATCGTGCAGCCCTACTGTATATGTATGTATGTATATATATATATATATATATATATATATATATATATATATATATGTATGTTGGGAGGGTTACTTTTAAAATGTATTCCGTTACAGTTACAAATTACTTTATCAAAAAAAGTATTCATTAACGTAATCCAAGTATCACAATATGAAAGTAATATAATCTGATTACTTTTGTATTCCTTTTAGTTACATAGGCCTATGTAAATAAAGTCAAAAAAGCAATATCTTAGTAGCCTACTTTTATTTAACTATGACTTTAAAATAGATATTACAGCCCGTATTTATCTAAAAGGCTATGCAGACATCTAGTGGATATACAGTTTGGTTTTACTTTTTAATATTTATTATTATCATGCACACCATGGAATTTTAAATCACTAACAAACACAAAATTTTAGCTAACATGATGATTGCCATGCTAGTTGTACCTGCAGATGTTCGAGTTGGTTAAGTAGCCTTTGTTAAAGCATGAGTCTTCATGCATAGCTTACACTGTACAACTATGTTATTTCCTTTATCCTTTTTGAAGACAAAATAACTGTGAAATTTCCAGACATGAAAACGTTTTTCCCAGCAGGAAGCATCGTAATTAACTGTAGCGGCGTCTCATCCCACATTTGAGGAGAATAATTGTAGACCGGTGTTATTTGCGCACGCACCAGCAGGTGGCTCACGTGAGTCAACATGTGTCAACAGAACCAGGAACTATGATAAAGCAGCACTAAATATATCGTTATTATGTCAAAAAAATAATTTATTTAATTTTAAATGAAACAAATGTAATCCTGATAGTATTCCCACTTTTTACAAAATGTAACTGTAATCTAAATACTTTGTTTTATAGTGTAACTGTAACGGATTACAGTTACTAGATTTTTGTACCCTGATTACGTAACGCCATTACATGTATTCCGTTACTTCCCAAGCCAATATATATATATATATATATATATATATATATATAT
Organism: Aspiorhynchus laticeps; assembly: GCA_023376895.1. Classification (NCBI taxonomy): domain Eukaryota; kingdom Metazoa; phylum Chordata; class Actinopteri; order Cypriniformes; family Cyprinidae; genus Aspiorhynchus; species Aspiorhynchus laticeps. The sequence continues at coordinate 4,996,451 of CM041809.1, forward strand.
ATATATATATACGTATATTAGGGCTATCAATCGATTAAAATATTTAATCGCGATTAATCGCATTATTGTCAGGCGTTTAATCATAACTTGCGATTAATCACAACTTAATCGCACAATTTTATCTGTTCTAAATGTACCTTAAATTAATATTTTTCCTGTTTTTAATACTCTAATCAACATGGGCAATGACAAATATGAATGCTTTATGCAATATATGTTTATTATTAGTGAATCCATAGTTAACAGAGCATGAAGACTAGACATGTTTCAAAGATTCTAGATGTTTTTCAAAGAACTTGTTCATGTCTATTAGACACATGAAAAAATAAATACCAGGTTCCCATTACCTCTCTTTCTTTGCACTGAGCAGTTTACTTACACAAACCTGTTTATATTTTTGCAGGACAGGGCAGCTCACTTCTTCTGAACATGCAAAATGTACATTTATTATTTATTATTACATTTGTTTGCCTCTCTGTGCCCACATACTGTATTTTGATGCAGCTATATTATCAATAAAACTGTTTTCATTGTTATATTTTACTGTTTCTGTTGTCAGACAATGGAATGAATATGAAATAGTGACTAAAAAACATGACCCATTAAGACTACATAACCAGCTCCCTTCCAAGATCGTCTGATAAAATCAAATAGACTATACATAAGATAATGACAATAGCTGTGCTGTGATTTTGGCTGTAGTTGCATGTTAAATTAGAGAAGCATCTGTTTTAACTAAAAGCGCTGTTCTGTTCCTCTCAGCCGCTCGCTGAACAGAGCAGACGCGGAGAGAGAGAGAGAGAGAGAGAGAGAGAGAGAGGTGTGTGCGCAGTGGGAAAGAGAGTGCGGCAGTACCAGCGAGTCTCAGAAACTAAATAAGGTTTCTATACAAACTGGTCGCTGGAAAAAAAAATAAAGTTGCGGGGGGATCACGTGACCCTTCGACGACGATGCTTGGTCTTTCGCTCTGCTCACTTTGCCACATATTTTATGATCCTGTCAGTAAAATTTAAACCACTCTGCATTGGACCCATCATCAGTGCTAAGGCAGACAAAGGGGATCGGAAAAGAGAGATTGAGCAATCGCCAATGAAGAAAAAATTCAGAGATTCCGCCATCTCCAGAGAAGACCTCGACGATGCTATTGCTAACCGCATTGAACTAGCATTTAAAGAACAGCAAAGAACTTTGAATTCGGTTGTGAATTCGGCAGTAAGAGATGCGATGGACTCTGTGCTGATTCCAGCATTGCGCGAACTGCGTGGGGACATACAGGCGACCAACAAGTCTGTTAAAGAGCTAAGAGAGGAATTTGAGGCCATAGCTACCGCGGCGAAGCAGACACGTGACCGCGTTGATTCTGTTCAGGCAGATGCACGTGAGGATAGGAGGACAGTCACGGACTTAAGAAATCAGCTGGAGCGACTCACCGAGAAGATGACGGATGTTGAGGACAGGTGCAGGAGGAACAACGTAAGACTGGTGGAGCTACCAGAGGGGACGGAGGGTCCCGACGCAGCTGGTTTCCTCAGAGTTAATATTTCCAAGTGGATTCCTTCCTTGAGGGGCCGTGACATTGAGATTGACCGTGCGCATCGCGTGTATGACGGAGGGAGGGGCTCCGATCGGCCGCGCACTCGCATCTTCCGTGTACTAAGATGGCATGACAGATCGGAAATCCTGAAGGGTGTCCGGCAGGCTTATCCGGTGAAATGCGCACAGAACAATGTCACACTGCTATTTTTTCCCGACTGTAGTCCAGCTACAGCGATCAGGAGAAAGGCATTTGGTCCGGTTTTGAAGAAGATGACAGCGCTTGGTCTCCAGCCCATCCTCATCTATCCGGCGGTAATTAAACTACAGCACAAGGGTGAGCAGAGAAGCTTCGATTCCCCTCAGAAAGAGGAGGATTTTGTCAGCTCCCTGTCTCAGCAGAGAACGTATGCCACGGCTCTGTGGGGGGACGACGGGGGAGCAGCGGCCGCTGTTTCTCCGGCCCGGCGGGAGGGGCTTGACGGCCGGGACGGACATGGTCCTAGCTGCCCAGTGGGGGAGGATGGCAGGATGGTCATGGATGCTTGCTAAACCTATTTTTTGCCTTTTCTTCTCTCCTCTCTTCTACTGGAATATTGTCCCTATATATGCGGTACAACGATCTCTTTGCTGGTAAGACTGACACTCCTTTTTTCTTTTAGACCTACTGTATGTTCTCGGTAATGTGCGGTCTGAGTTGTTCCTTGTTTATGGTTGACGGTTGTTCATGTTTTTATGTTGTTTTTGTTTTTTACAACAGACATTTATACTTTTATTTATTTGACCTTATTTCTAAAGGGATTTTTCATCTAGGAGGTTTGGTATCTAAAATGCACATCAGCGTTTACATGTTATTTACAGAATGGAAGTGCTTCTGTTTTTTTATTGAATACAATCTTGGGATTATGAATATTAAATGCATACTCTAAATATTTTATCACTGAATGTGAATGGTTTAAATTCTGCTGTTAAACGAACCTGTGTGTTAGAATATTCACACCGTAAATCTATTTCCTGTGCCCTAATTCAAGAGACACATTTAAAACAATCTGACGTGGCACGTTTCCAGAATAAGTATTACAAATTAACAGCTTTTTCCTGCTCTCAAAATAAAATTAAGGGGGTGATTATCCTTGTTGACAGGAAATAAAATTTAACAATTGAACACCTTGGTAGTGATGAGAAGGGTAGATTTGTTTTTATCCGATGCAAAATATATAATAATAGGTTAGCATTGGTCTCTATTTATGGTCCGAATGAGACAGACAGTGCATTCCTTACACAGATTTCCAAAACTCTACTTGAGGAGATTGATTGCCCTCTAGTAGTGGGTGGTGATTTTAATGCTGTCATAAATCCTGCTTTAGATAAATCTCAATCTGATACAACAGCCAATCCATCCTCTAAATTACTGAATAAATTTATCACTGAGCTTAACTTAATCGATCTTTGGAGAATTCAGAATACTAAAGCTAAGGACTTCACTTTTTTTTCTAATAGACACAAGACTTTCTCTAGGATAGACTACATATTTCTCAGCCCATCTTTAATTTCGTCTAATTCCTCCATCTCTATATTACCAATTGTATTATCTGATCATTCTGCTGTGTTGTGTAGTGTTCCTCTTTCCGATGTCAAAGCCAAGTCCCCTAGATGGCGCTTTAACATATCATTATTAAGTAATCAGACTTTCATTACTTCTCTAAAAGAATATATTAAGGAATTTCTTGAAATGAATATGCCCTCTGATGTGGATCCTCAAATACTGTGGGAAACGACTAAGTGTGCTATACGAGGTTTCTGTATCTTTCTCTTCTACTCTTGCCAAAGCGAAAACTCACCAGTTTACACAATTAGAAAATAAAATCCAATCATTACAAAAACAACATTTTACTGAGCAACAGGCTACACAGCTGTCCTCTTTAAAAGAAGAATATGATTTACTTTCACACTCAAAGGCGGAATTTATTCTACATAGGACTAGGCAATAATATAATTTAGAATCAGAGAGACCCAGTCATTTATTGGCCCTTAGGTTGAAAGAATGTGAGTTTAAGGCATATATTAGTGCAATAAAATCATCGGATGAGCAGGTCACCACGAATCCTGTGGCAAATTAATGACATATTTAAAGGTTTTTACACAAATCTGTATAAAGCCGAAACAGATTTTGATGAACCAATTTGTAAGCAGTATTTAGATAAATTGGAACTGCCTCGGATCTCACAGATAGATAAAGAATCTTTGGAGGCCCCATTAAGTTCGGAGGAACTCCACGTCTCTTTAAAAAGCCTTCAAAAGGGCAAATCGCCGGGTCTAGATGGTCTCCCCCCTGAATTATATTTAGAAATTTGGGATTTGATAGGGATACTTATGCTTAACTCATTTAATTTTGCAATTGAACATGGGGTATTTCATAGAGATAAAAAACTTCACTGATTTCATTACTTCTGAAAAAAGGGAAAGATCCATTAGATTGTTCCAGCTACAGACTGATTTCGCTTATCCCATGTGATATAAAAATCTATGCTAAAGTTTTTGCTTCTCGTATGGAGAAGGTAATTCATAGTCTGATCAAGGAGGACCAAACTGGTTTCATCAAGGGGCGCAATGCATCTGACAATATGCGTCGACTTCATATTCTTGACTTTGCGGACTCCCACCCATTAGAGTGGAATTATATGTGGGCAGTTCTGCAATATTTCGGTTTTGACGAACACTTCATTTCTATGATTAAGACATTATACCACTCAACTGCAGCATCAGTCATAACTGGTAATATTATTTCCCCCTCATTCCCTTTACAGCGGGGAACGAGGCAGGGGTGTCTGCTTTCCCCCTTATTGTTTTGTCTATCTCTTGAACCCTTAGCACAAGCCATCAGGAAATCTGAAGTATCGATTAAGATTCATGATCATAATCATAGTATTTCATTATACGCTGATGATATTATTCTATATTTAGACCACTTTGATGTTTCAGTCTCTAGTATAATTAAGGAATTTAATCATTTTAGTAGCCTATCAGGATATAAAATAAATTGGAGCAAATCTGCTTTAATGCCAATTAACAATGTTAAGATTAATTCTTCTATTCCTTCATTTATCCCTATTAAGGAATCTTTCATCTATTTGGGCATTACCATATATAAAAACATTTATAAGATTGCCAGAGACAATTTTAATAACATTTTAGTTAAGGTCAAAAATGACATTCAAAGATGGAAGAATCTTAAAGTCTCTCTCCAAGGAAGAATCTCCACTGTTAAGATGAATTTGTTACCTCATTTTTTTTTTTTCTCTATGCTACCACTTTCTCCCCCTCCAGGTTACTTTAAAGAGATCAACTCCATCATTTCTAAGTTTATCTGGAATGATAAATGTCCCAGAATTAAACTTACCACATTACAACATCCTAATAGCGCAGGAGGACTGGCTGTACCAAATTTTGAATTATATTATTGGTCGTTCCAGCTTAAGGCTCTTCATAATTGGGTTGATCCTCAATCTACAGTTTCATGGAGGGTGATTGAAGCTGACAAGGTTAAACCAAATAGACTCCAAGATATTTTATTTACTGGCACAGGAAAAAAAGGGGATATTTATAAATTTGGTCCGGTTGTGGCTAACTCTATTAAAATCTGGAAAACGGTTGAACGTCGGATAGGTGGACCCTTCAAATTTTGTAACAGTACTCCTTTATGGCACAATTTTAATTTTATATGCGGAAATCGTCCATTTGTCCAACCCTTTTGGTCTTCTTTAGGTGTAAACATGTGCGGTGATATATATGATAACCAGGGCCTATGTTCATTTCAGACATTAAGAACCAAATTTTGTCTACCAGCATCCGCATATTTTGTCTTTCTTCAATTACGTTCTGCTCTCAAAGCGTATGGCGTTCCGTGGGCATCTTATATTTCCTCTCATCCTATGCGGGACTGGATTGCACCATCTGCTGGTTGCCTTCTGTTTCCTTAATATATAATAAAATTATTGATTGCATTACAAAACCTCTTTCTATTAAAACTATTTGGAATAGGGAATTATCTGACCTTAATTTATCTGTCGACTGGGAGAGAGTGTGGTTTAATCTCAGTTTAACATTTAAAAATCTGGCTCATCGTCTTATTCACTTCAAAGTCATTCATAGAGCATACATAACTCCTTACAAAAGATTTAAAATGAAACTACAGTCTAATTTGAACTGCCATATATGTAACACTACATCATCAGGCACTTTTCTGCATATGTTTTGGGAATGTCCTGTCGTCATCAGTTTATGGACACATGTAAACCTGGTTTTGTCATCATTACTGCGAATTGATTGGTCTGTTAACCCAAGTTTGTGTCTTCTTAATGATGATTCTGGTCTCTGTATTAGTTCAATGCAAAAGAGAATGTTGTTTGCTGGTTTTACAGCTGCGAAGAAGACAATAATACAGAACTGGTTTACACCACACATGTGTGGAAAACCATATTGGATCCGTAGCCTCCTGCAAATAGTGACGTGTGAATGTGCAACGGCGCGAGTCGGTGGGGCCAGGCCTTCGACCATTGATGCTTGGCAGTGTTTTTTATTTGATATACGTGATTGTATAAAGGAGTGACTTTTGTGTTTTTATTGTCCTTCCCTCTCTCCCTCCCCTTTGACTGGACTTTGAGATGTTGAGTATGTGTCTGTTGTTTTGTTTTGTTATATTTTGGATGCTGTGTTGTGTTATGTGTGAAAAAAAAAATGTTGATAACAAAAAAAAAAAAAGTTGCTAAAGTGGTCTGAAAAGTCGCTAAGTTGGCAACACTGTCAGCATCTCCATCCATTTCCATTTCTCCAACTAGTAGTACAGGCTTGGCCACGGGTCAAACACCGTTATGCGCTCTGCTTGATCTTCCATGGCCAGCATAAGAAACTATGCAGAATTAACCACAAACACAATTTTTAACATTATTTTCCTCTCTCATTATTTGATTGGCTATGCAGAAGACACCAGAAAAGTAAATGTAAACATTCAATAGCATTAATGTAGCTTTAAAATATTTGAATGCAGAATTAATCGTTGCAGGTATGCAGTATGTTGCACACAAATATTGGGTGAAATATATTTTGATCTAACTATTTCAATCATCATTTCTCCACTTTTTTTGTATGCAATCTTAGATGCTTTTTATTCACAGTTTATTTTTTAACCTTTAAGGAGATGCCTATTTCTTCAAGGACAACTCATATTGGATTCTGAAGAGCGGAGGACTGGACCAAGACAACGTCAGTCACAAATCAACCGCAGTCGATTGGATGATGTGTCCAGAACCGACTCCAACCACACTTCCTGCCAATCCACGTCACAAAGGAGAATGTAACTGTGGCCTGAATGGAGCCTTACAGATGAGTGCTTCATCCTGGTTACTGTTCATCATATTACTGCTTTATCCAGGCATCCTTATATAGGATCTCTTGCAATAATAAAACAAGAACCGGCCTTATTTTTTACAGACTGTCTCAAAGCACTTAAAGTGATATCTAAAATCCAAATATTCTTAAGAGCCGCTTTTTGTTTCATGTTTTGATCTATGCAAGTTTAATGTATAAATATTTTAGATTTTTTTAGGATAAAGTTTGAGGTTTAAATTAAATTAATTTAATTATATGAATTAATGAATTAATTATTGATTGTTTTAGCTGTCAGGCTATTGCATTGTTAAAAATATTTAATTGTAATCCATTTGCCTATATTTCATCTGTGGCTATAGGAAAGATTGATCTAAATTACAATGGTTTATCTAAATGAATTAATTTATGCCATGAAGGCGGCATGAGGTATTCTGGTCCGTATGATCTCTAGCTGCGATGACAAGTAGGATCCACATGGAGGCATTAACACACAGCAGGGCAAAGGTTTAATACTTCAGCACATTTTCCAGGCTCATCGCATAAGTTCTCGAGGCCTGGAAGTAATTTTGCTGGGACATTTTGATGAAGATGTGGGTCCTACCTTAATGTTTTTCTTGTCTGCGTCTAAAATTTCTTAAATTCATAAATGCAATTCAAACAAGTGATGCAATCCTCATGATATCATAATGATGAAAAAGCCTCATTAAAAGAACAAAATTCATGAGATGAAAGCATTATTGTATTAATATTTCTTTGAAAAACAAAAACAAAACATACTTACTTGTAAACCTTTTTTTCTGCAATTCAAAATCATGTGACGCCAACCAACGTGCAGAAACACAGACAATCTGTTAAGGTCAATATGTTTCTTAAAATATCAGATAATTTGAGCATTTTTGGCATCAATGTAAGTGTGTATTTTAACCTCGTTTTGTAAAATATTTTTATTTTTTGTCACGACCAATGTGCTCATTTGTTATCTGACAGCACAGCTCATCTCAACATTTTTAGCAAACATTACACGATGTTCCATGCACGTGAGCCCTGTCCAGATTGAATCACTGCTAATAACCCAAATCTTCCAAATGTGTGTACCTTATAAAAGGATTTCATCAACATTTTTCATTCCAGACTTAGAAGACCTCAGGACTCAGTGTTGTTTTTCACTGAAATACTGTGTGTGTGTGTATTCAGTTAACAATTATTTTAAGTTTAGTTTTAGTTTACAATAATACGCCTGCTCAGACTTTGTTCTAATATTTCGGTGTCACGTGAGTGTTTGGCTTCTGTCACTGCATCAATCAACGTCATTAGGACTGGAATGTTCAGACTTCACCTACACACACCTTAAATGGACCTATAGCTTCAGGAACATTTTGTCCTCTGGAAAGGCTAGGTACGGTGTTACCTTTAGGCAAAATTTAATTGGAAAGATCACGTTCTGCATCAATCATTTGTTTGTGCGCACAAAACAATTTTAAAAGAAACCAGCTTGAAAACAATCCAGGACGTGTCCCATGGGCAGAGTTCAGAAGAAAGAACTGAGATGAGGAGATAAAAAAAGGCTGTTTAGCATTCTAGATATTGCGCATCATAAGGTCAGAAATACCAGCTGACTGAGTGACACCTGTCTCTATCTCTCTCTCTCTCTTGTGTGTGTGTGTGTGTGTGTGTGTGTGTGCATACATAATGATTTTTTTGAGAACGTAAAAATGCAGAAACTATTCTGTGAGGGGTAGGTTTAAATACAGGGTTGGTGTAGGATGATAAATACCATTACGCCTATGGAGAGTCCCCACATAGATAGTAAACCAGAAATGAGTGTGTGTGAACCACCTAAACTAAGAAAAGTAATGTCACATCATGTCAGTGAAAGTATTTGAGCATTTGACCTAATTATAATAAATGCATATGCATTAATATATGTATGCAGTTTAAACAGTAAGATTACACTTCTGTAAGATGAATTCCTAGGTTTCTTCAGATTTTTTAATATAAAGGAGGACTACTCAAAATCAGCAAAGTCAGAAATCAGAACATAGACAGGACAGTGGAGGGAGAGATTTGATGCACTAGTTTCCCACCAACGGCACTGAAACACAGCTGTATGTTCTCTTGAAGGGGAAGTGCATTCAAATTGTATCCTTTATGTCATACCAAAACTGTTTTTGTTCTCCTAAACACACTGTTTTTGACCATACAATGAACGTCAGTGGGGTAAAAACAACATTGCCTTCATTTGCCTTTTTTTTAAAAAAATACCTTCTTTTGTATTTCATGGAGAAAGAAAATCATACAGGTCGGAAAGACATAGGGGTAAGTGATAACATCCCTTTAACAAACAAATAGTTACATAAATATTATAATTACTTATGTAATTCTAAGCATTTTGTATTTTTTGTTATAGTTTTCATATGATCTAGTGTTATTTTAGTAACACTGACATTAACATTTTTGTTAAGATTTTGAAATAGAGTTTATTTATATATATATATAATATATATATATATATATATATAATGCTTTAGTACTTTTGTTGTGCATTTTTGTAATTTTTACTAGATTTTGTATGTCTACAGTTGTCATTCATTTTTATTAATTTAATTTAATTTAGTTTCAGTTATTTTAGTTCTTCGGTTAAAAAATAAAAATAAGAAATGTTACCATGGCAAGTTATTTTATTTCAGTTAACGTCTAAATTTCAAGTAACAAGCAAGTTGTTTATGGTTTAAATTCATTAATGCAAATAGGTCATTATAATTAACATAATTGTCTTATTATTATTATGCTTTTTTTATTTTTAAATATTGTAACATGCATTTTTAATGTTACACAACAGTGCTGTAATAAGATCATTTTTCATTTGTAGATAAGTGGAATTGTTTGTGCTAATATCATATTACAGAAATGGCATGCTCTTCAGACAATGAAAGAACAATTTGCTTAATCATGAAGGCATTTTGAACAATGAACATGATCCATTTAACAATAAATAAAGTAGGACAAAAGACCAAGTGTAACAGTAGTTTACGCCCACATTTATGTCACCTGAAAGCAGGTAATAGAACAGTTTGTCCTTTTCACGCCTTTGTAATGGAACCTGATCCTTTAGTGGTCTTTGTAGAAGCATTCAACAGTCAGCAGACTCTGGATTTCACACTCCCTTGATTATATTTCATATAGGCCTACCTTTGAGATAAGGCAATGTGTAACACTACAATTTAATGTCAGAAATACTCACGTCAACGTTTGATGAATTGATTATCTCATAAATACTGGCAGCAAATCCCATCTTTGTTCTTAAATTAAGATGTTTATGGTTTATTTAATAGGCTTGAATTTCAAATAAGGACACACACTTCACACAAAGAAATCCACCGTGGAACTTGTAATACAAGCTGTGTTGTAATGCAGCAGCATTGTACTGCACCTGTAAAACCATTTCAAGACACAGATGGCAATATCACCATTTGTGGACATGTTCTACTTTTTATTATTCTGCTTATAAAAATTGCATTGGGTTCTGTTCTAGTGGGGCTTTTAAGCTTGGAGAGTAACATTCTGCTGTCTGGCACGTGCCACATGAATACTTCACCCAAAAATGAAAATTTGCTGAAAATTTACTCAACCTTAAGCCCGAAACACACTGCACAATTTTCGGCTGTAACAAGACAAAAGACTGGCATCGTGAAGCAATCGCGGCGATTTCTGATTGGCCACGATTGTTTCACGATGCCAATCTTTCGTCTGGGACAGCCGAAAATCATGCAGTGTGATCAAGGCTTTAGACCACCCAAGATGTAGCTTGTTTTTTCACTGGATTGGAGATTTGGAAAAATTTAGCATGAGTATTTTTAGCATTTAGCAATCTGCAGTGATTGGGTGCCGTCAGAATGAGAGTCCAAACAGCTGATAAAAACATCACAAAAATCCACAGCTCTCCAGTCTATCAATTAACAACCTGGGCCTCATTTATAAAATGTTGTGCAAAAACCATTCTAAAATTGATCTTACGATCATTTCTCAAATATGTGTGATTCATAAAATGAACGTACGTACAGAAAACGCACGTACACGTCTCTTTCAGATGTGAAATCTATGAATTGCAAATTATCTTGAACTTGCGCGCAAATGAATGGTTTCAGCTCTCTGCCTTGTAAACGACTCCTAATTAATGTCATTAACATGTAAAAGATCACCAGTCATCATCCAAATTCTTTCATTTAGAACAGCGAGCTGCAAGAAAAAACCTGCAGTTCTTGAACAAGAAAAAGTGCGTACATCTGCTCAGACCCTGACGTGACGCTAAGTACTTTTCCACGTCAAAGCGCTGGCGTGGATTTAAGCGTACGCACACTCTAAGAGAAAAGCTGTGTATAAGAAAAAAAAACATTAAGATGTTTTTTACTTCAAACTGTTGCTTATGACCAAAATACGAGTCCATAATCCATAACAACACTTCCTGCAGTGAAAAAGTCTTGAAACATTGCTTGATCTTTGCATATTTCTCTCCTGATTCAGACAAGAGGACGTTTTCACTGGAGAAAGCAATATAGATGCAGGACTCGTGTTTTAGCTGGAAGCAACGGTTTGAAGTTAAAAGTTGTTTCTTACAAGCACGCAGTTTTGGCTTTTGGCTTGGATTATTGTGATGTTTTTATTAGCTGTTTGGACACTCGTTCTGACGGCACCCATTCACTGTGCAGAGGATCCATTGGTGAGCAAGTGATGCAATGCTTAATTTCTCAAAATCTGTTCCAATGAAGGTACAAACTCATCTGCATCTTGGATGGTGCATGTACATTTTCTGCAAATGTTCATTTTTGGCTGAACTATTCCTTGAGCAGTTTCCAGTTTTAGATGATATTTAATTAGTTTGCTTTCATTTGGCCACACCAGATCAACCGAATTACTGAAAAGATCCGACTCGAAAGAATGATTTACTGATGAGTTGGTCATCACTCTCATGATGCGTCAAGAGCTTCATTTGATGTCAGTTAATAATGACCTTAATTTCATTGTCACTCACAAAATGGATTCAGAAGACTCGGAATATAGTGAACGAAGCTTAAATGCTTCAGTGTCTGTAGGCTTTAGTGAATGTAGGCTTTCAAGATCTGTTACAGAACAAAGTCATGAAAATAAGTTGCTTCCAGCATTTTTTTTTTTTTTTACAAAAGTGGCAGAATGTACAGTATTTTAAAAATGTGGATGGTCAAGATCTTTTAACGGAACTGAACATCATGCTACGATACCCTGAACAAATGTGATCGGTTAACTCAGTTTTGTTGGTTGCTAAATCATATTAATTCATGAGAACATCAGAATCAATATATAGTATGAACCTATTGGCAATGTGAACACAATATCTTATGTTGCGGGAACAGAATCATCTTTCATAAGTGAATGATTCATTTTATTTTGTTTCAGTTGTGAGCAGTGCTTATAATGAATCACTGGAGTCTTTGATTTGTTGACTTGTTAATTACTTTATTGGCATGAAATGATAGTACAGAAAGTTAATAGGATAAAAAGATACCTGAAATGTAGAAAATAAAATTAATATTTAAGAATAAGTACAAATATTAACACAAATAGAAATGTTCAGTGAATGGATTTAACCCAACAAGCAATAGCCGTCATTTCACCGCAGGCACGTGCAGAGAGGTGGGGGGGGGGGGTGCTTGAGCACCTGCCCCTTTTCACCTTGATGCCCAAAGTGCCCTTTTGTCAAGGCAATTTTTTTATTTTTATTAAACGCCCCTTTGTGAAGGCCTGCCCAGTCTAACTATTGAATTAAAATGAATTAATAATTCATTAAAATGAATTAATAATAGTTTAGCCGTAAATTAAATTATCCACATGATGACCTTTCACCTGACAATCTCATCTGGGAGGATCCCTTACGTTCAGACACCTTTAGGATGCCTTCAATAACGTCCGCGGCTACCGGTAAGTGGAGTTCTCAGCGGAGCGGTGTGCTTGTAAACTTATATTATTGAATTATGATTATTTTACGAGAACGGTGTGAAGAGATCATGCACAGCTGTTGTTTATATTGCTGTGTGTAGCCTGTGGAAGCACGTTAGCTGCAGCAAGGGGCTACACTATTTTTGTTCAGTGTTTTACTAATGACAATTATATGATTGGTTTATAAAGGCTACTACGAACACCCTTTTCCCCATTTTTATCACAGAATAATTCAGGAAATATATTTTATAGTTTCTATACTAAATATGTCAATCAGTACTGCATTTTTCATATAGTTTATTTACAACCCCAAATCAGAAAAAGTTGGGACAGTATGGAAAACGCAAATAAAAATAGAAAGTAGTGATTTCTAAATTTATTTTGACTTGTATTTCATTGCAGACAATATGAACACAAAATATTTCATGTTTTGTCTGGTCAACTTCATGTCATTTGTAAATATACATCTTTCCTGTCATTCAGACCTGCAACACATTCCAAAAAAAGGTGGGACAGTAAAGCATTTACCACTTTGTAATGTTGCCATTCCTTTTCATAACACTTAAAAGACGTTTAGGGACTGAAGACACCAAGTGATGAAGTGTTTCAGGTGTAATTTTGTCCCATTCTTCCTGCAAACAAGTCTTAAGGTGGGCAACAGTACGGGGTCTTCGTTGTCGCATTTTGCGCTTCAAAATGCGCCACACATTCTCTATTGGAGACAGGTCGGGACTGCAGGCAGGCCAGTCAAGTACCCGCACCCTCTTCCTCCGCAGCCAGGACTTTGTAATGTGTGCAGAATGTGGTTTTGCATTGTCTTGTTGAAATATGCATGGACGTCCCTGGAAAAGATGTCTTCTTGAAGGCAGCATATTGTGCTCCAAAATCTCTATGTACTTTTCAGCATTAATGGTGCCATCACAGAAGTGCAAGTTACCTTTGCCAAGGGCACTGACACAACCCCATACCATGACAGACCCTGGCTTTTGGACTTGTTGCTGGTAACAGTCTGGATGATCCTTTTCTTCTTTGGTCCGGAGCACACGGCGTCCATTCCTCCCCAAAAATACCTGAAATACTGATTCATCTGACCACAGTACACGTTTCCACTGTGTGATGGTCCATCCCAGATGCCTCCGAGCCCAGAGAAGTTGACGGGGCTTGTGGACACTGTTAACATAGGGCTTCCTTTTGGCACAGTACAGTTTTAACTGGCATTTGTGGATGTAACTACGTATTGTGGTACTTGACAAAGGTTTGCCAAAGTAGTCCTGAGCCCATGTGGTGATATCACTTATAGATGAATGACGATTCTTGATGCAGTGCCGCCTGAGGGATCGGAGATCACGGTTGTTCAGCTTAGGCTTGCGCCCTGGTCCTTTACGCACTGAAACTCCTCCAGATTCCTTGAACCTTTTAATTATGTTATGCACCGTTGAAGGTGAAATATCCAAATCTCTTCCTATCTTTCTTTGAGGAACATTGTTTTTAAACATTTCAATAATTTTCTCACGTATTTGTTGGCAAACTGGCGATCTTCGGCCCATCTTTGCTCCTAAAGGACTAGACCTTTCTTGGATGCTGCTTTTGTACCAAATCATAATTACAATCACCTGTTGACATCAACTGTTTCAAATCACATCATTATTTAACCAATTTACCTCATTACTAGCCCTAAATTGCTCCTGTCCCAACTTTTTTTGGAATGTGTTGCAGGTCTGAATGACAGGAAAGGATGCATATTTACAAATGACATGAAGTTGACCAGACAAAACATGAAATATTTTGTGTTCATATTGTCTGCAATAAAATACAAGTCAAAGTAAATTTAGAAATCACTACTTTCTTTTTTTATTTGTGTTTTCCATACTGTCCCAACTTTTTCTGATTTGGGGTTGCATTTATTACCTGAAGATAACTTGGAAAAACACACAAACCATATATTTTCGCAATCTTTTATTGTCTTCACGTTTCATCAGTAAAAACGTTTCTGCTTTTTATTCAGCTCAGCTACAGCGGTAGCCGTGTGAGTTTGTCCATATGCACGTCATAAGTTTCTGCGCGAGAGCGCCCTCTGACTTCGAGTATGAATTAAACATGCACTGCATGAGAGTGTTCAGCTTTCCTGATATTCATATCTTCTCATTTTGGATACGAATAAAACGTCAGGTCATGTCTCTTTTAATTTAAATCTAGATTTAAATCTAGAAACCTCTATGTGAAAACACCTGCTCGAGTTTGAATAAAGTGCCGGGGATGAATTTACATTTTATTAAAATGAATATTAAATATTAAAAATGCAGCTAACGTAGTTCTACACAAAGCAATAAAAACAAAGGTGCTTGTTCTCTTTCATTCTTGTTGTTTAATTGGGAAAAGTTTAAAGCGCGTCGAGGTGTCTTGTCTTTTTTATGTTATCTGACTAAAAAATTCATACGTTGAACTATTATTATTACAGTATTTATTTAAAAAACGTAGAGTGCCTTAAAAATAATTATCTCAACACTGGTAAAACAGGCTTACACTGATTTTCTCCTCCTCCGAATTATACTTATTAATCATGTTTTTATAATCATTATCATTCAAAAAATGAATAAATTCAGAACAGGATTAGAATAGAATTCTATTTTAAATAAGACAGGAATATTTTTTTCTACAACAACAACAGTAGTGTTTACAACAGAAAAACCACCACACCCTGTAAACTCAATAACAACAACAACAATAATAATAATATCATTAATAATATCATTACAGAGTAATTAAGAGGTGCAAAAAATGTCTTTAACATTTAATCTTAAAATGCTCTTTTCTGTTTTGTGTTTCTTTTTCAAACCTGCGTCATGGCATTTGCTGCTGTATCAATACAGAAGCATCCATTTCGATACACATATCAGCAAGGAGCACAGCCCTATTAAAAGCCGTGTTCCATGTGCCCCTTTTATACTTTGAGCACCTGCCCCTCCAAAGGTCTCTGGCCCTTCTAATTTAACGGTTTGGCTATAGCCCTAAACCAGACCAGATGAGCATAGACAAAATAGCATTAAAATTGTTTACATGTCATTTTCACCCAGGCAGCTTCTTATCAAATGCAATTCAACTTTTGAAACATTTAAATTAGCATTATTTTATATTTTATTTAATTATTTGACAGCATTATTAAATATAACATTATTTATTATGCCAAAAAATAATTTTAATGTTTCAAAAGCTTACTTGCATTGGATAATATGATGTCATGCATCCCAAGCTGTTAAATGTAACATTCATACACATATGATATTATTGATATTATTCGACTGTCTTTCATTTTATAAATAAAAATGCAATTACAATTCCCAACTGCTAGATGGCAATCGTAGCCCTGCTGAGACATGAAGCAACGTTAGACGTGAAAGATAGTAGAGATCACAGTTGCCAAGTCCGCGTATTATATGCGACATTGGGCTTCTTTTTTTGTAAAGTTGCGGGAAAAAATCCCTGGTCGCGGGTTGCGGTTTTTTGGGCGTATTTTAAAGGGGTGGTTGGCTGTTTTTTTTCTAGACTTGATTGTGTTTATGAGGTGCAGTCTAGCATGTGTTCATGCTTGTTTTTTTAAAAAACGCATTATTTCTCACATAATTTACCTTTATTCCACATCTCTCTGTCCCTTCTCTGACAAACGCCTCGATTTATTTCCTGGTTTTATGAAGCCCCTCCCTCGATGGGCTGAGATTGGTTAGCTGGCTCAGTGTGTTGTGATTGGCTAAACCGCCTCTAGAGCACATCTAAACATCCCGCCCCTCTCCTCAGCGGCATGTGCTCCGGTTGAATTGTAAACAGTGGCGTTGTCTATAATGCTTATCATTTTGAGCCCGATTGAGACCCAGAGGATATTAGTGAAGAGGATCGTGCAGAACCTGTGCAAGCACGGCTCTTAATGGAATGTTTGGTTGTTGTTGTCTCATACTTTTAAATACGCTACTATTTGTAAGTGCTACTGCTTCTGTTAGCTTTTAATATACGGTTTTATCCTGATTTAAGCTTTAATACAGCACAGCAACCGCACGCGTGTCCATTTACAATGCTTCTCATTGCTGTGTGAAAATAAGTCTATAATTGGAACAGTTTGTTGGAGCTTATCTGACGATCTGAATGAGAGAGAGAGAGAGCAGATTCAGTGACACGGGTGGCCATAAAAGCAACACAAACCTTCCCGACTTCAAAAGTAGTTATCTCCACCATCCTGCCCAGATCAGACTTCCATCCTCGCACCATTCAAAGAGTAAATGCAGACATCTCACGTAGATGTGCTGGAATGCCAAATGTTCACCTGGCACATCATCCTACACTGGACCTCTGCCATCTCTATGACCATGTCCACCTCCATAAAGACAGTGTTCGTATGTTTGCCAAAACTCTTAAAGACGTGGCCCTGGGCCGAACCCCTAGCAGCCCCCCAAAGAACACTAGAGCAGCCACTACTCTTCAGCCAGTGAGATGCTTTCCCCCAACAGCACCACAAAACATCACCTCTCCAGGCTCGGCTGAGCAGTACTCTACAAATCCTACCCACAGGACTGCACCCTATGGCCAAGCCACTATGTACCCACCCCACCACCCTGGACCTGTACTTCGACCTCAGCCTGGACCTGTACCTGTACTTCGACCTCAACCTCCACAGCCTGCTCTCTACTACCATCAGCCTACATCGCAGCAGCTGAGACCCCAGCAGCAGCAGCACCCTGCACCACAGGGCCCTCTCTCCTGGGACCAACATCAGCACAACCACAAAAGACCCAGAGCAGCTCCAGCGAGGAACAACAGCATCTCAGCAGAGCAGCAGCCTGGTCCACATCCACAAAACCACCGGCCCGAGCAGCAGGAGCAGAGGAGTTATGCTGCAGCCCTAAAAGGTCCAAACCACACCAACCTAGTAGAGATTAAGGACCTGCTCATATTTATATGCACACGGCTGGAACAGTAGTAGTGAGTAAAAGACATACACACAATATATGTATATACAAAAAAACAAACAGAAAAAAAAAAACCATGTACATCTGTTTACACATGCACTCTTTGATCCTTGATACTGTGTTGAACTTGGGTTTGTATTGATCTAGAGAAATATTAAGATTGTTGAATTTTTACATTTGTTGACAAAATGAAATCATTAATTATTACAATGTGGAACATACAAGGTATTAACTCATCCAGTTTTGGTAACAAAACCCAAACCTCAGATTTCAGAAAAAAACATATCAGATATGGACATAATAATACTACAGGAAACATGGCACAAAACTGATGAAGTCACTCTTTGTCCCCCAGGATACTGTGAAATATTTTTATCCTCTAGAAAACATGAAAAAATTACACGTGGAAGAGATTCAGGGGGGATCATAATCTGGCACAAACAAGAAATTGACAAATACATCCAAACAATTAAAAAAGAAGATTCACATATCTGGCTCAAAATCAACAAGCACCTTACCCAAAACACTAAAGATGTTTTCTTATGTGCTGTCTATATTCCTCCCTCTGAATCTCCATACTATAACGAGGAGATCTTTGAATCTCTCCACAGTGAAATTAACCACTTCCAGGCCCAGGGAAGTGTGTTGATCTGTGGAGATCTTAATGCCAGGACAGGATCTCTTCCCGACTACACCACAGATAACGGGAATAACTACATTTTTGGACAGAGCTTCCCACAAAACACTGTAAACTTCCCAAGAAATAACTCTGATGACCAAGTGAATAAAAACGGGAAGCTTCTGCTGGAGCTCTGTCGAAGCCTCGGTCTGTACCTCGTCAATGGCAGGGTGAGAGGTGACTCTCTTGGAAGATACACCTATAGTTCATTTCATGGTTGCTCAACGGTTGATTACATGATCACAGATCTAGATTCATTCTCTTTCAGAGCATTCACAGTCAAACCTCTAACACCTCTATCAGACCACAGTCAAATTACTCTATACCTAAAAAGGACAACAAATATGAGCATACACTCACAGCCCAGTAAGCTGTACAACATTAGAGAGAATTACAGATGGGCACAAAACAGCACAGAAAAATATGTGACTGCAATTGACCATCCAAACGTATGCTTACTTATAGACAACTTTCTAGGCAGAATTTATCCTCACAATCGAGATGGTGTCAATCTAGCTGTAGAGAACATAAATTATATATTTTAATATTTGGCCAATTTATCTAACCTCACATCCTCTAAGAAAATCCATAAAACCACACAAGAAAATGAAAAATGGTTTGATTTAGGCTGTAAAACCATAAGGAAAAAATTAAGACAATTATCAAATCAAAAACATAGACAACCAAACAATGCAGATTTACGCCATCAATATTGTGAAGAACTTAGACAGTATAAAAGTACACTCAGAAAAAAGAGAGAACAGTACATCAAAAATCAGCTAAAAACTATTGAGGAATCCATAAATTCTAACAATTTCTGGGACAACTGGAATTACCTGCATAAAAAATATCTTGAACAAGCAGCCATACAAAACAGAGACACCTGGAAAAATCACTTTAAACAACTTTATAGTGAAATTACAATGAACCCAGAACAAACCCAAAAATATGAAAAAATTATTCATATGGAACATACAATTGGTAAATATCAAAACCCATTAGACTACCCCATTACAGAAAATGAACTGATTGATCAAATCCAGGCCCTAAAAAACAAAAAAAGCAAGTGGACCAGATGGCATCCTCAACGAAATGCTCAAGAACACAGAGCACAAATTAAGTTCGGCTCTACTAAAACTGTTCAACTTGGTTCTGAGTGTTGGTCATTTCCCTGAAAGCTGGAACCGAGGACTCATAATGCCCATATTCAAGAGTGGAGACAAATCAGACCCAAACAATTACAGAGGCATCTGTGTAAGCAGTAATCTGGGGAAGCTGTTCTGCAAGATCATCAACACAAGACTTGTACACTTCCTTACAGAGCACAATGCCCTCAGCAAAAGCCAAATTGGATTCTTACCAAATTATAGAACAACAGACCACATCTTCACCCTACACACCCTGATCGACAAATACATTAACCGAAACAAAACCAAAATATTTGCTTGCTTTGTAGATTTCCAAAAGGCCTTTGATTCAATTTGGCATGAAGGTCTGCTGTAAAAACTTCTAGAATCAGGTATTGGGGGTAAAACATACAATATTATAAAAACAATGTATTCAACCAATCAATGCGCAATTAAAATTGGAAATAAACGAACAGAGTTCTTCACTCAAGGGCGGGGTGTGAGGCAGGGCTGTCCACTATCACCGACCCTCTTCAATATCTACATTAATGAATTGGCAAAACTCCTGGAACAATCAGCAGCACCTGGCCTCACACTACATGACTCCAACATTAAGTTCTTGCTGTTTGCAGATGATCTGGTTCTGCTGTCTCCAACAGAAGAGGGTCTACAGCAGAACCTGGACATCTTACACAAGTTCTGTCAGACCTGGGCCCTGACTGTTAATCCTAACAAAACCAAAGTACTAACATTTCAGAAAAGACCCAGACTTCAGGGAAAGAGACACAATTTCACCCTTGGTACGACCAATATTGAACATACCACAAACTACACATACCTCAGGCTGAAGATAAATGCAACTGGTAAACTAAATTTGGCTGTGAATGAACTGAAAGAGAACGCAAGAAGGGCCTTTTATGCCATCAAAAAATCTATCCAAATTCAAATACCAATTAGAATCTGGCTCAAAATATTCCAATCAGTCATAGAACCTATTGCATTATATGGCAGTGAAGTGTGGGGTCCTCTCCTAAATCACCAATTTGAAAAATGGGACAAAAATCCGCTTGAAGCCCTGCATGCTGAGTTCTGTAAGAGTATCCTCAGAGTACAGAGGAACACACCCAACAACGCATGCAGGGCAGAATTAGTCCAATACCCTCTACTAATGCACATTGAGAAACGAGCCATCAAATTTTGTAAACACTTAAAAATGAGCGACCCCAACTCTTATCATTTTAAAGCCCTTAAAAACCATGAAGTGAACCCTGAAAAAAGTCCCCTGATTCAGATGGTCCTGAAGCTGCAAACACAAACTAACATGACTAACATCCAGCAGCAGGACACTGAAATAATCATCCACAAAATTTGGCCCAACCAAATTATAAAAGAACAAAAAGAAAATTATTTAACCTATTGGAAAGAAACAACAGAAAAACAAAGTAAACTTGAATGTTATTTGGCCCTAAATAGAGATTACACAACTGCAGAATATCTGAGTACAGTGAAAGACTGTAAACTAAGAAGACAGATGACGAGGTACAGACTGAGCGGTCATACTCTGACTATAGAGACGGGCAGATATCGACAGCACTGGCTGCCCAGAGAGAGACGCATCTGTCCATACTGTACTCATGGAGAAGTGGAGACAGAGCAACACTTCCTCACCAGCTGTCCTAACTATCAACACATTAGAGAGGCATTTTATCCCAAATTTGAAACACTTTACCCTGACTTCAAAATGTTAAACAAGAAAACACAACTTCAGTATTTATTAGGTGAAAAACAAGATTGCATCTCACTAGCAGCAAGATACATTGATGCCTGTCACAAAAAGAGGGAGGAGTCAACAAATCAGTGATGCGCCCACACACACACACACACACACACACACACACACACACACACACACACACACACACACACAAACACGCACTTTTAAACTGTTCACAGAATTCTAGAATTGATTTGTTCTATTTTGTTTAATTATATATACATGCATGTATTTATTTATTATTATTTGTATTTATTTATTTATTTTTATTTTTTATATATACTTGTTCTATATTTAATGTAAACACTATGCTTTGGCAATACATTGTAACAATTGTCATGCCAATAAAGCACATATTGAATTGAATTGAATGAGAGCGAGAGAGAGAGAGAGAGAGAGATGCAGAGCAGGGCGACACGAGTAACAGTATTAAGAACCGCTGCTTTAATGATTTTGAAACTTGTGAATCCATTAGTTAGAAGACATAATCGCGATTCATATGAATAGATTGTTATGTGCATCCCTAGTTTTCTCTTCCTCTTCTCTTAAGCAGCGCAGCATGGCCTCGCCCCCTTTGCTGCGTGTTCCCGGGGGCGGGGTTTATCTGGGTCTGTGACGTATCAGACCCGGGAAGTAACTCGTTGTAGTCCCTTACCTGTCGTTTTTGTAGGCATTAAACTGCCAGAATTTTAAAAGACGATATCTCCGTTTGCATTGAACTTTCAGCGCCGCAAATCTGCAGATATTGTTTATGCTCAAACAGCAACATTACACACTAACTAATGTTAAAAAAGTGAAATCGCAATCAACCACCCCTTTAAAAGATATGGTTGCTTGTTAGGGAAATCTGACAAGCGACTTCATTTCTTTATTTATGTCCGCCGTATTCTCCAATGCATTGATTGACACTCTGTCTGCTCGCAGTTAATAGCCAACCAGTGCAATAATATAAGAGCCGTAGAGTAATTTGCCATATGTTCTGCCCCTCATTGGAGAAAAATCACATTAAAAAAAAAAGGTGCGTGATGCTGTAATCCAAGCGATGATAGAAGAAGATCGTAGAGGAGTGGGAGGACTTTCTTTTAGCCTATTTTTTTACAATGTTTTTGTAATGTATTAATAATCACAGGCTGTAATAAAAAACAAGTAGCCATGTCCTAATACTAAGAGTAAATACATTTGGTTTGAATAGCCTGGTATGGCAAGATGTCTTAAAATGTATTTCTTTTTTTAGCATTTAAACTTAGACCACATTATTAGATTACCCTTTGACTTCATGAATACACATAAATGACAGCTTAATGATTTTTAAAAATCTTTTAAAATATTTACAGTTTTTTTCAGTCGCTAACAAGCGTTTGTCCAACCAGTTGTCACATTTTCAAAACTCTAAACACAATTAGCACAGCATCGGTCTTTTGTGGCCATACCATTCACACATTTCATGTCGTTTTCACCCAATATGCAGTTCACGAGTTCACACTTACATATATTTAGCACGAGTAACGTAATGCGTATTTGGCGAGTATAGTAAAACGTTGTTGGCGTGCTGTCTTGGGGAAGGGCTCCGAGCTCGGGAAATGCCCGAACCCAGAGTACCCCCCCTACTGTGGTGAGAATTTAGTAATGATGGTGGAGAAGGGGTGGAGGAGGGATGCTGATTAACCGTCAAATGAATGAAGGTATGTCAGCTGTATTTATATCCGTGTATTGATGGACTTGATTGCTTACCACCTGTGTCTAATTAGGCTAAGTATCTGACGTGCTCCTCCCGAACTTTGTTAATGAAACATCATTTCACGAGTTCACACTTACATATATTTAGCACGAGTAACGTAATGCGTATTTGGCGAGTATAGTAAAACGTTGTTGGCGTGCTGTCCTGGGGAAGGGCTCCGAGCTCGGGAAATGCCCGAACCCAGAGTACCCCCCAAAAGCAATGGAATGTTGGACAGCCGCCAGACTGAGATCCCCCCCAAAATACGCACTAGAGATCTGGCGGGAGCTGGTATATAGGAGTAGCCTGGATAACGTGCCGGGGGAGCCTGCGTGCTCTGAGGGAGCGGTTTGGCATGCATGGGTAGGCCCCACCGGCCGCTGGTGTGAACTGCATGGTTTAGGGCGACCGGTTGGGGAGGGCTCGACCCGAAGCTCAACGGTAGCTCATCACGTTGGGACGGGTGAGCCCTGCCCGCCGATGGAGGAGCAGCGTGATTGAGGCCCTGACCGGGAGGACCCGAGTTGCCTGCAGTGGGATAGTTCACGGAGTTGGCGTACGGGCCCTACTGGCTATCAGCCCCTGCTAATCAGAGGACAGAGGGCGGTGTCTGGCCGAGAGAGCCCATGAAGCCTCCGACTAGAGCACAATACTCCGTCATCGGACGAGTGGGTCCCAACAAGGAGGCTCTCGCGACATCCGACGGGAGATCAAGACACACGGCATCGAATGGATGAGCCTCACTTGCGGGCGACAAGCATAGGAGCCCACCGGGAGACCAGCGTCAACGTCTGACACGAGATCAAGACTACGATGTCAGACGGATAGCCTCGCCGGCGAGTAGGGAGAAGAGAAAACCCGGAACTGGTTTGGCTCTCGCAGACTTCGATGGGAGATCGAGACTCAGGACATCGAACGGGTAAGCCTCGCCAGGCGGGGGGAAAAGGTGTGAGGATAGAAGAGATAGTTGGACGGTGTTCGGCGGGCGGACGAGACCTGTAGCGGCTGATGGCTGGGCCTCGCCGCCCGTCGGACGGAACATAAGGTGGGTGGCCAAGACTGTTGCCGACGCTCTACGGGAGCCCAATACTCACTGAGTCGAACGGGTAAGTCTCGCCGACCGTAGGATGAAAACGGTAAGGTCTGGCTGGGAGGCTCTCGCCGACGCCCGACAGGAGCACAATACTCGCTGTGTTGGGCGGGTAAGCATCGCCAAGCGTGGGACTTGAAAAGGTAAGGTTGTCTGGCCGGGAGTGCTCTCGCCGGCGTCCGTCGGGAGATCAAGACTCGCTGTGTCGGACAGGTAAAGACGGAAAGGTAAAGTTCGGTCGGGACGCTTTGCCGTCATCCAACTGGTGGGTGTGCTCACCCGTTTGATGGGCTAGCGGCGCTGACGTAGTAGGAAAAGGTGAGGTTGTCCAGCCGGGAGGCTCTCGCGACATCCGACGGGAGATCAATACTCGTGAGTCGGATGGTTAAGCCTCACCGGTGGTGGACTGAAGGCTAAGATTGCTTGACCGACCGGGTATGTAGCGTTCGACGGGGTTTCGATATTGTGGTGCGGGCGGACAGAAACGGTAAGTTTGTCTGGCTGGGAGGCTCTCGCCGACGTCCGAGGGGAGCACAGTACTTGCTGTGTCGGACGGGTAAGCATCGCCTGAGCGTGTGACTTGAAAAGGTAATGTTGTCTGGCCGGGAGTGCTCTCGCCGGTGTCCGTCGAGAGATTGGGACTCACGTGTCGGACAGGTAAAGACAGAAAGGTAAAGTTAGGTGGCCGGGAGGCTCTCGCCGTCACCCAACTGGAGATGGATACTCGCAGCTAGGATGGGCAAGGCTCTCCGGCCGCAGAATGGAAAAGGTAAGTTGTCCGGCTGGGAGGCTCTAGCCATCGTCCAACGGGAGATGGAGGCTCACGGGTTGGACGGGTGAGCCTCGCCGAGTGTGAGACTCGAAAAGGTAAGTTTTAACAGCTGGAATGCTTGCACCAATTAATATATATATATATATATATATATATATATATATATATATATTATTATTTTTTTTTTTTTATGATTATGATCAAAAATGTATCCACAAAACAAATTAATCTTATCCATCCATTTAAGGAATACTATGTGCAAATTAAATACTGGTGAGAAATGCTGGTGAAAAATATGGAAAGCTTAAGTAATTCCAGTGTCTATTCTGGGCACTGTCATGGTTACATAGTAACATTAACATTCAATGATGTCGCGACGTCATTTAACAACGATTACCTGCCTTCAGCGATTTCACCTGATAATTATTTGGCAACACTGATGGTTGCACCGCTAGCGGAGGCCGCCTCGCGCTAGCATCTGGAAACAGAAGCTAGAGGCCCGGCTGCGTGCGGCGCTGCGGCTGGTAGAGCCGCGGTGAAGGCTGAGCCGAAGCGGGAAGCGAGTGAGGCTTTGCTGCGGAGAGAACTGGGGCGCGCCCAGGCTCGTTGGAGGCCTGTTGCTGCGACCTGTGCGGGACGATGGTGGTGTCAAGCGAGGCGAGTTCGGGCTTTCTCGTTCTATTGGCCGCTGGAATGGATTTAGGAGTGAGGTTGGCCGGTTTGCTGGGTGACGAAAAGATCGTGCAAACCCACTTTGTTTTCCTTCCGCGAGGACGGTGCGTCGGAATTAATCAGCGTTTGCCTTAGGCTTAAATACGATCCACTTCCGATCGGAGAAATTGTTGGTACGGATAAAAATGGGAACCCGAATGATACGAGGATGGAAGTGACGCCGGTGGAGGAGAGCGTGTGCTGATTAACCATCAAATGAATGAAGGTATGTCGGCTGTATTTATATCCGTGTATTGATGGACTTGATTGCTTACCACCTGTGTCTAATTAGGCTAAGTATCTGACGTGCTCCTCCCGAACTTTGTTAATGAAACATCATTCAGTGAACACATTTCCACAATGCTTACATTTTCTTAACAGACAAGCTATACCTCCCAACAAAATTATGAATTGTTTTTGCAGTATTTACGAATGTTAACACACAACATCCCACAATAGCAAAAACAATATTCCAAACCTTAGATACAGTATAAAAACCTCTGCTTCTGCAATGATATCAGTTCAAAAACAATATCAATATCAAAAATATATCTCAGCTGATAATAAACAAACAATTGAATAATTGACACACAGCTGATTTATGTTGGGTAAATTGGGCCAACCACAGCTGATTCCAGTCTGGTTTAGACTCAGTGGCAGGGGTTATTTTTTCTATTACATTTACACTTATACAGTAAAAGGAGGACTTTGAGGAGTAATGCTTTTGGAAACAGAAACAGAAAAAGACAAACACTGTAATGTCTGGACGAGGAAGAGTAAGAGCAAGGGGCCCAGGGAGAAGAGCAGGCCCAGTGAGAGATGCAGTGAGAGGTGCAGGAGCAGTGAGAGGAGCAGGAGCAGTGAGCGATGCAGTGAGAGGTGCAGGGCAAGGGAGAAGAGAGGCCCAAGGAGAGGGCTAGGTAGAGGTGTAAGAATGTGTGGTGGTGGCATTCCAAGGGCTGCAAGAACAGTAGTCAGTGATGAAATTCGTGCCACTATCATTGACCATGTAATCAACCACGGTCTTTCACTAAGAGAGGCTGGTGAAAGAATGCAGCCCAATTTGAGGCGGTCAACGGTTGCCTCCATTATACGCATCTTTCAACAAACCAACAGGTAAATATTGCATTTTACATGGATTGTTTCTATTCTCACTTGACATGTCAATATGGTCATACAGTAATGCATATGTTGAATTTTTTGTCCCTCTAAAGAATGCAACGTCTTCCACCCTCTGGGGGAAGAGGAAAGCTCCTCAATAATGATCAAGAGCTTGCCATTGTAGAAATGGTTGTTGCAAATAATGCTATAAAACTGCATGAAATTCAAACTAGAATTGTGGTGGACCATGAGATATTTGACAATATCGATAGCATCAGCCTCACAACCATTACGCGGACATTGTCCAAACACAGAGTGCGGATGAAGCAGCTCTACACTGTTCCCTTTGAGAGGAACAGTGAGAGAGTCAAGGAGCTACGATGACAATATGTCAAGGTATAGTATATATTCAATTCAATGTCCAGTTCTATAAGCTTTGCACTTTGCAAGTAGGTAACCTACACAGTAATAGGTTACAGTACAGTATGGTAAACAGTAATGACATGATTTACGTAAACTTTGTTTCAGAGAGTTATGGAATTGGAGGCCAACCAGGCCCCTCATGAATTCATATACATAGATGAGGCAGGATTCAATCTGGCCAAAATGCGTCGACATGGACGAAATGTAATTGGAAAAAGGGCCACAGTTGATGTGCCAGGACAGAGAGGGGCAAACATTACCATGTGTGCAGCAATTGCAAATGCAGGATTACTCCTTCACAGATGTCAGGTTGGACCCTATAATACCGAGCGCCTCCTTGCCTTTCTCAATGATCTCCACCAGCGCCTGGTTCCAGAGCAGGATCAGGAGGGTGAAAACATGAGGACCTTTGTAATTACCTGAGACAATGTGTCTTTCCATCATTCGCAAGCAATAACAACATGGTTTGAAGTCCACCCAAGACTGGTAAGTCTCTTCCTTCCACCCTATTCACCTTTCCTCAACCCCATAGAGGAGTTATTTTCTGCATGGAGGTGGAAGGTTTATGACCATCAGCCACATGACCAGATGTCCCTCCTTGAAGCCATGGATGCTGGCTGCAGGGACATCACAGTTGATGATTGTCAAGGGTGGATCCGACATACCAGGCGGTTTTATCCCAGGTGCATCGCCTTGGATAACATCAGATGTGATGTTGATGAAAACATGTGGCCTAACCCTGAAGATCGCAGAGATTAGATACAGTAATTTTGTGCTTTTTTTTTAGTCCCCCCCCCCCTTTTTATCTGGGCTTTTTGCTGTTGTTTTTTTGTTCAGAATGCTCTTGTGTGTTTCATGGATATTTTGTTCACTGTAAGCAATACTGTAAAACCTTTTCTGTTCTATCATACCATGTTTCTACTGTACCTCCTGTAGTAAACAGTAAAGGAAAAAAAAACATATTTGCTTTTTACTGGAATGCTTTTGAATGTGAACATTACTGTACATGTGGACATACAGTTCCCAACCAAGAAATTTAGTGTCAAAACGGTGGATTGCAAGTTTTGCATGCAAATACCTGTAAAACTGAAACAAAAAAGTCTATGCAGTTCTTGTAATGTCAACAATAGCCAGTATTTTGAAACCTGGTGTACTTTGATTGACTGCATGTACCTTATGAAGTGAAAACAAGTGTTATTCTTTGACAGAATAATTTAATTTTGAGTCAGATTTCCAGTGTTTTGGTAAAGTTAGTGTGTGCAGAGAAAGATGTGTTCTATTTTGAAATGAAGAGTTAGAATATATTTAACAAAATGTATTTTTGAGAAGAAAATTATCCATTTGGCCAATTGTGTTTTGTAGGTGTGAGTCTGTGTTAAGAGTTTAGAAAAAGTATCTGAAGTATGGGTAAGCGCTTGTTAGTGATTGAAAAAAACTGTAATATTTTCTTTTTTAATATAATATATATTATAATTTAATATAATATTTTATATATTTTTCTATAATATTTATGTGGCATTTTGTTTTTTTATGTCATTTATTTGATAGTTATGTATACATTATTTTATTTAAAATGGAAGAAAAACCTGTTTTTGACCTCAAAATAAAGCACTTTCTCTCTGTACATGGCTGTGGAGACGAGCAGTTTCGTGGTGCTTGGAATTCTTTATAATTAATTAAAAACAAATATTGCCACATTGATGGCTCAAGAAGGTGTAATTCTTCAAAAAACACATTTTTTTCATTTTAAAATATATATAAAAAATTGTAACTAAGTGCTTTTCAAGTGTAATATTTCTGTAAAGGCTAGGGACAGAAAAATGGACATTTCCACAGAATGACCCCAATATATTTTAGGCTATAAATATGTGGCTATGTTACAGCCACATATTTATTTATTTTGAAGCTCTTGTGCTTTTCTCCTTTTCCATCTCTCCAGTCCTATTCTGCTCACAGGTGATAGGAAATTTATAGGATAGGTGATGAATTTTGTTCCCACTAGTGTTGCAGTTTGCTAATTTTTGTAAAATAGCTTCTGTTTTTGCTTTTCAGATAAAAGAGTGGTTTCAGTTTAATATGTTGCAGGCTCATTTATTGGTAATAAATAATTGCTTATAAATAATATTGATGATAATAAATCATCAAAAATAATATTGGGCTTGTTTTGGGCTTGTTTTTGAAGCTGCAGTTGCTTATTTGTCTCGCGAGAGTTGGCAACTGTGGTAGAGATCACTGTTGCATTTTGAATTTTGTTTTTACACGAGAGAGAAGTAAGTTTACCAGTCGAGAGCAGCGGGCAAACAACAAACGATAAAGGACATTCCTACTTGGTCTTGTAAGTATCTGTGTTTTCGTTTTTACATGTGTTCATTATTTATCTGTATTGTTTGTTATCATGTTTAGGAATAGGGTGACCACCCGTCCCGCATTTTGCGGGACAGTCCCGAAATTGGGAGCTTTGTCCCGCATCCCGCAAGACGTAAGCTGCGTCCCACATTTCAATTATGTATTCTGTATTTGTCTTTTCAAACCAGAAATTTAAATACCAAAATAAGAAATACATTAAAAACTGTGACTGGCGTTTAAAAATCCATTTGCGCAGCTGTTATGTTCTAGCTGTGAGAATAACCAACCGTCATAGAGAGGAGTTTTTCCGATGATGACGACTGCGTAGATGGCGCAAAGGATGTGTGGACCTCATCAAGGGCTCGAGTACCACTGACGGAAATGGTTGAGCTCACACGGAAAAACACGATATTCTCCTTTCATTTAAAAAAAAAATCGATTGCAGCTTTCAGACACGACTTTCTTCTCATTTTAATAGTTAATTTGTGGCGGTTTCTATGGCGTTATTTTAATGACAAGTGTCCAGAGCGCATTATTGTAATGCGAGAGTGCAACAAATGTCTCCGCTCGCAGGATTCTCTTCACTCTCACACAAAACAGATGCGCTCTAATTCTCGATCAGACATTAGGCCTATGTGTGTGCGATCAAATCTTATACTCTCTCCTGGATTTAATGTTACCAGAAGCGCAACCTGGAGTGTGGGCAATGGGCATCCACCGGTAGAAACATAAATCGGCAATAAGACAACGGATG
Organism: Aspiorhynchus laticeps; assembly: GCA_023376895.1. Lineage (NCBI taxonomy): Eukaryota > Metazoa > Chordata > Actinopteri > Cypriniformes > Cyprinidae > Aspiorhynchus > Aspiorhynchus laticeps. Next base: position 5,026,791 of record CM041809.1, read on the forward strand.
TAATGTAAATCCGTATTTAAATAGCATAACAGTAGTAAATGTATCTGTCTCACACGTGTCCCGCATTGTCCCGCAAAATCACATCTACTGTCCCACAACAGATCTATTGCCACGAGGTCACACTATTTAGGAACCGTAACATTTTAGTGAAGGGATCAGATCATAGTTGTGATCCGTGACTAGGCCCACGGTTCAGCTTGCATGTGTTCAGAGGATTAATTGCAAAATTTAATAGATAATAGAGTAAAAGTGTTATCATTTGTATGTGTTTACAAACTCAAGCAATTTTAAAACCGTGCAAGAAGAGGCTAAAGAGAACAACAGAACAAAAACAGCTTTGCCAAAGATTAATCTATATTAATTTATACAGTGAACACACTCAGAAGAATTGGACAAACTGAGGAGGAGTTTCAACATCCAGAAAAGCAGTTGGAAATTGAGGAGATCCGGTGTTATGGATCAACTGGGGATCGTGTTAACTGGGGACATGCGCGTGCATGCTAATAGTTTTACCTGAGTTTCCAGCAGATGTTGGACCTCCACAGATTCGTCACAGGGAATTTTCAACGGAACAGATTTCAAAGCTTTCCACATTATTTGTGAATGTTTGTATCATTATTGGACTCAGTTGTTTCCCCTGTCGATGTTCCAATGTATCAGATGCGGTTTAAGGGATGTTTTAATGCGTTTTCATGTTGCGTCTCAGACCACGACCAGATTAATTTGTTTAGGCTACATTCGTTTCAATAGATTGTTTTTTTCTAATTACAATTGTAAATGCATTAAATAAGGTGTTTACTTTGTTTCTTTGCAACGCGTGTGTGGGCAGTATGTTCAAAAAATATTACTTAATTTGTGTAAATGAATTTGAGCACCAATATTGCTGTGGTCAAAGGAATGTCAAGCATTTCATTTTATTTTATTTTTTTATATTGCTAAATAATGAGTGATAAATCTATAGTTTTGACACAGATAAGATGCAGTGAATAATCCTGAATAGGGAATGTTCAACAAACGTATATACATAGTTAGGTGTTGAAGCAAAATCACACACATACACAAACACTTTTAAAAATACATAGCGTCATATAAAGCAGCTTTACATAAAATGCTTTTTTGTTTTGTTTTTTACTATGAAGAGAAATCTGCTATGTCAGAATTGAAATGACTGTCGATGTATTGTCCATATTGCAGAAATGTACAGTTTTATAATAGAGGTCTGTCAACTCAAGTGAGGTCACCTTTATATAGTGCTTTATACAATACACAGATCGTGTAAAAGGAGCTTCACAGTGTTAAATACTGAAATAGTGTGTCAATAATGCAAACAAATTTAAATTCAGCTGTAAAGCAGCTCTAAAATGAGGACAATAGTAAAATCAGTTTCTCAGTTAAAGTCAGTTCATCGTTGATTCGGTGAGGTCATCCTCCTGCTCAGTTCAGTTGTGCTGATGACTGTCGATGAGAAGTGGT
>CM041809.1:5033263-5050763 GCA_023376895.1 Aspiorhynchus laticeps
ACTGTGCTGAAGATCATTTAACTGTTTTTGTTTAAGGAAACATCCTCCAAGTAACCTTTACATCACACAAAAGCTGGTTAAATAAATTAGCATATAATCCCAACTGACTCTCTAGTAGTTGCACATTCAGCGTTCTTTGTTGACAGATATCAGTCAATATTGTAATACATTTCAGGTTGCAATACTGTATTAATGCAAAAGACATCACTGGGGACAGCCCTGATGTTATTGTGTGTCAAAACCATATGTCCATATACTTTTGAAGTCCTTTTCCTCTCAGAGCCAGCTTTTGTACTGAGTTTTGACCCGCAATGATCACGTGGCGATAGAGAACATCAGCTGGCACAGAAAGTTCCAGTCAAGCCGTCCCATTTGAACCAAAAGGAGGGAAGTTTAGTGATCTCTACTAGTCAACGTCCACATTTTTGTCATTCCAAAAGTTATGTCCTACACAAGGTAAAACCCATTCAAATCATAGTATCATTAATCTAATATCCATTATCTTCCTGTTTCTATGCTAATGAAAATACACAGAAAGGAGTCTTTATTATGTTTATTTAACATGCTTCTGCAATAAACTTTGTGACAGCACAAGGGTTTTTAATAGAACACTTTTTTTAAACACTGAAATTTATCAGAAGATAGCTATGTCCTTAACCAGAAAATTAAACCGCACATTTAAAAAAAAAAAAATATATATATATATATATATATATATATATATATATATATATATATATATATATATATTCACCCAAAACTCAAACAAGATGATATCTAAAAGGTCAATGCACAAAATAAAAGTGTCTATTTTTAGTGTTTGCATTTCAGTTTTACATTTTTAATTGGCTTTTTAAAATCAACTCAAAGCAACTGCAGCTTTTACATTAAGCCCATGGGAAACCTTGGTTTAAATGTAACGTTTAACGCATTGCCTGTTAAAACACATTTAATTGTATGTTTAAGACCAGTTAGATAAAAGCAGTCAGAAATCTTAAAATGACTAACCTACATTACTAAGTATATGTAACCTGTAATGAACTACAATTTGTAGTGATCTATCCAGCTCTGATTAGGACAATGTTTATTGGCATCATGTAGAAGTGCAAGTATAGTCGCTCATCTTTTACATATTTAAAGACAAAGATAAGTGGAATCATTTGCCTCACCTGATGTTAAAGGACACATTTCATTCAATAAATTGTTTTAATAAACTAATGAATTCTTAAGCTTAAAAAAAAAAAAAAAAAAAAAAAAAAAAAAAAGTGACTGTTGAATACTTGTCAAAATGCTTCAGTAATCAAACAAGCAGACAAAGACACAAACCTTGTGCACTCCAAACCCACCTTTACAGTGACACCAGATAAATACAAAATCACAACAAGCACTAGATACAGTTCCACTTTTTGCAAGAGAGAAAATTGATTATTTTTTCTAAAACCAAATAGTTGAGAATCGGTGACATGTCCTCCGCCCTCAGCATGTTGCCTACATTCATTCAAAAGAAACATTCCATTTCTGTACAAGCTGACACTATTACAATAAGTGCATTTATGTAAAGACCACAAGCAGCTCAAATATCATTCGAAATAGTGCAAATCAAATAGCTAACACTTCTATAAAATGCACCCAGCACAACAACCAAATAAAGCCTTTAGTGCACAACCTGGAAGGCAGTTTTGTATTAAACAGATGCAGGAAACAAGCCAAGGAGGAAACGAGCCAAAACAAATGAAACTTCTACAATGATATTAAACCAGTTGAAAACTGACATTAGAGAAGTTCCTTGACATTGCTGATGCTTTTTTATAAACCATCTATAACATTAAATGGAATTTTACAAATCACATAAAGCCATCTTAATCTCAGCATTTTGTGAACCAGTTTACAAAAGGTAGGATGCAATACAGGAGTACGACACTCAGAAGAGGAAAACTGAGAGCCAGGGATGGGTTTGCAGTTGATGTCGGCTTTAAAAGACTAGTAGTTTTGGTACCTGATGTTGGCTTTAGGAGGCCACTAGTTTGGTTACCTATAAACCCAGTAGTTTTGGTACCTGATGTTGGCTTTATGAGGCCAGTAGTTTTGGTACCCGCTACCTGTGACATCACAATCCTGCTATTGATGGGCTGAACACCCCTGAATGTGTTGGTCATTAGAGGAGAGTTGCTGGTCTGGTTGATGTAGACAGTCGTAGTGAAGAGATCAAGCTATTTGGAGAAATCAAAATAATCTGAACCAAAGAGACACTTTGATCCTTTCCTCCCAGTGGATAAAAAAAAAGGTGCCTAAAACCATTTGGAACTATTTGCATAAATCTAATTGTCAAGGTGCATTTGTTCACATGGCTTACAACCAGAAAATAAGTCTGTTAATAGTGAATTACTTCAGTTGTAAAATAAAAAAAACTTGGTGCTGTATTTCAAGTAATATTCACCTAGTTAAATATCGAAAAACCTGATGCTCTGACAAGAACCAGGCTTGTGCATTTATTTTTTTAATCGAAATCTTATGCATGACTGGTGTCACATTCAGTTTTAGCCTATTAAAACTTATGCAATTTTTTGTGCAACCCAAATACAGAAATATAGAATTTAGGGCTAAATATTGTGTATAGAGTCTAGACTTACCAAATCTTGGCTGACTTTAATGGGGTCTTCAAATATGGTCCAAATCACACCTTCATCACAATTTGGTGTAGTCAAAGAGCCAAGATAACGGTAATACTTAGTCCTGTCCACTCCAGGAAGCAGATCATCCATGGTGAGCTTGTCAGAAACGTGCGTTTTATCACCTGACACAATTAAAACCTGAACTTCTGTACATTACCAGCATACAGAACCACTTTTCCAAATACTGTAGAAAAGTGTCCAAACCTGCACTCGCAATTTTTGCAAGATAAGACGTTAAGGTCTTCCAGCTCTCTGGTTTCCCAGTGTCATTAGAGGCCTGTGGGCGATAACAATTAAACCAGTCAATTGAACAATTTCTCCAAATATCAGAGACGAAAAGACGACATACCTCAATGAAGACACCAAGAACCGCCAACACTGAATCACCGGACACACTGCCATTACGTTTAGCCTTATTCACGATGTGCAACTGAGACAGACAAAACCCTTTTAGAAGACCAGTATAAAGACAAAACCTTTAAATTGTAGTTACATTATTTTCAAACCTCCATGGGGTATCGTTTGCCATTCACACTATGTTCAGATCCAGGTGTGGCGCTGCCATTACCCCAGTGAAGATGAAACTGCGTGCTGGCAAACAGGCCTGGCAGATCACCTCCTTCCACATGCATTTTCTGGTGATCAAGTGTAACTTTAACTGAAGAGGGAAACCACAACACAACACAAACCGATTCCGTTCCCAGTCAGTAATTCTTACACAAAAGCTGAAATGGAAACATTACGCTACTCACTTGTCGTGCCAGTGTTTTTGATCTCAGTTAAGGTTGCGTTGTCATTGTAGCCAGTGAAGGTGAAAGTGGTCAGATTAGTATTAGCCTGCACATTGGTGGTTACAATGTCTATTGGAGACTGTTGAGTGCCATTACAATCTTTTTCTGCGATTATGGGCCAAACGACATCACCTGAGATGAAGAGAATAAAAAAAAAATTAAAACATTCCCCACCTGGTAATTAGCATCAAATCAAGTATAATCTCTGATTGAAAGAGCTGTGAAAACACATTTTATTTTATTAATAGAAAGCTTACAAAAATAAAAATACTTACTACATGAAGGCCTATGATAGCACCAAGCTAAGAAGCAGCACATGAAAAGAAAGTAATGTTTGAAACATCACATAATACACGATGCAACATTAGTCATGGAAATGACAAAGTAATCAAATAACAAACAAACACTTACACACTGATGTTGGTGTACTGCACACAACATGCAACAGACAAGCAGCAAGGCAGGTTATGAAAGCATTCGCCTAAAAAAAACAATAGTAAAAGTACTGCAAACACTCTTCCCAGTTTTGTTATGTAATTATCTGTAAGATCCATTCAAAATATTTAAAAATACATAGCTCCTTCCAAGAACAAAATAACATCTAAATATAACACATTAAAAGCAGAAACTTATTTTTATACAAATTGAGATTCACTTCTCAGGTTTTAGTACAAAAACAAACTGCTATCTTACCATTTTGGACAACTAAATGCTTAAATTCGTTCAGTCCTTAACTACTACACTTTTTTTTTTTTTTTTTTTTTTTTAAATTGCAAACCAAACCTCACTCCTGTATTAAATCTGCAAAACCCTGTTTAAAAACCACTGTGTATGAAGGCTTTATACTCAAAGGGTTTCAAAGTTCTGAAATGTGCAAATACATGACCAACCAGGTATCAAAATGAGCTCATTGAGACAGGTGGTACCTAGGGTGTTAAGTGATTAGGCAAATTTGGTTCAGGTGTTTGATGAAAATTTAGGTTGACCGCAATCAAACTCCCCATCCCCAAGCAGGTAGTTTGATGGCCAGTTCATAACCCAGGATCCATGTTCAGTTGGTTTCCTTATATGCATGTCAGATGTAACTTATGCATTTTATTAAGGAAATAAATGTTGTAGACAGTCAGTGTTGTCTACATTACCCAGTCATCATATCAGAGTAAAAGTAAAGATAACTTTATAGATACTGACTCAAGTAAAGTTAGAGTAGCTCATTAGAAAAAATACCAAAGAATTGAAGTAATATTAGACATTAAAGTAATAATATTAATATTAAAACTATTTAAGCATGAAAAGTCCCCCCATTTAAGGGGAAAGGGATTACAGAGAATGGCTGATTACACATGAATTAAAAAGTTATTTGTTAAACAAATTTAAATGTAGATAGATACAGAGCCGTTGCTGGCCAAATGGGTGCCCTAAACAGGATTTTATTGTTGTGGCCCCTCCCTCAAATATTATGGAAGTATAAAAAAAAAAATCTACCATAGGGGTCAAAATAGAACTTTAATAAAATATAAAAGTAAATAAATAAATAAATTGTAATTAAATTGTATTATTTACAAATTACAACTGTAGCTCTAGACAGTTACCGATGGCAGTAATACAGTTGTCTGATTGATTTTATGGTCTCAAGCATTCAGAAATCACGCAGAAGAAAATTAAGCAGTTTTACCACGAAAACCATGGTTAATTTTTGTAAGGGTTGTGATGTCCACATGTTTTTTGATGAAGAAATTATAGAGGCTGTTTCATCTATAGCAAAAAGGTGGCCAAAAAAATAAAGATTAAGTGGATATTTGAATGAAATGTTTGGTCAATAGCCTATTAAACAAGGATATGATTGTCCTGCAAGTGTAACAGCAGCAATTACCAGGCCTTTGGCTCCCTTTGCAGGCATTTATAATAACATGTAATGTTGAAAAAACAATAGACACCATCACAAAATTTGTAATGGTTTTACTGGTTATAATGGGACTTGTAGCCTATTGGTTTTAATGGAGACTGTAATGGACCCTGTGGGTCTCTACTGGTAATCGGTCACCTTCTATTGGTGGCTTGTTCAAACCAATAAATCCTAATGTAATATGTCCCAAAACACACTACAGAAAACCATTTTTTAATGGTTAAAAGTTGATGGTTTGTAATGGCTTTTGTGATTCATTTGTGATGGTGTTAGAATTTTCTGTGATGGTTCTATTGTTTTTTTCAGCAGGGTTGCCTCATTGTTTTTATATTATGCATTTTAAGTCATTTTAAAGGCTGTTGTTGGCTTAGGTCTGTTTTTATAACCACAATATATATATATATATATATATATATTATCTTAATACTTCTTTGATTATGAATATAGCCTACCTGAAAGTGACATGCGGGCTTCGTTTTCATCTTTTTTTTTTTTTCTTTCCTCGGCACCGGATTGCTGAGGTCTTTTCACGGGCATAGTTGTCCATCAATTATGATCATCTGCATTCAGCCGCAAACATGAGGTGTGAGCGGTCGCAGGCACGGGTGCGGGAATGGCGCATCACGTTTTTTTTTTTTTTTAAGCAACTGGGATGGTGCCCCCCGGGAGTTTGTGCCCTATGCAAACTGTGTATTCTGCGTATAGGGAGCGGCGGTACTGGATAGATAAATAGATATAGATGCTGTGTATATAATTGCATTCATCCTAAAATAAAGGGTGCATTGTAAACAGTGATTGTGTAGTATATTTTACAAAATTTTAAGAAATTTAAGCTCCGGAAATAATAATAATAAAAAACAATCTGGAAATATTAACCCATGTTTAAGGTAAATAATGAGCTAGTGTTCCTATTAACACTAATAGTGTTCCTATTATTCCTATTCCTAGTAAATCCTGTTAACATGCACCAGGACGCGGTCGCACTGAAAGCTCTTTGTTTGCTCTTTGTTTGCACACGTCATTGCTTTCAAACAGATAAAGTAAAACAGGACAAAATGAATCTTGACAAACTATATATCATTTTGAAGGTCTAAGCCTCTAGCATCGACGACAGATCGCTGTTTTTCGATAGAAAGCTTATACGGAATGTATTTGCTAAATTTGTGTAAGCAGTACACATCAAAACATGTAGAAATTAACCGCAGCACATACCATATTCATCCTGATAACGGCTCTCAGACGTATCCACTGCTGTAAATCCTGGTTTCATTTGAAAGATAAGGGTCCAGTGAACAACATTCCATCGAGCACTTTTAGTCCAAAGAAACAACAACGCTGTAATTTAGATCGTTAATCCTTTGTTTACGTCTCATCTCTTGAGAGAGTTATTGTTTGTGTCCGTTATGGAACAAATTACGCTCAAAAACAGCGTCTTGATGGTAAAAAAAACAGCATGATTTTGTAGCAGACAATGTCCCAAACAGAATGAAATCATCCAAAAATAAAAAAGTCAAAGATACACGTAAGATTGATTATTTGAATTCTGGCGCTCCCTCGCGACGGCGCATGACGCACGCTGTGACGCACCTGTCATCTGATGGGGGCGTAACTTAGCGATCTTTTTAGCACAAATAAACATTTCTTTTTTTTCTTCTTCAGCAGTTTTCATATATGTTTGCGTGTTTTGTGGAGAATGTGCCTGTATCTGTGTGATTAACATCCGTATGGCTGATAATGAGCATGTAATTACTGACTGTTCACAGATATCAGTGTGAATGCAGTCTATATAAAAGGCCATTATAATGTGAATATTGACTATATTGGGCAGCCATCAGTATGATTAGCATCTGTATGAATGATATTCAGCATGTGATTACTAATGTATGAGCAGGAGAGCATCTGTTTGTCAGGAAATCAGTATGTAATTAAGTTATTTTTTTTATTATTATTGTTTTTTTTTAATCACTCAAAAATTATTATTATTGTATTTTTCTAGTGCTCAAATAAATCACTTATACGATGTCTAAGATTATGTCTACTGTTTTATAATTGAAAAACTGCAGTGGCATGTATAAAGACTAAATAGTGTGTAGTAGAACCCTTCAATAATTTGGTAAATAGTTTTCCTCAAACGGGGGGGGGGGGGGGGGGGGGGGGCAGAAAAATGTCTGCAGGAATCTAATTTTTCATGGTATCTTCTTCAGATTTGAAATATAAACTAATGAGACATGTGACTTTCAACCCATTACTTTTCTAGATTGCTCCAGGACTGATTTCATGTATTTTTATATGAAATAAAAAAAAATTCAGTGTGGTACAATTTTTATCAAGGCACTTCAGTGTCTATAACTTTTTATATTTTTGAGCATCATCAACTCTGGATGATGGATAGTAAAGGCCAAAGGGTCTTCTTTCCAAAGACACCACAATTGTGTGTGTGGCACACTGAAGTCAGGAGCTGTTACCATTTTAAGTTAGTTAGTCATTTTCAGCTGTGATTCCCAATATGGGGGGTGCAGGTTAACAGGTTAAAAATAAACAAGCATAACTAGCATAAACTTATTTAATATACTGGGTTTAATGAACAACCCAAAATTCTAGATTTAAAATGACCCACGGTTAGGTTTGTTCATATTTTCCTATCAGTGGGTTGCAAAACAACCGAAATTGGGTTACCTTCAACCAAGCGACTTTAAAATGTGTATGATATGGCATTAGCAGTTGAGTGGAAATAACGTAAGATCATACAAAAGACAGGCGTTCTCACGTCAGAATAGATGTATTAGTCAAAAACGGAAGCCTGCAAAAAATTTGCAATCCAAGTTGTCTGTACACTGATTTGCTTGCAGAAGCCATGCGTGATGATGTTTCATTTCAGATCTATGACACCCCTAAAGTTTACCTTGCTCTGTATCATGCTCTCTCATTGGCTGTAGGTTGTTGCCGATGTCATTTCCAGTCAAACCACATTTCACACTGCAGGACTGTGAGTCACCGACAGGTCAAGATATTTAGAATGCTAAATATTCCACAGGCATCAGCAATGCTTTGTTGGATCACGTCTTTGATAATGCACACTACACAATTGTCACTCATGTGAATGAGCACAGATTTGCCTCAGATTTCGGGCATTTTTCTGCGATTTCCACAAAATTATCTGTGATTGAATATCAAGGCTAAAATCATGAGGTGTCCGACCAGTATTGCTCACCCTGAAGTTGTTCCAAACCTGAATCGTGGTTTCCTTCTGCTGAACACAAAACAATATATTTTGAAGAATGAGGTAATCAACTAGTTTCTGCTCCCCATTGACTTCCACAGTACGAAAACACTATACTACTCTAATACTATGGAAGACAATGAGGACCAGAAACGATCCCTTTAAGGTAGGATCCTGATGATGTATTTAGCACTGTGGCAGTTTTGAAAGCTTTGAGCACTTCCTAAGCTTTGGTTTAGGACCAAAGACTGTGCTAGTAATGTCTGTTAAAAATGTCTGTAAGGACATCAGTCAGCTGTGTTAAGCATTCTTTCAGCACCCAGCTGGGGATGCCATCAGCCTTGTGTGGGTTAAGCCTCTGCAGAGTCCTTTTTGCTTCAGCACTTAGTGGTCTGCTGGTGGGGTGATTTTCGTGGCTGGGGTGCTGTTAGATTTTCAAAATATGCAAAAATGCTTTATTTTATAAAAATAAAATAATTAATAAAATTATGTAGAGCTCTCATGGAGAGCCACTGCCCTGCAGAGTTCAGCTCCAACCCCAATTAAACACAACTTAACAAGATAATCAAGGTCTTACTAGGCATAAGCTGTGTCCAAATTCAAAGGCTGCATCCTTCGAAGGGTGCATTTGAAGGCCGATTGCATCACGGTGGTGTGACGAAGACTGCCCCAATTCACGATGCATCCTCCGAAGGCCGCATTCAAAGGCTGATTCCGTCACCACGGTGCAACAAAGGCTACTGCAGTTCGAAAGCGACTTCAATTGTGCCCTTCATTTCACAAGGGAATGAAGGATACAACAGATGATTCCTTTGCGGCCTACTCTATCCCAGAATTCCTAGTGCAGCGCTGACGACAGGATATTTATTCAAAGAAAATATCGGGTGATTGTTCTGTGGTGGTCGACAAATACAATTATAAATGTAATTATTGTGTTTTACTATACTCAAATAGCTATAGCAGAACAAATGTTGAAAGTCAGGGGTCTGAAAATGTGAACTTTAGCAATGTTACCACTGCACATAATAATTCACCCTAACTTTGTTACCCTAACCATCACCCTAACAATAACTATAATAACTTCACCCTAACAATAAAGTTTATTGATAGAAAATAATCAAATAACTGCTACAAATTACTAGCCTGGTAAAACCAAACTCTGCTACTTCGCTTTGCTTCATAGACAGAGTCTGGAAGGGCATAATTGACAAGCGTTTACTTTCTCGTGGGGGGGGACACTTGTCTGAAGTTTAAAATCATTGGTGTACCCGTAAGCCAATCACACGCCTCCCCAGTTTCTCGCTGACGATCGGTAACAGTTGATAAATTAAACTTTTCCCAAAACCTGTCGGGAGTAGGGCCACAACCTCACCTCCATTCAAAATATGAACCAAACACTCTTCTTGTTCGGGCTTCAATGGCAAATGCTGGGAATATTCTCCACAACAGAGCGAATAGCATCCCGTGTCTCCATGTCCGCTGTCATTTTAGATTTCCCTTACCTAAACCACAATCTGATTCGGCACTTAGAGTCTACGTCACGGCTCTCAGCCCGCCCTCTGTTCGTTGGTTGGACGGCTGGTGCGGAGCTGGAGATATTCTTGGAGCTGGTTTGCTATATCAGACTGAGTACAGAAGCAAACTGAAATTGAGCGGAAGTACAAAGTCTCACGTAGTCAGGCTAACAAATAACTACAGCTGTGTCCAATATCAAAGGCTGCATCCGAAGGACTCGGCCTGGTCTAGTCTAGGGAGGACTGTTCTTGTTGCCTAGCAACTGTGACAGCTGCCATTTACGAGCGGCAGTAACGTTTGTAAGTGGACTTTTTATATTCAGCTGCATAAAACTAAACAGTGTTGTGTAATTCAGTAATTAAAAGTCAAAAGCTAACAATTCAAGCTCCATAGTTATTTTCATTTTCTTTAACAAATAACATCTATGGCAGCTCTCTTCACACACTGGCAATCGGGAACAACTGGAAAACTGGCACAATTAAGAAATCCTGTGAAGGCTAGAATCAAAGCATCCTTCGAAGGACGCAGCCTTTGAATTGGGATGCAGCTATAATAGCAACTTCCAGACAGGTGTGCTGAGGCACGTTGGAGCTAAATTCTGCAGGACAGTTGCCCTCCAGGACCGAGTTTGTTTCTGGATCCTTCGGGTGTATGTGACCTTGGCTCTTCTTACGCCAGCAGTGAGGTTGTTCCTGGCTTCCCTCAATGCTGTTTTGTCACCTAAACTGAAAGCATCATCTTGTGTTTTGAAGAGGGAGCCAACCTCTGCAATAAACCAAGGCTTCTTGTTTGGGGGTACTGTTCTTTTTCTGAAGGCTGCAGCATTGTTTTCACCACTACTCCTGGAGAGTGCCCGGCCTGAGTAGTTAATCTCCAACCCCACTCAAACACACCAGAACCAGTCTGACAGAAGGTAACTCTCCAGGAGTTGGGTTGGAGACCTCTGTTCTAGATCTATATGGCCCTAAGATGTGGCAGCAATTTTGAACATATTTGGATCATTGTGATAAAAAAGTGGTATAAAAGCAATAACATAACAGCAGAGTTTTCAGAACTTTGAGGTGTGGGAAGGCTCTGTGAGCATCCCATTTTTATATACAACAATATACTACACCTTTTTACCACAGTGTAGAGCAGACCAAAATAAACATAACAAAATCTTGCTCTAGCCAGACAAGCAAAGTTGGCAACTAGAGTCCACTCTACGCTCCAAGGAAGTTGTTACTTTTACCATCTTGACTCATGACCTTTCCTAGCTCTGCTGACTCCACCTTGGTGTTCTGCATCACCACCAGTTTCACCATGGTTACTGGGTCCACCGAAGTCCCCTGCTTTGCCAGAATTCTAGGGAATTCCAGCTCTGCTGGTTCTACAGAGGGCTTCTTTTCTGCTGGCTCCTCCATGGGGGTCTTCCTCTTCACTGTGGTCCTTTCCTCCGTTGGCTCCTCCTTGGGGGTCTCCAGGTTTGCTGTGTTTGCAGGAAGAATGGGACAAAATTACACCTGAAACACTTCATCACTTGGTGGCTTCATTCCCTAAACGTCTTTTAAGTGTTGTGAAAAGGAATGGCAACATTACAAAGTGGTAAATGCTTTACTGTCCCAACTTTTTTTGGAATGTGTTGCAGGTCTGAATGACAAGAAAGGATGTATATTTACAAATGACATGAAGTTGACCTGACAAATCATGAAATATTTTGTGTTCATATTGTCTGCAATGACATACAAGTCAAAGTAAATTTAGAAATCACTACATTCTTTTTTTATTTGCGTTTTCCATACTGTCCCAACTTTTTCTGATTTGGGGTTGTAGCTTAGTTCATGTATTTTTAGTAAGATAGCAAATAAACTCTTGTTTTATTTATAAAACTTTGCCCAGATCGCGTTACCTATGCTCATAACTGTCATAAAGTTACTTAAATAATTCTGTATTATTATATTGTGGCCACGAAAATAAACAGAATTTCTCAGATATACTGAAACTTAACGACTCGCTGGATGATTGTTAAATAAGGTATAAGTTGGACGTTTTGATTAATATCAATTGATCATATCAATATCGAATCTTAAGATTCCCTAAAGCTGAAATTCTAAATAAAAGCTTAAACCAATTAGCTAATCTTTTACAGAAATGATGGAGAAAAACAGCAGTCAAATTTGATGTGAAAATTCATAACCAGAAAACATATTGTTGTATCTTGCCTATTTTTAACCAGAAGAAATAGTGTAGATACAGAGAAACAGAGTTGTTTGTGTTAGTGTATGGTTATGACATGGCAATGCGTTTTGAATGAATGAAATAGCAACTTTAGTTGTTTAGAAGAAATGAACTGCAGTAAATGATAAATTGTCTGTTGAGACAAAATAAGTCACTCCAAAAGCGCAAAAGAGACAAATGAGCGGATTCCTCATTCGCGTCTCTATAAGGCCTTTCATAGTTTTGATTTTTCATTGCGTGTTCCAATGGGAAATTACTAAACTATGCTAATCTCACTGGTTTTGAGAATATCAGATTAGCTACCTGTGTATTTCTCTGCCACTTTGATTCACAAAAAAAAAGTGAATTTATAAGACGCGGCGGCGCTCAGAAAGAGCTGCCAAAACGCGTTCTATGGGAGATTGATCTTGATCAAAAATAAATTGTGTGATGATAAATCCACTGTGTTTTGTCTGTGAAGTTAGACAGAAAAATAGCCTACTGAGTTGTTATTTTCATAATTAATCTGAAGATTAATTTATCTCGCTCTAAATTTGAGATCGACAGCGATACGAAAGAATCTAAATAGCTGCTTTTTGATGGTAGTGTGAAAGGCATTGATGTTACTGAATAACAGGACCTGCGTCCGAAATGACAGGTTCCCTGACGTCACCATAGTGACGCGTAACTCAGAAAGTGCGCAGGCTCCGTCCCCGTGCCATTTTGAGGCTGTTGTAAACAACAGCCTAGCAAGCTAAGCTAACTGAAACCAATGAGTAGCATTGGAGTTTAGGCAAAGCTAGTAGCATTGAAGGCTAGCGATTAACACGTAGAATTTTGTAGTCTGTGAGTTCAGATGCGGTGTATGTTTGCAGTGTGTTTTTGAAGTGTTGATATGGTTTAACCCTTCACAGCTGAACTTTAACTCGCACTAAACTGTTTACATCATTTCCTTCTCTCTTTGGCATTCGCTCATTCTACCTCTAACTTCTCATGTGAAAGGACTTTAACAATACAAATTTAAATAAACCATTGATGTGCAAGGCAGCTGAGTTTCATAGGAAGTGAGATCAGCGATTTCACAGGTGGTTTTAATAAGCATTTGTGTTTAGGTTGTTTTGTTTTGTTTTGTTTTATATTTAGCCGGTATTAGTTTCATAACTATTGGGGTTTATTATAAATTAATGCTGGGTCTTAGCCTCATTGCTGTGATAGGAAGCTAATTAATTTAATTATAATTGCGCTCATGATTTTAATTTCATCTGCAACCCATTAGAGCTTGTATTACTCTGCTTCAATACTTACGGATTATTATAATCACAGGTGTTCTTCTAATGTTAATGACAAACATCGTTAAGTTAGATCTGTAACTATCAATCATTGCTCTGAAATTTTAATTCCAGCATTGGCTAATAAGGGTCTGAGCGTCCCTAACTCAAGGATACCTTATTGATTAATTTAATCCTAATCAAGCCTATCAAATTTAAATGATAACATCATAAATTTTGAATTAGAAACTACCATTTCTAATTTGAAATTCTAATTTCAGTTGCAATTGAGCTTTGGTTCCAACCTATTTGGTCTCTCTCTGTCCGTTATTTAATTAACTCAGCTAAAAAAAATTTTTTATAGGTTTTTCCCTTTTCTTAGGCCTGATAGGAGATAGGGCTCCCCCTAGTGCTTGGTTAGTGAGGTGAAATTGCCTCCAGTGTGAGTTACTGCAAGCGGAGTCACCCGTTCCGACTGGACCTGGTGCAGGCTGGAAAACCCGGATACTTCCATCCTAGTGTTGCAAAGTGACGGCCCGCAGCAGGCTAGCAATCGGGTATCGGAGGAGGCGTCAACGGCTGTCTGGGCGAAGGTGCGGATATACCACCCCGGCTAAACTATTGACGAAGTACGTCGAACTTCGGGTTCACGCTGACGGATAGATACCGGGATCTAGCCCCGCCCCTCTTCAGGCCAGCAGTCATTTGACATACCTCACCCGAGTCCCAGCCCAGTTGTGCCAAAAGCCACAGCTGTCTAAGATGCTCACGGCAGTACGGTGGGGGCGGAGTGTTCGGCAAGACCTTTACAGGAGCTCACCTGGTGCGCTCGGGCGGTGGGCCTTGCTGCTGAATGCCACTGGAGCAATTTACATTCCTCACAAAGCCTAGAGTATAAGAACTTTCTAATTAGGAAAACCTTCTAAGTAGCAAACCTCCAAAAGGAAAAATTAAGGTTTTCTTAATGCTTAGGCCAGTGTGTTTATCCTACTAAAATTAGAAAAGCCAAACCCCTAGGTGCACCGACTCAACAGTGCCTCCGCACTGCCACCTTTGTTACTAATTCTGACATTGGGAGTAAAATCCTCACTCTTCCTGCTGCTATCTTCTAATTTGACTACTGCTACTGTTGCTGAGATTTTTGCCTGTGGGAAGATTACGAGTGGAGAACTTTAGCAATTGAAACAGGTATTTGTGGAACTTGAGAACGACATGTCAAAATTGTTTTCCATTTATCTTCCTCTTTTGTGAAATCCTACACCGCCAGGTTAAACCTGTTAACCAGCACCCCCCATATTGGGAATCACAGCTGAAAATGACTAACTAACTTAAAATGGTAACAGCTCCTGACTTCAGTGTGCCACACACACAATTTTGGTGTCTTTGGAAAGAAGACCCTTTGGGCTTTACTATCCATCATCCAGAGTTGATAATGCTCAAAAATATAAAAAGTTATAGACACTGAAGTGCCTTGATAAAAATTGTACCACACTGAATTTTTTTTTTTTTATTTCATATAAAAATACATGAAATCAGTCCTGGAGCAATCCAGAAAAGTAATGGGTTGAAAGTCACATGTCTCATGAGTTTATATTTCAAATCTGAAGAAGATATCATGAAAAATAAAATTCCTGCAGCCATTTTTCTAGTCCCCCCCCCCCTCTGTTTGAAGAAAAATATTTACCAAATTATTGAAGGGTTCTACTACAAACTATTTAGTCATTATACATGCCACTGCAGTTTTTCAATTATAAAACAGTAGACAGAATCGTAGACATCGTATAAGTGATTTATTTGAGCACTAAAAAAATACAATAATAATTTTTGAGTGAAAAAAAAACAATAATAATAAAAAAAATAACTTAAGTACATACTGATTTCCTGACATACAGATGCTCCTGCTCATACATTAGTAATCACTTGCTGACGATCATTCATACAGATGCTAATCATACAGATGGCCGCCCAATATAGTCAATAATCACATTATAATGGCCTTTTATATAGACTGCATTCACACTGATATCTGTGAAGAGTCAGTAATTACATGCTGATTATCAGCCATATAGATGTTAATCATACAGCTACAGGCACATTACCCACAAAACACGCACACATATATGAAAACTGTTGAAGAAGAAAAAAAAGAAAGTTATTTGTGCTAAAAAGATCGCTAAGTTACGCCCCAATCAGATGACAGGTGCGTCACACGCCGTTGCGAGGGAGCGCCAGAATTCAAATAAACAATCTTCCGTGTATCTTTGACTTTTTTTTTGATGATTTCATTCTGTTTGGGACATTGCCTGCTACAAAATCATGCTGGTTTTTTACCACCAAGACGCTGTTTTTGAGCGTAATTTGTTCCATAACGGACACAAACAATAACTCTCCCTGAAGAGATGAGACGTAAACAAATGAATAACGATCCAAATTACAACGTTGTTGTTTCTTTGGACTAAAAGTGCTCGATGGAATGTTGTTCCGTGGACACTTATCTCTGAAACTAAACCAGGATTTACAGCAGTGGATACGTTTGAGAGTCGTTATCAGGATGAATCTGGTATGTACTGCGTTTTTTTATACATGTTTTGATGTGTACTGCTTACACAAATTTAGCAAATACATTCCTTAGAAGCTTTCTATCGAAAAACAGCTATCTGTCGTCGATGCTAGAGGCTTAGACCTTCAAAATGATATATAGTTTGTCAAGATTAATTTTGTCCTGTTTTACTTTATCTGTTTGAAAACAATGACGTGTGCAAACAAAGAGCTTTCAGTGCGCGCGGCGTCCTGGTGCATGTTAACAGGTTTAAAGCAGGTCAACAGAAGAAAGGCGCCGGAAAACTCCAAGCACGCGAACACTCTAATTAGCTTGTGGTGTCAATTTTGTCATTAACGGGACCAGTGCTGTCATTGTTATTGTTTTCCTTCACCCCGGAGAAAACTAATCGCAATCACAGGCTTACAAAAAAAAATCCCATTTACAAATCCTCTGATTAGAAGCAACCTTCTTCTTCTCTTTACCTGTTGTCTAGCTGTGATACCTGTGTGTGGTTCAAGGTTCAACGTTCTCAAGGTTCTTTATTATTTGTCACATACACAATCATACAGGGTATAATCAGTAGTGAAATGTAGGTCAGGACAGGTCCGCTCAATGGACAGTGCAAAAAAAATAAATAAAAATGAAACATAACACAAGAGAATATACAAGTATATAAATATAGGTGAGAGTAAGATAAAAAAAAAGAGTAAAATGTGCAATGAAATAAAATAAAATGTGTAATACAGTCTACTGTGGATTTAATACATATTAATATAAACAGGGATGTGCAAGAGGAATGTGCAAAACAGGTTGTACAGGGTATGTACACATAGCAGCAATGCGGCTGATGGAGAATAATGAATGTTTTTACAGTTTATTAAATTGAGTCCTGTAGATGTTATGAGACTGAGTTTAGGAGCCTGATGGCCTGAGGGAAGAAGCTCCTCCTCAGTCTCTCAGTTTTTGCCATCATGCTCCTGAAGTGCTTGCTAGATGGCAGTGTGATGAAAAGACGGTTACCGGGGTGATTTGAGTCCTTGATTATTTTTGCAGCTCTGCTTTTGCAGCGTTTGAGGTAGATGTCCTGCAGAGAGGAAGGG
Source organism: Aspiorhynchus laticeps (assembly GCA_023376895.1). NCBI lineage: Eukaryota > Metazoa > Chordata > Actinopteri > Cypriniformes > Cyprinidae > Aspiorhynchus > Aspiorhynchus laticeps. Next base: position 5,050,474 of record CM041809.1, read on the forward strand.
CAGACCCTGAGATACGCTCAGCTAAGCGCACGACTCTCTGCAGAGCTTTGCAGTCCTGATTTGTGGCGTTACTATACCACACTGAGATGCACTGAGTCAATACAATTTCTATGGCCCCTGAATAGAAAGTTTTCAGGATTGCTGGTGAGACCCTGAATTTCCTCAGCTGTCGCAGATGGTAAAGTCTTTGCCTGGCTTTCTTGACCCGTGTTTGAATGTGTGCAGTCCAAGTCAGGTCCTCGGAGATGTTTACACCGAGGTACTTGAAGCTGCTCACCCTCTCCACAGGG
>CM041809.1:5055763-5077405 GCA_023376895.1 Aspiorhynchus laticeps
ATTAAATTTTCACTGACAGCCCAAATTTAGCCTCGTTTTAGCCTAGACGTCTGGGCTGTGTTTGGACGTCTATTAAATGGAAAGTTGCTTGCTGGGAAGAGACTGTCTGGTGGTATGAATAAAAATGGCCAATATTGTCATTTATATTGTTCTTTTAATATAGTAGATTAATAAATTAACAATCTCATGAAAATATCCATACCATGGAAATCATTTGCTTTTAGTATTATTTGTGTGGAAGCAGAAGCGGAACTGTGCTGAAGATCATTTAACTGTTTTTGTTTAAGGAAACATCCTCCAAGTAACCTTTACATCACACAAAAGCTGGTTAAATAAATTAGCATATAATCCCAACTGACTCTCTAGTAGTTGCACATTCAGCGTTCTTTGTTGACAGATATCAGTCAATATTGTAATACATTTCAGGTTGCAATACTGTATTAATGCAAAAGACATCACTGGGGACAGCCCTGATGTTATTGTGTGTCAAAACCATATGTCCATATACTTTTGAAGTCCTTTTCCTCTCAGAGCCAGCTTTTGTACTGAGTTTTGACCCGCAATGATCACGTGGCGATAGAGAACATCAGCTGGCACAGAAAGTTCCAGTCAAGCCGTCCCATTTGAACCAAAAGGAGGGAAGTTTAGTGATCTCTACTAGTCAACGTCCACATTTTTGTCATTCCAAAAGTTATGTCCTACACAAGGTAAAACCCATTCAAATCATAGTATCATTAATCTAATATCCATTATCTTCCTGTTTCTATGCTAATGAAAATACACAGAAAGGAGTCTTTATTATGTTTATTTAACATGCTTCTGCAATAAACTTTGTGACAGCACAAGGGTTTTTAATAGAACACTTTTTTTAAACACTGAAATTTATCAGAAGATAGCTATGTCCTTAACCAGAAAATTAAACCGCACATTTAAAAAAAAAAAAATATATATATATATATATATATATATATATATATATATATATATATATATATATATATTCACCCAAAACTCAAACAAGATGATATCTAAAAGGTCAATGCACAAAATAAAAGTGTCTATTTTTAGTGTTTGCATTTCAGTTTTACATTTTTAATTGGCTTTTTAAAATCAACTCAAAGCAACTGCAGCTTTTACATTAAGCCCATGGGAAACCTTGGTTTAAATGTAACGTTTAACGCATTGCCTGTTAAAACACATTTAATTGTATGTTTAAGACCAGTTAGATAAAAGCAGTCAGAAATCTTAAAATGACTAACCTACATTACTAAGTATATGTAACCTGTAATGAACTACAATTTGTAGTGATCTATCCAGCTCTGATTAGGACAATGTTTATTGGCATCATGTAGAAGTGCAAGTATAGTCGCTCATCTTTTACATATTTAAAGACAAAGATAAGTGGAATCATTTGCCTCACCTGATGTTAAAGGACACATTTCATTCAATAAATTGTTTTAATAAACTAATGAATTCTTAAGCTTAAAAAAAAAAAAAAAAAAAAAAAAAAAAAAAAGTGACTGTTGAATACTTGTCAAAATGCTTCAGTAATCAAACAAGCAGACAAAGACACAAACCTTGTGCACTCCAAACCCACCTTTACAGTGACACCAGATAAATACAAAATCACAACAAGCACTAGATACAGTTCCACTTTTTGCAAGAGAGAAAATTGATTATTTTTTCTAAAACCAAATAGTTGAGAATCGGTGACATGTCCTCCGCCCTCAGCATGTTGCCTACATTCATTCAAAAGAAACATTCCATTTCTGTACAAGCTGACACTATTACAATAAGTGCATTTATGTAAAGACCACAAGCAGCTCAAATATCATTCGAAATAGTGCAAATCAAATAGCTAACACTTCTATAAAATGCACCCAGCACAACAACCAAATAAAGCCTTTAGTGCACAACCTGGAAGGCAGTTTTGTATTAAACAGATGCAGGAAACAAGCCAAGGAGGAAACGAGCCAAAACAAATGAAACTTCTACAATGATATTAAACCAGTTGAAAACTGACATTAGAGAAGTTCCTTGACATTGCTGATGCTTTTTTATAAACCATCTATAACATTAAATGGAATTTTACAAATCACATAAAGCCATCTTAATCTCAGCATTTTGTGAACCAGTTTACAAAAGGTAGGATGCAATACAGGAGTACGACACTCAGAAGAGGAAAACTGAGAGCCAGGGATGGGTTTGCAGTTGATGTCGGCTTTAAAAGACTAGTAGTTTTGGTACCTGATGTTGGCTTTAGGAGGCCACTAGTTTGGTTACCTATAAACCCAGTAGTTTTGGTACCTGATGTTGGCTTTATGAGGCCAGTAGTTTTGGTACCCGCTACCTGTGACATCACAATCCTGCTATTGATGGGCTGAACACCCCTGAATGTGTTGGTCATTAGAGGAGAGTTGCTGGTCTGGTTGATGTAGACAGTCGTAGTGAAGAGATCAAGCTATTTGGAGAAATCAAAATAATCTGAACCAAAGAGACACTTTGATCCTTTCCTCCCAGTGGATAAAAAAAAAGGTGCCTAAAACCATTTGGAACTATTTGCATAAATCTAATTGTCAAGGTGCATTTGTTCACATGGCTTACAACCAGAAAATAAGTCTGTTAATAGTGAATTACTTCAGTTGTAAAATAAAAAAAACTTGGTGCTGTATTTCAAGTAATATTCACCTAGTTAAATATCGAAAAACCTGATGCTCTGACAAGAACCAGGCTTGTGCATTTATTTTTTTAATCGAAATCTTATGCATGACTGGTGTCACATTCAGTTTTAGCCTATTAAAACTTATGCAATTTTTTGTGCAACCCAAATACAGAAATATAGAATTTAGGGCTAAATATTGTGTATAGAGTCTAGACTTACCAAATCTTGGCTGACTTTAATGGGGTCTTCAAATATGGTCCAAATCACACCTTCATCACAATTTGGTGTAGTCAAAGAGCCAAGATAACGGTAATACTTAGTCCTGTCCACTCCAGGAAGCAGATCATCCATGGTGAGCTTGTCAGAAACGTGCGTTTTATCACCTGACACAATTAAAACCTGAACTTCTGTACATTACCAGCATACAGAACCACTTTTCCAAATACTGTAGAAAAGTGTCCAAACCTGCACTCGCAATTTTTGCAAGATAAGACGTTAAGGTCTTCCAGCTCTCTGGTTTCCCAGTGTCATTAGAGGCCTGTGGGCGATAACAATTAAACCAGTCAATTGAACAATTTCTCCAAATATCAGAGACGAAAAGACGACATACCTCAATGAAGACACCAAGAACCGCCAACACTGAATCACCGGACACACTGCCATTACGTTTAGCCTTATTCACGATGTGCAACTGAGACAGACAAAACCCTTTTAGAAGACCAGTATAAAGACAAAACCTTTAAATTGTAGTTACATTATTTTCAAACCTCCATGGGGTATCGTTTGCCATTCACACTATGTTCAGATCCAGGTGTGGCGCTGCCATTACCCCAGTGAAGATGAAACTGCGTGCTGGCAAACAGGCCTGGCAGATCACCTCCTTCCACATGCATTTTCTGGTGATCAAGTGTAACTTTAACTGAAGAGGGAAACCACAACACAACACAAACCGATTCCGTTCCCAGTCAGTAATTCTTACACAAAAGCTGAAATGGAAACATTACGCTACTCACTTGTCGTGCCAGTGTTTTTGATCTCAGTTAAGGTTGCGTTGTCATTGTAGCCAGTGAAGGTGAAAGTGGTCAGATTAGTATTAGCCTGCACATTGGTGGTTACAATGTCTATTGGAGACTGTTGAGTGCCATTACAATCTTTTTCTGCGATTATGGGCCAAACGACATCACCTGAGATGAAGAGAATAAAAAAAAAATTAAAACATTCCCCACCTGGTAATTAGCATCAAATCAAGTATAATCTCTGATTGAAAGAGCTGTGAAAACACATTTTATTTTATTAATAGAAAGCTTACAAAAATAAAAATACTTACTACATGAAGGCCTATGATAGCACCAAGCTAAGAAGCAGCACATGAAAAGAAAGTAATGTTTGAAACATCACATAATACACGATGCAACATTAGTCATGGAAATGACAAAGTAATCAAATAACAAACAAACACTTACACACTGATGTTGGTGTACTGCACACAACATGCAACAGACAAGCAGCAAGGCAGGTTATGAAAGCATTCGCCTAAAAAAAACAATAGTAAAAGTACTGCAAACACTCTTCCCAGTTTTGTTATGTAATTATCTGTAAGATCCATTCAAAATATTTAAAAATACATAGCTCCTTCCAAGAACAAAATAACATCTAAATATAACACATTAAAAGCAGAAACTTATTTTTATACAAATTGAGATTCACTTCTCAGGTTTTAGTACAAAAACAAACTGCTATCTTACCATTTTGGACAACTAAATGCTTAAATTCGTTCAGTCCTTAACTACTACACTTTTTTTTTTTTTTTTTTTTTTTTAAATTGCAAACCAAACCTCACTCCTGTATTAAATCTGCAAAACCCTGTTTAAAAACCACTGTGTATGAAGGCTTTATACTCAAAGGGTTTCAAAGTTCTGAAATGTGCAAATACATGACCAACCAGGTATCAAAATGAGCTCATTGAGACAGGTGGTACCTAGGGTGTTAAGTGATTAGGCAAATTTGGTTCAGGTGTTTGATGAAAATTTAGGTTGACCGCAATCAAACTCCCCATCCCCAAGCAGGTAGTTTGATGGCCAGTTCATAACCCAGGATCCATGTTCAGTTGGTTTCCTTATATGCATGTCAGATGTAACTTATGCATTTTATTAAGGAAATAAATGTTGTAGACAGTCAGTGTTGTCTACATTACCCAGTCATCATATCAGAGTAAAAGTAAAGATAACTTTATAGATACTGACTCAAGTAAAGTTAGAGTAGCTCATTAGAAAAAATACCAAAGAATTGAAGTAATATTAGACATTAAAGTAATAATATTAATATTAAAACTATTTAAGCATGAAAAGTCCCCCCATTTAAGGGGAAAGGGATTACAGAGAATGGCTGATTACACATGAATTAAAAAGTTATTTGTTAAACAAATTTAAATGTAGATAGATACAGAGCCGTTGCTGGCCAAATGGGTGCCCTAAACAGGATTTTATTGTTGTGGCCCCTCCCTCAAATATTATGGAAGTATAAAAAAAAAAATCTACCATAGGGGTCAAAATAGAACTTTAATAAAATATAAAAGTAAATAAATAAATAAATTGTAATTAAATTGTATTATTTACAAATTACAACTGTAGCTCTAGACAGTTACCGATGGCAGTAATACAGTTGTCTGATTGATTTTATGGTCTCAAGCATTCAGAAATCACGCAGAAGAAAATTAAGCAGTTTTACCACGAAAACCATGGTTAATTTTTGTAAGGGTTGTGATGTCCACATGTTTTTTGATGAAGAAATTATAGAGGCTGTTTCATCTATAGCAAAAAGGTGGCCAAAAAAATAAAGATTAAGTGGATATTTGAATGAAATGTTTGGTCAATAGCCTATTAAACAAGGATATGATTGTCCTGCAAGTGTAACAGCAGCAATTACCAGGCCTTTGGCTCCCTTTGCAGGCATTTATAATAACATGTAATGTTGAAAAAACAATAGACACCATCACAAAATTTGTAATGGTTTTACTGGTTATAATGGGACTTGTAGCCTATTGGTTTTAATGGAGACTGTAATGGACCCTGTGGGTCTCTACTGGTAATCGGTCACCTTCTATTGGTGGCTTGTTCAAACCAATAAATCCTAATGTAATATGTCCCAAAACACACTACAGAAAACCATTTTTTAATGGTTAAAAGTTGATGGTTTGTAATGGCTTTTGTGATTCATTTGTGATGGTGTTAGAATTTTCTGTGATGGTTCTATTGTTTTTTTCAGCAGGGTTGCCTCATTGTTTTTATATTATGCATTTTAAGTCATTTTAAAGGCTGTTGTTGGCTTAGGTCTGTTTTTATAACCACAATATATATATATATATATATATATATTATCTTAATACTTCTTTGATTATGAATATAGCCTACCTGAAAGTGACATGCGGGCTTCGTTTTCATCTTTTTTTTTTTTTTCTTTCCTCGGCACCGGATTGCTGAGGTCTTTTCACGGGCATAGTTGTCCATCAATTATGATCATCTGCATTCAGCCGCAAACATGAGGTGTGAGCGGTCGCAGGCACGGGTGCGGGAATGGCGCATCACGTTTTTTTTTTTTTTTTAAGCAACTGGGATGGTGCCCCCCGGGAGTTTGTGCCCTATGCAAACTGTGTATTCTGCGTATAGGGAGCGGCGGTACTGGATAGATAAATAGATATAGATGCTGTGTATATAATTGCATTCATCCTAAAATAAAGGGTGCATTGTAAACAGTGATTGTGTAGTATATTTTACAAAATTTTAAGAAATTTAAGCTCCGGAAATAATAATAATAAAAAACAATCTGGAAATATTAACCCATGTTTAAGGTAAATAATGAGCTAGTGTTCCTATTAACACTAATAGTGTTCCTATTATTCCTATTCCTAGTAAATCCTGTTAACATGCACCAGGACGCGGTCGCACTGAAAGCTCTTTGTTTGCTCTTTGTTTGCACACGTCATTGCTTTCAAACAGATAAAGTAAAACAGGACAAAATGAATCTTGACAAACTATATATCATTTTGAAGGTCTAAGCCTCTAGCATCGACGACAGATCGCTGTTTTTCGATAGAAAGCTTATACGGAATGTATTTGCTAAATTTGTGTAAGCAGTACACATCAAAACATGTAGAAATTAACCGCAGCACATACCATATTCATCCTGATAACGGCTCTCAGACGTATCCACTGCTGTAAATCCTGGTTTCATTTGAAAGATAAGGGTCCAGTGAACAACATTCCATCGAGCACTTTTAGTCCAAAGAAACAACAACGCTGTAATTTAGATCGTTAATCCTTTGTTTACGTCTCATCTCTTGAGAGAGTTATTGTTTGTGTCCGTTATGGAACAAATTACGCTCAAAAACAGCGTCTTGATGGTAAAAAAAACAGCATGATTTTGTAGCAGACAATGTCCCAAACAGAATGAAATCATCCAAAAATAAAAAAGTCAAAGATACACGTAAGATTGATTATTTGAATTCTGGCGCTCCCTCGCGACGGCGCATGACGCACGCTGTGACGCACCTGTCATCTGATGGGGGCGTAACTTAGCGATCTTTTTAGCACAAATAAACATTTCTTTTTTTTCTTCTTCAGCAGTTTTCATATATGTTTGCGTGTTTTGTGGAGAATGTGCCTGTATCTGTGTGATTAACATCCGTATGGCTGATAATGAGCATGTAATTACTGACTGTTCACAGATATCAGTGTGAATGCAGTCTATATAAAAGGCCATTATAATGTGAATATTGACTATATTGGGCAGCCATCAGTATGATTAGCATCTGTATGAATGATATTCAGCATGTGATTACTAATGTATGAGCAGGAGAGCATCTGTTTGTCAGGAAATCAGTATGTAATTAAGTTATTTTTTTTATTATTATTGTTTTTTTTTAATCACTCAAAAATTATTATTATTGTATTTTTCTAGTGCTCAAATAAATCACTTATACGATGTCTAAGATTATGTCTACTGTTTTATAATTGAAAAACTGCAGTGGCATGTATAAAGACTAAATAGTGTGTAGTAGAACCCTTCAATAATTTGGTAAATAGTTTTCCTCAAACGGGGGGGGGGGGGGGGGGGGGGGGCAGAAAAATGTCTGCAGGAATCTAATTTTTCATGGTATCTTCTTCAGATTTGAAATATAAACTAATGAGACATGTGACTTTCAACCCATTACTTTTCTAGATTGCTCCAGGACTGATTTCATGTATTTTTATATGAAATAAAAAAAAATTCAGTGTGGTACAATTTTTATCAAGGCACTTCAGTGTCTATAACTTTTTATATTTTTGAGCATCATCAACTCTGGATGATGGATAGTAAAGGCCAAAGGGTCTTCTTTCCAAAGACACCACAATTGTGTGTGTGGCACACTGAAGTCAGGAGCTGTTACCATTTTAAGTTAGTTAGTCATTTTCAGCTGTGATTCCCAATATGGGGGGTGCAGGTTAACAGGTTAAAAATAAACAAGCATAACTAGCATAAACTTATTTAATATACTGGGTTTAATGAACAACCCAAAATTCTAGATTTAAAATGACCCACGGTTAGGTTTGTTCATATTTTCCTATCAGTGGGTTGCAAAACAACCGAAATTGGGTTACCTTCAACCAAGCGACTTTAAAATGTGTATGATATGGCATTAGCAGTTGAGTGGAAATAACGTAAGATCATACAAAAGACAGGCGTTCTCACGTCAGAATAGATGTATTAGTCAAAAACGGAAGCCTGCAAAAAATTTGCAATCCAAGTTGTCTGTACACTGATTTGCTTGCAGAAGCCATGCGTGATGATGTTTCATTTCAGATCTATGACACCCCTAAAGTTTACCTTGCTCTGTATCATGCTCTCTCATTGGCTGTAGGTTGTTGCCGATGTCATTTCCAGTCAAACCACATTTCACACTGCAGGACTGTGAGTCACCGACAGGTCAAGATATTTAGAATGCTAAATATTCCACAGGCATCAGCAATGCTTTGTTGGATCACGTCTTTGATAATGCACACTACACAATTGTCACTCATGTGAATGAGCACAGATTTGCCTCAGATTTCGGGCATTTTTCTGCGATTTCCACAAAATTATCTGTGATTGAATATCAAGGCTAAAATCATGAGGTGTCCGACCAGTATTGCTCACCCTGAAGTTGTTCCAAACCTGAATCGTGGTTTCCTTCTGCTGAACACAAAACAATATATTTTGAAGAATGAGGTAATCAACTAGTTTCTGCTCCCCATTGACTTCCACAGTACGAAAACACTATACTACTCTAATACTATGGAAGACAATGAGGACCAGAAACGATCCCTTTAAGGTAGGATCCTGATGATGTATTTAGCACTGTGGCAGTTTTGAAAGCTTTGAGCACTTCCTAAGCTTTGGTTTAGGACCAAAGACTGTGCTAGTAATGTCTGTTAAAAATGTCTGTAAGGACATCAGTCAGCTGTGTTAAGCATTCTTTCAGCACCCAGCTGGGGATGCCATCAGCCTTGTGTGGGTTAAGCCTCTGCAGAGTCCTTTTTGCTTCAGCACTTAGTGGTCTGCTGGTGGGGTGATTTTCGTGGCTGGGGTGCTGTTAGATTTTCAAAATATGCAAAAATGCTTTATTTTATAAAAATAAAATAATTAATAAAATTATGTAGAGCTCTCATGGAGAGCCACTGCCCTGCAGAGTTCAGCTCCAACCCCAATTAAACACAACTTAACAAGATAATCAAGGTCTTACTAGGCATAAGCTGTGTCCAAATTCAAAGGCTGCATCCTTCGAAGGGTGCATTTGAAGGCCGATTGCATCACGGTGGTGTGACGAAGACTGCCCCAATTCACGATGCATCCTCCGAAGGCCGCATTCAAAGGCTGATTCCGTCACCACGGTGCAACAAAGGCTACTGCAGTTCGAAAGCGACTTCAATTGTGCCCTTCATTTCACAAGGGAATGAAGGATACAACAGATGATTCCTTTGCGGCCTACTCTATCCCAGAATTCCTAGTGCAGCGCTGACGACAGGATATTTATTCAAAGAAAATATCGGGTGATTGTTCTGTGGTGGTCGACAAATACAATTATAAATGTAATTATTGTGTTTTACTATACTCAAATAGCTATAGCAGAACAAATGTTGAAAGTCAGGGGTCTGAAAATGTGAACTTTAGCAATGTTACCACTGCACATAATAATTCACCCTAACTTTGTTACCCTAACCATCACCCTAACAATAACTATAATAACTTCACCCTAACAATAAAGTTTATTGATAGAAAATAATCAAATAACTGCTACAAATTACTAGCCTGGTAAAACCAAACTCTGCTACTTCGCTTTGCTTCATAGACAGAGTCTGGAAGGGCATAATTGACAAGCGTTTACTTTCTCGTGGGGGGGGACACTTGTCTGAAGTTTAAAATCATTGGTGTACCCGTAAGCCAATCACACGCCTCCCCAGTTTCTCGCTGACGATCGGTAACAGTTGATAAATTAAACTTTTCCCAAAACCTGTCGGGAGTAGGGCCACAACCTCACCTCCATTCAAAATATGAACCAAACACTCTTCTTGTTCGGGCTTCAATGGCAAATGCTGGGAATATTCTCCACAACAGAGCGAATAGCATCCCGTGTCTCCATGTCCGCTGTCATTTTAGATTTCCCTTACCTAAACCACAATCTGATTCGGCACTTAGAGTCTACGTCACGGCTCTCAGCCCGCCCTCTGTTCGTTGGTTGGACGGCTGGTGCGGAGCTGGAGATATTCTTGGAGCTGGTTTGCTATATCAGACTGAGTACAGAAGCAAACTGAAATTGAGCGGAAGTACAAAGTCTCACGTAGTCAGGCTAACAAATAACTACAGCTGTGTCCAATATCAAAGGCTGCATCCGAAGGACTCGGCCTGGTCTAGTCTAGGGAGGACTGTTCTTGTTGCCTAGCAACTGTGACAGCTGCCATTTACGAGCGGCAGTAACGTTTGTAAGTGGACTTTTTATATTCAGCTGCATAAAACTAAACAGTGTTGTGTAATTCAGTAATTAAAAGTCAAAAGCTAACAATTCAAGCTCCATAGTTATTTTCATTTTCTTTAACAAATAACATCTATGGCAGCTCTCTTCACACACTGGCAATCGGGAACAACTGGAAAACTGGCACAATTAAGAAATCCTGTGAAGGCTAGAATCAAAGCATCCTTCGAAGGACGCAGCCTTTGAATTGGGATGCAGCTATAATAGCAACTTCCAGACAGGTGTGCTGAGGCACGTTGGAGCTAAATTCTGCAGGACAGTTGCCCTCCAGGACCGAGTTTGTTTCTGGATCCTTCGGGTGTATGTGACCTTGGCTCTTCTTACGCCAGCAGTGAGGTTGTTCCTGGCTTCCCTCAATGCTGTTTTGTCACCTAAACTGAAAGCATCATCTTGTGTTTTGAAGAGGGAGCCAACCTCTGCAATAAACCAAGGCTTCTTGTTTGGGGGTACTGTTCTTTTTCTGAAGGCTGCAGCATTGTTTTCACCACTACTCCTGGAGAGTGCCCGGCCTGAGTAGTTAATCTCCAACCCCACTCAAACACACCAGAACCAGTCTGACAGAAGGTAACTCTCCAGGAGTTGGGTTGGAGACCTCTGTTCTAGATCTATATGGCCCTAAGATGTGGCAGCAATTTTGAACATATTTGGATCATTGTGATAAAAAAGTGGTATAAAAGCAATAACATAACAGCAGAGTTTTCAGAACTTTGAGGTGTGGGAAGGCTCTGTGAGCATCCCATTTTTATATACAACAATATACTACACCTTTTTACCACAGTGTAGAGCAGACCAAAATAAACATAACAAAATCTTGCTCTAGCCAGACAAGCAAAGTTGGCAACTAGAGTCCACTCTACGCTCCAAGGAAGTTGTTACTTTTACCATCTTGACTCATGACCTTTCCTAGCTCTGCTGACTCCACCTTGGTGTTCTGCATCACCACCAGTTTCACCATGGTTACTGGGTCCACCGAAGTCCCCTGCTTTGCCAGAATTCTAGGGAATTCCAGCTCTGCTGGTTCTACAGAGGGCTTCTTTTCTGCTGGCTCCTCCATGGGGGTCTTCCTCTTCACTGTGGTCCTTTCCTCCGTTGGCTCCTCCTTGGGGGTCTCCAGGTTTGCTGTGTTTGCAGGAAGAATGGGACAAAATTACACCTGAAACACTTCATCACTTGGTGGCTTCATTCCCTAAACGTCTTTTAAGTGTTGTGAAAAGGAATGGCAACATTACAAAGTGGTAAATGCTTTACTGTCCCAACTTTTTTTGGAATGTGTTGCAGGTCTGAATGACAAGAAAGGATGTATATTTACAAATGACATGAAGTTGACCTGACAAATCATGAAATATTTTGTGTTCATATTGTCTGCAATGACATACAAGTCAAAGTAAATTTAGAAATCACTACATTCTTTTTTTATTTGCGTTTTCCATACTGTCCCAACTTTTTCTGATTTGGGGTTGTAGCTTAGTTCATGTATTTTTAGTAAGATAGCAAATAAACTCTTGTTTTATTTATAAAACTTTGCCCAGATCGCGTTACCTATGCTCATAACTGTCATAAAGTTACTTAAATAATTCTGTATTATTATATTGTGGCCACGAAAATAAACAGAATTTCTCAGATATACTGAAACTTAACGACTCGCTGGATGATTGTTAAATAAGGTATAAGTTGGACGTTTTGATTAATATCAATTGATCATATCAATATCGAATCTTAAGATTCCCTAAAGCTGAAATTCTAAATAAAAGCTTAAACCAATTAGCTAATCTTTTACAGAAATGATGGAGAAAAACAGCAGTCAAATTTGATGTGAAAATTCATAACCAGAAAACATATTGTTGTATCTTGCCTATTTTTAACCAGAAGAAATAGTGTAGATACAGAGAAACAGAGTTGTTTGTGTTAGTGTATGGTTATGACATGGCAATGCGTTTTGAATGAATGAAATAGCAACTTTAGTTGTTTAGAAGAAATGAACTGCAGTAAATGATAAATTGTCTGTTGAGACAAAATAAGTCACTCCAAAAGCGCAAAAGAGACAAATGAGCGGATTCCTCATTCGCGTCTCTATAAGGCCTTTCATAGTTTTGATTTTTCATTGCGTGTTCCAATGGGAAATTACTAAACTATGCTAATCTCACTGGTTTTGAGAATATCAGATTAGCTACCTGTGTATTTCTCTGCCACTTTGATTCACAAAAAAAAAGTGAATTTATAAGACGCGGCGGCGCTCAGAAAGAGCTGCCAAAACGCGTTCTATGGGAGATTGATCTTGATCAAAAATAAATTGTGTGATGATAAATCCACTGTGTTTTGTCTGTGAAGTTAGACAGAAAAATAGCCTACTGAGTTGTTATTTTCATAATTAATCTGAAGATTAATTTATCTCGCTCTAAATTTGAGATCGACAGCGATACGAAAGAATCTAAATAGCTGCTTTTTGATGGTAGTGTGAAAGGCATTGATGTTACTGAATAACAGGACCTGCGTCCGAAATGACAGGTTCCCTGACGTCACCATAGTGACGCGTAACTCAGAAAGTGCGCAGGCTCCGTCCCCGTGCCATTTTGAGGCTGTTGTAAACAACAGCCTAGCAAGCTAAGCTAACTGAAACCAATGAGTAGCATTGGAGTTTAGGCAAAGCTAGTAGCATTGAAGGCTAGCGATTAACACGTAGAATTTTGTAGTCTGTGAGTTCAGATGCGGTGTATGTTTGCAGTGTGTTTTTGAAGTGTTGATATGGTTTAACCCTTCACAGCTGAACTTTAACTCGCACTAAACTGTTTACATCATTTCCTTCTCTCTTTGGCATTCGCTCATTCTACCTCTAACTTCTCATGTGAAAGGACTTTAACAATACAAATTTAAATAAACCATTGATGTGCAAGGCAGCTGAGTTTCATAGGAAGTGAGATCAGCGATTTCACAGGTGGTTTTAATAAGCATTTGTGTTTAGGTTGTTTTGTTTTGTTTTGTTTTATATTTAGCCGGTATTAGTTTCATAACTATTGGGGTTTATTATAAATTAATGCTGGGTCTTAGCCTCATTGCTGTGATAGGAAGCTAATTAATTTAATTATAATTGCGCTCATGATTTTAATTTCATCTGCAACCCATTAGAGCTTGTATTACTCTGCTTCAATACTTACGGATTATTATAATCACAGGTGTTCTTCTAATGTTAATGACAAACATCGTTAAGTTAGATCTGTAACTATCAATCATTGCTCTGAAATTTTAATTCCAGCATTGGCTAATAAGGGTCTGAGCGTCCCTAACTCAAGGATACCTTATTGATTAATTTAATCCTAATCAAGCCTATCAAATTTAAATGATAACATCATAAATTTTGAATTAGAAACTACCATTTCTAATTTGAAATTCTAATTTCAGTTGCAATTGAGCTTTGGTTCCAACCTATTTGGTCTCTCTCTGTCCGTTATTTAATTAACTCAGCTAAAAAAAATTTTTTATAGGTTTTTCCCTTTTCTTAGGCCTGATAGGAGATAGGGCTCCCCCTAGTGCTTGGTTAGTGAGGTGAAATTGCCTCCAGTGTGAGTTACTGCAAGCGGAGTCACCCGTTCCGACTGGACCTGGTGCAGGCTGGAAAACCCGGATACTTCCATCCTAGTGTTGCAAAGTGACGGCCCGCAGCAGGCTAGCAATCGGGTATCGGAGGAGGCGTCAACGGCTGTCTGGGCGAAGGTGCGGATATACCACCCCGGCTAAACTATTGACGAAGTACGTCGAACTTCGGGTTCACGCTGACGGATAGATACCGGGATCTAGCCCCGCCCCTCTTCAGGCCAGCAGTCATTTGACATACCTCACCCGAGTCCCAGCCCAGTTGTGCCAAAAGCCACAGCTGTCTAAGATGCTCACGGCAGTACGGTGGGGGCGGAGTGTTCGGCAAGACCTTTACAGGAGCTCACCTGGTGCGCTCGGGCGGTGGGCCTTGCTGCTGAATGCCACTGGAGCAATTTACATTCCTCACAAAGCCTAGAGTATAAGAACTTTCTAATTAGGAAAACCTTCTAAGTAGCAAACCTCCAAAAGGAAAAATTAAGGTTTTCTTAATGCTTAGGCCAGTGTGTTTATCCTACTAAAATTAGAAAAGCCAAACCCCTAGGTGCACCGACTCAACAGTGCCTCCGCACTGCCACCTTTGTTACTAATTCTGACATTGGGAGTAAAATCCTCACTCTTCCTGCTGCTATCTTCTAATTTGACTACTGCTACTGTTGCTGAGATTTTTGCCTGTGGGAAGATTACGAGTGGAGAACTTTAGCAATTGAAACAGGTATTTGTGGAACTTGAGAACGACATGTCAAAATTGTTTTCCATTTATCTTCCTCTTTTGTGAAATCCTACACCGCCAGGTTAAACCTGTTAACCAGCACCCCCCATATTGGGAATCACAGCTGAAAATGACTAACTAACTTAAAATGGTAACAGCTCCTGACTTCAGTGTGCCACACACACAATTTTGGTGTCTTTGGAAAGAAGACCCTTTGGGCTTTACTATCCATCATCCAGAGTTGATAATGCTCAAAAATATAAAAAGTTATAGACACTGAAGTGCCTTGATAAAAATTGTACCACACTGAATTTTTTTTTTTTATTTCATATAAAAATACATGAAATCAGTCCTGGAGCAATCCAGAAAAGTAATGGGTTGAAAGTCACATGTCTCATGAGTTTATATTTCAAATCTGAAGAAGATATCATGAAAAATAAAATTCCTGCAGCCATTTTTCTAGTCCCCCCCCCCCTCTGTTTGAAGAAAAATATTTACCAAATTATTGAAGGGTTCTACTACAAACTATTTAGTCATTATACATGCCACTGCAGTTTTTCAATTATAAAACAGTAGACAGAATCGTAGACATCGTATAAGTGATTTATTTGAGCACTAAAAAAATACAATAATAATTTTTGAGTGAAAAAAAAACAATAATAATAAAAAAAATAACTTAAGTACATACTGATTTCCTGACATACAGATGCTCCTGCTCATACATTAGTAATCACTTGCTGACGATCATTCATACAGATGCTAATCATACAGATGGCCGCCCAATATAGTCAATAATCACATTATAATGGCCTTTTATATAGACTGCATTCACACTGATATCTGTGAAGAGTCAGTAATTACATGCTGATTATCAGCCATATAGATGTTAATCATACAGCTACAGGCACATTACCCACAAAACACGCACACATATATGAAAACTGTTGAAGAAGAAAAAAAAGAAAGTTATTTGTGCTAAAAAGATCGCTAAGTTACGCCCCAATCAGATGACAGGTGCGTCACACGCCGTTGCGAGGGAGCGCCAGAATTCAAATAAACAATCTTCCGTGTATCTTTGACTTTTTTTTTGATGATTTCATTCTGTTTGGGACATTGCCTGCTACAAAATCATGCTGGTTTTTTACCACCAAGACGCTGTTTTTGAGCGTAATTTGTTCCATAACGGACACAAACAATAACTCTCCCTGAAGAGATGAGACGTAAACAAATGAATAACGATCCAAATTACAACGTTGTTGTTTCTTTGGACTAAAAGTGCTCGATGGAATGTTGTTCCGTGGACACTTATCTCTGAAACTAAACCAGGATTTACAGCAGTGGATACGTTTGAGAGTCGTTATCAGGATGAATCTGGTATGTACTGCGTTTTTTTATACATGTTTTGATGTGTACTGCTTACACAAATTTAGCAAATACATTCCTTAGAAGCTTTCTATCGAAAAACAGCTATCTGTCGTCGATGCTAGAGGCTTAGACCTTCAAAATGATATATAGTTTGTCAAGATTAATTTTGTCCTGTTTTACTTTATCTGTTTGAAAACAATGACGTGTGCAAACAAAGAGCTTTCAGTGCGCGCGGCGTCCTGGTGCATGTTAACAGGTTTAAAGCAGGTCAACAGAAGAAAGGCGCCGGAAAACTCCAAGCACGCGAACACTCTAATTAGCTTGTGGTGTCAATTTTGTCATTAACGGGACCAGTGCTGTCATTGTTATTGTTTTCCTTCACCCCGGAGAAAACTAATCGCAATCACAGGCTTACAAAAAAAAATCCCATTTACAAATCCTCTGATTAGAAGCAACCTTCTTCTTCTCTTTACCTGTTGTCTAGCTGTGATACCTGTGTGTGGTTCAAGGTTCAACGTTCTCAAGGTTCTTTATTATTTGTCACATACACAATCATACAGGGTATAATCAGTAGTGAAATGTAGGTCAGGACAGGTCCGCTCAATGGACAGTGCAAAAAAAATAAATAAAAATGAAACATAACACAAGAGAATATACAAGTATATAAATATAGGTGAGAGTAAGATAAAAAAAAAGAGTAAAATGTGCAATGAAATAAAATAAAATGTGTAATACAGTCTACTGTGGATTTAATACATATTAATATAAACAGGGATGTGCAAGAGGAATGTGCAAAACAGGTTGTACAGGGTATGTACACATAGCAGCAATGCGGCTGATGGAGAATAATGAATGTTTTTACAGTTTATTAAATTGAGTCCTGTAGATGTTATGAGACTGAGTTTAGGAGCCTGATGGCCTGAGGGAAGAAGCTCCTCCTCAGTCTCTCAGTTTTTGCCATCATGCTCCTGAAGTGCTTGCTAGATGGCAGTGTGATGAAAAGACGGTTACCGGGGTGATTTGAGTCCTTGATTATTTTTGCAGCTCTGCTTTTGCAGCGTTTGAGGTAGATGTCCTGCAGAGAGGGAAGGGCAGACCCTGAGATACGCTCAGCTAAGCGCACGACTCTCTGCAGAGCTTTGCAGTCCTGATTTGTGGCGTTACTATACCACACTGAGATGCACTGAGTCAATACAATTTCTATGGCCCCTGAATAGAAAGTTTTCAGGATTGCTGGTGAGACCCTGAATTTCCTCAGCTGTCGCAGATGGTAAAGTCTTTGCCTGGCTTTCTTGACCCGTGTTTGAATGTGTGCAGTCCAAGTCAGGTCCTCGGAGATGTTTACACCGAGGTACTTGAAGCTGCTCACCCTCTCCACAGGGGTCCCACTGATCATAAGAGGAGTGTAGGGTCGCTGCTGTCTCTTCCTGAAGTCTACAATCAGCTCTTTAGTTTTGCTCACGTTCAGAGAGAGACAGTTGTCCTGGCACCATGATGTAAGTTTCTCTACCTCACCCAAGTATGCAGTCTCATCATTGTTGGAAATGAGGCCCAGAACCACAGTATCATCAGCAAATTTAACAATAGAAGTGGAGCTGTGAGAGGACACACAGTCGTGTGTGTAGAGAGAGTAGAGCAGGGGACTCAGGACACAGCCCTGCGGGGCTCCTACATTCAGGGTGATGGAGTTGGAGGTGTACTGGCCCATTTCCACCACTTGTGGTCTGCCGGTGAGAAAGTCTTGAATCCAGTCACAGAGTGAAGCGTTTAGGCCGAGGTCTGAGAGTTTGACAGCTAGCTTGGTGGGGACTATAGTGTTGAAAGCTGAGCTATAGTCAATGAATAGCAGTCTGACATAGTTGCCATTTTTGCTGTCAATATGTGTGAGGGAAGAGTGCAGTACCTGAGAGATGGCAACATCAGTAGACCTATTTGGGCGATAGGCAAACTGGAGAGGGTACAAAGTAGCAGGGATGGAGGAGCATATGTGTGTAACGTTGAAACGTAATATTAATATATAATTTAAAGGGAAACAGGTCAATTTAGCTCAAAGGGAATCATTAATGATTGTATAGGGAATTTGAACAGATTCACTGTTTCACGGCGATTCACTGAACAAGCCGTATAACAAACTGCACTGGATACTAAAATCCAAAATATAGTGAAAACACTATTAAATAGCACAGTAGCACAAATCGGCAGATTAAGACATTAACTTATGAGCACAAAACACAAGATACTTCTCTTTTCAATATAAACAAGGCTTTATTTGATCAATCTAAGACATTAAACTAATCTAACACATGAACACACGCATTCACACATTCACACGTTGCAGAAGAGAGAAAGTAAGGAAAGATGAGTTTAAGAGAATGAAAATATGAAATCCCAAGTTTATAGCAATATGTGCAATTGCATAGACCTTAACAACCATCAATCACTTATTTAAACCTCGCTTTGAGTTTCTCAATAAGTCTAAAATTTGTGTTAAATGCACCAATTCAGCTAAAAGTCTGGAGTTGTTTTACTTGCTTTGCCTTTGTGTTACGGGATTCCCTTCTGTCATCTTCATTGCAGGAAAGGGGGTTTCCCAGGTTGCTGGTTGGTTGGCTGACAGTTCAGTGGTCTTTCGTAGTGACGTCTTGGGCGTTGGCTGACGAATGGTCCGAGTCCGTTGCTAGTTGAAGTTTGAAGCGGGTGCCGTCGGTGCTGGACTTTGCGGCAAACTTAACTTTTGAACACGAAACTCAACGGAAAGAAATGAAACTAAAATAAAAGAATACACGGATGTAAAGAGACTAGGTGGTATTTCTTCTCATCATGGTCACAACTGGCCGCTAGGCCAGAGCACATGGCGCTCAAAGAGCAGCGTCAACACGTGTGGCAAAAGAGAAGAGTTTTAGAGAGGACAAAGAGCATTTTAAGAAGAGTAAGAGATTTTAAGAGAGCATTTTAAGAGTAAGAGAATTTTAAGAGCAAGAGATTTTTAAGAGCAAGAGGACGTTTGAGGGTGTCCTGAGGTTTTAAACTCTGCTTGTGGACACCTCCTAATGCTTGTCTTGACCAATTAGATACTGTTCTGGCTCGGGGTGTTGCTTTGTTTCTGCCCCCAATCATAAATCATGTTATGTTATCTGGTCCGAATTTTCCAGGCTCTTGCAAAGTATACTTTTTGGATGTGATCTTATAACAAGACTATGATACATTTGACAAAGAATTGATTGGAAGAAACGTTTAAAGCATGATTTTTCACACTCACACATACCAAACATGAATATTAATCCTTCAGCTATTCAATAATGATTAAAAAGACATACATAATATTTGATTGAAACATGATAGTCTAACTGTGTGGGTTACATACATGATATGGTTATTTCTATGCAGAGAAATAATTCCTAAGTCCCTTTAAGATGATTTTTGTAGCATATGGAGAAGAGTCTCTGTGACAAAGGAATTCCAGTGTGGTCCTTTGTCTTGTGTGGGGGTAGTCCATCTAAACAAGTCTGTTTCTGTGGTTTTCCAGCGTGGAACCCATGTGATGGTCATCTGGTGACCATTAATCTTGATTACTTGCCCCAAATTTGACAGTCTCCTTAATGAATTGGAATTATCAATAAGTGTTCTTTTGTTTTAATGTTGCAAGCCGTTCTGTGAATGAGTTGGTTAGTTTGCTTGCTTCAGACGGGCTGAGCTAGGAATCTGATTTATGACGTTTCCTTGGTCTCTCTCTGGAATGTTAGCTCCTCAGGTTTCAATGTTCTGATCGCATCTGAAATTTTGTCTGAGTTAGTCTCTGATATTCTACATATCCCCCCTTGATTGGCGATGTGTCGAGTTGGAGACATCGGCAAGCACTGGGAAAACAAGGGCAGAAGAAGCAGACAAAAACACAGCAAACAACAAGACAACACTTCCATGACCATTACTGTACTGGTGCAGGGCATCAGGTTATTTAGGTACAGGCGGTTATTTGAATTAGTCAATATAGTTTAGTAAATTGAATAGTTCAATTTGGAAATTGTTGTTCTAATTCGGTTCAATACTCCGATTCTTCGATCAAGTTTTGTGATTAAATTTGTTTGTTCCTTTTTAGTTGTCTTAACTTAATGTTCACCTTTAGTTTCTGATGACATCATTTGTGGTGAAATGAATTGACCTATCGTGCGTGGAGCTCTCTGGCTTCCATTCAGTTTAGAGTGGCTTGCGGATATTAGGTGTGGCGAGTCAATCCTAATATCAGACCTTTGACCCTTGCAGGGTGTCTAGGTGTTTCACCTACTAGAGAAAGAGGGTAAGGAAAAGGATAGGTAAAAGAAGAACAAAACAAAACAAAGCTGCTGTGGGTTTTCCTAGCATGGTTTGCAACTACTGTTGAGCTAGGATGTCATGTGCAGCTAGGGAGTCATGTACCTTAACTTAGTGTCAGGTGTTCTACCTATTGTGACGATAGCTGCATGTTTCTTCATGGTGGTGTATGTAACTTTGTTACGCTAAAATTTAGATATTCTACTTGTGGGAAGAATATGTTTGTTGAGTGTGTTATCAGTAGATGTGGTTACCTCTGGGTGTAAGTAACTTTGTGTGTGTTAATGGTGTAGTGTAGGTGTGTAGGTGTGGTCAGATCTGTTTCAGTCTGTGTTGTCTCCCCCCTTTTCGGGTATGTCAGTGAAGACGGGCTCTCTGCATCCTTGGCTTGGATGAGGGCGTGTCCCTGATCTAATGGGGGTCAGTCCAGAGAGGCAGGAAGTTCTTTAGCAGACAGTCGGAGGTAGTTTGGCATGACTGTGTGAAGCTGGGATGCAAACTTCGTCTCCTATGTTGCATTTCTCTTGTGCTGCCTTCTGGATGTGGCAGACTTTCTGACCTTCTGTGCTTTGGTGGTTACTGTTGCACAGACAGGAATATGGTTCTTGAAGTTGGAGTTCATTTAGCAGTTTGCTAGTGAGTGATGAGTGAGTGAGGTGATGTTCTCTGGTACCTCAGTTTCATCAACGGCTGGCCATTAGAGACTTGCTCATTCTGGGTGGTTGTTGAACAGGTGCTCGTCATCTCTGATATAGTGGTGTACCATGTGATCACCGGCCTTCCGTTCTGTCGCTGGTCACAGCGAGCATGACACAATTTTGTAGTCATCCGTGTTCAGCTTATCTTGAAGGAACTTGTTCAGTTGTCTCATGACTTGTTCCATGTCTTCTGACGGTAAGCTGTATTGTTCTTGAGCATACTCAGCACTGTGCATGTCTGAGTGGTGCTGAGGTGGGTTTCGTT
>CM041809.1:5077505-5187505 GCA_023376895.1 Aspiorhynchus laticeps
TAAAACGTTCATACATTTATACATATGCAATCGAGGCCAGTGTTTACATTGCCGGTCTTATTTATCTAACTGGACACTGACGGCTGACCACTGACCGTCCAATCAAAGCGATCGCTTCCAGTCCATACAAATATATATACAGTATATATATATATATATATATAAATTGAGTATAAACAACAGTATAAACTGAGCTGGATTTAAATATTTACTTTTATTTTCCATTTGTTCTTAAAGTTCTTTATTCAGTGCACGTGATCGCCCATAAGAGTTTCCAGCCTAGAGCTGATCAGCAGGCTACAGACCAATCCCAGTGCTTACAGTAGGCTACTAGTAGTATTACAATGCTTTGGTAGGTTTACATTTGAATGTAAACCTGAATTTGAATCCTTGCACCTAATAGATGAAAACGATTACATTTTATCAACATTTTGTATAAGTGCTAAAAATGTGTCTTGAGCTATGAATGCTAGCCTGACTACGTCAGACTTCGTACTTCAGCTCAATTTCAATTCGCTTCTGTACTCAGTCTGATATAGCAAACCAGATGAACTACACTAGCCTGTCACCGGCTGGAGAGAGCAGACGCTTGCAGTCGAGGAGGAATTAAAAGAGGAGACGTCGAGTCAGACACTTTCTGCTCCGGATAGTGACGCTCTCACGGTGTGTGCATGCTCTTAGTCTTATCACAGATAAAGTGAATTAAATGCAATATCTTTCAAATACACAAACATTTTTATGAGCAACAGAAACACTTTTTATATAGGCTGCTTAATACAGCCATCTGTTCAAGAATAAACTTCAGCATAAACATATAGGCTACTAAAAACCAATAACGTGGGGGTATATTATACTTTTATCAGTGTTTTTGATAAAAAATGACTCAAGATAACAGTGTGACTACACTAAAAAAGCTTTTACTGTTATAAAATCATAGGTTTGTGAACATTATTGGAATTTAATTGTTAGAATAAGCACGCAACACACGTCGTGCTCTTCATCACAGAATCTGACCAATGAGAATAAAGTGTGTCGTCATCCAGGATCTTGCAGACGATTTTGAGCAGCTGCAGCGCCTGACCTCGGCGGCTGGTCTCGTTTTGCTCTCGCGGTCATAGACATATAATATACCTAGACGCCTTTGAGCCGTTGCTGCGATACGTCAACGCGTCCGCCATGTTTGAGAGGGCAAGACTGCGTTAAAAACAATGGAGTTAAACGGGGGCGCTGCGGTTTTTTCGAGATAAAAACACGACAACGTTTACATTTATCAACCGATTTCAGTGGTTTGTGATCTACATTAAAAATAACTCTGCATCCGGTTATTTAGTTAGGCTTGGAAAATTATTAATTTTCTTAAGAAATTGTGAAAGCTCACACTTACACTCGTGTTGATTTGGTTGATTTTTTCGGTTAACAATTCTAATATTAATGCAGTATAACTGTGACATATACATGTAATGTAAATTTAATGTACATTAAATGAAATTAAGTTGCTTTCTCTGTCTTCAACCCCAACATTTTAGCTTGTATTGTGCCTCAGGTCAGAACACAGCTCATTCCTTTGAAATAATGCGAATACAAAAGTGACACACTGGTAGTCTGCTTTTTATTTTCATAGCACTCTATACAGATATAAACTCCACAACAAACAATAACAAATGTAACTGATAATGAATGAATAAATTAATAACATTACATGAATAATAGCAAGTAGAATATGTAATATCAAGGGTGGAATAATACAGAATAGACAATAATGAAGAATAAATTAATATTAAATTAAATAATCGTGAAAAGTGCAGTTTTAAAATGGTATTTGTGTAATAATTATTAAACAAAGACACAACTAATGACAAGCCAAAAATTTTGGTCATGAATTCCAAATTGTGTTTAATTAATTAGCTCCTTGAGTATAATATATATATATATAATATATTAGTTGTGACGTCAAAACCTGACTAATGAAGACTAATTCTCCACTGCTTCCCTCAAAATTTTCCTATATTTTATAATGGGGTAAATGAGTCAAATTAAAATTGAGTAAAATAATGTAAACAACTCGACAAAGCTTGACATTTTGCTCTACAATGCAAATTACACACACCCATGCAGAAAACACACATTTTGAAACAGTTCTTTATTTTTAAATATATGTTACTACATAGGAATATACTACATAATAATCATTATTACAACATAAAGAGCAATAATTAACAAATAATCTTGTCATGATATTGCAGCTGCACTCATTAATGAGTTCCTGTGTTTCTCAGTTCTAGGCTATTTACATTATGCAGTTTTTGTGTAAATGCACATATAGTACATGATCAGCATTAAACAGCCTGTGTAAGTCATTTTAAATGCAGTCTATAGTATTGTGATTGACTGAAGAAACTGGTTATATTTAAATATTTGACAAAAACGACAGAAACATTTAATAAGGTAATTATATTGTTATAAAAATGACCCTTACAAAGGTTAAAAATGCTCCTGTAAGTGTGTTCCGGGGAGAGAGAGTGGTTTGAATATGATCAGGGTCATTCTGGTCATTCATTCAGGGCTGTTCTGTGTTTTAACTACAAATACAACATTAGACTGGAGGAACAGGCTTTCTTCAGCTCTCCTTAAGGCTTGCGTTGTCCTTTTTGCAGTTGGCTAAAAAATAAAAAATATAATCAGTCCACAGTTTTATGATAAGCTATGAAATCCTTAGAATCTAGTTATGATAAACTTACTCTTTGTAAATGAGCAGTGAAATTAAAGAGAGATGCTTTAGCTCCATCCCTATCCTGACAGTCTGACAAGTCTTGTCAAAGTGCTTACTGTACATATTGTGCTCATAACACAATTTAGTTTATGATATGAACTACAATACAAGTTAAAACTTAATAAAAATGTATTTAAACTTTGATTTCTTATAAAGTCTCAGCTAGCGATATCGCTGATGGCTAATTAAGCTGTCAGCATAATGCTAAAAATGACCAAACAACATCCAGAAACAACTGTTCAGTCTTACCTGTGAAAGATAATACCCCGAGATCTGTTTTTATTGATGTGTGACGGTCTGTAGATGCCCAAGCTGCCGACGAGTCAGGTATGTTTTCGTCTGTCCCGATGTGAGAGTTATGGAGAGTTGCCCGCACCAATATGGCGGCGCCGTTAACGTGCGGTCGAGCGGCCAAAGAGGCGTCTAGGTATTTATGACTATGATCTCCAACCTCTAGATGTGGATCCAACCCCGCCCCATGGATATTTGTTCTGCAGTGAGGGGCTACTGGCTCAGTGGGGCTTTAGATTTTCTGAACCGCCAAGCGCCTCCTGCAGGACAAAAGCGCATCATCCCATAGGAAACCGTTATTAGCCAGTAACATCGGTCATGCCACGCGTTGCAGTTCTTTGGTCCAATCACAACTCTTCTCTCAAACTTTTCCACGTTGCAATATATTAAAGGTGGGAGCCTGTCAAATTCGAGCATAGCCTACACATTCTACAGTTACAAATTGCACTAACGAGTAGCAACTTTTTAGTCTGAAGTAGCCTATACAAAAAAGTGCAATGTCCTCGAGCCATTCCTCTACAGGAGTTCCTAGATGGGAATATCGCGTCCGCTTTGTCCTGTGTTTTCTGGGTTTAGTTCTGTCGGTTTACGCGCTACATGTCGAACTGTCCCGGGAGAACGATCCCGAATATCGCGCGATGTGCGACCTGGGCCATTCCGTGAGCTGCTCTAAAGTCTTCACATCCAGGTAATGCGTTCATTTCAGTTCTGGCGGTTTCAATGCATTAATCACTTAGACCATGGGGTAGGAAACGTCGGTCCTGGAGTGCCGATGTCCTACAGAGTTTAGCGCCAACCCTGAAAAAACCCCTCACCTGCCTGTAGCCCTAGTGCTTCTGAAGATCTGATTAGCTTGTTCAGTTTGATTAGGGTTAGAGCTAAACTCTACAGGACAGCGGCACTCCAGGACTAACTTTGCCTACCCCTGACCTAGACAATATTCTAAGCAAGACACCCCAGGTGAATAGACTAAAAATTAACAGATATACATTACGAATCGCAAGCTTTTTTTTGTATTACAAGTTTTCTGAATTGTTTAAATAAGCAAATTATGCATTATCTTATTAAATAGGCTATGCACTACTTAGCATACATTTCTAGAACAGAATTCTGAACATTGTAAATCCAAGTTGAGAATTTTTTTTAATGTCAAGCAAGCCTAAATCTTAAAATTGACCAGTGCATGAAAAAACGTTAGTCTTTGCCAATAAGTTTTGTCATATGCAACCTGCAAATAGTTAATATTTGCATGCAAAAAACAAAAACAAACAAACAAACCAAAAAAAAAAAACATTCATTATCAACTGATGGATTGGTGGAACTTTGCTCTTTCTCAGATGGGGACGTGGATTTGGGCTCGTCCAGATTTTTACTTCCAAAGACAGCCTGTTAAACCAGCCGAACAGTGTATTGGGAATAATTTTCTATGCATTACAGCTGGGTTTAGGTAAGTGCTGTTAGGCAATTAATGGTTCATACTGGGTACCCAAAAGCTATTTCACCAATAATATCAAAGCAAGTGTCATCTGCAAATACATTTTAATCAACAGGTCAGCTGGTGTCCAGCAGAGCAGCGTTCTTCCTTGTCATGTTCTCCTGGGTGTCAGTGGCTGGATCTGTATATCTGGCTGTTATTCTGGCATTCATCTTGGGTGATTTCTGCGTGGTCTGCGTCTCAACCTACATCATAAACTTTGCTCTCCTCTACACAAACCTAAAGAGAAGGACCGGACTGGAGGGCCGTCTGAAGAGAGGGAAGAGCGAATGAAACTGATTTTTTTGGAAGATATCTGGGATTAAGCTGCCTCTAACTTCTGGGGGAAGAAAGAGAGGAACATGCATAAAATAAATGTTTACAGATAAACGTTTATTACTGGAAATCCTGGCACTTTGCAGGCTGGTCTTCATAAAAATACTAACAATAATCTGGACTTCACATGTTTATGGACACAAATAGGGGAGGAAGCCTCAGTTTTACAGAATCATACAGAAACTGTATGATGCTTATGATCATGTTTTTTGCATCCAGGTCAGATTGTTACATGTACAAGTAGCGTAATGTGAAACCAAATTCTTATAAAATATTGATTAAAGCTCTGTGTAATGAATAAAGTCAGATTTTCCATTAAATCCTGTTTGATTGTGTGCTCATGTCAAGTGTATGAACTTTTAAATATATAATTTTGCCCTAATGCTGCTGCCTATAGAGATACATATATAATTTTCAACATCAGGTCCACTTTGTGACCCCCTCCAAAAAAAAAAAAAAAAAATATGCTAAAATAAAAAGTAATAAATAATAGAATAAAAAAGTAATATAATAAATAAAATAATTGTATTCAAATCTAAAATTATAATAATAAATATATAAATAAATAGTTTATTTTCATTCTTGTTTATATAATTTGAGATGTACGTGTGTGAATTTGTGTATAATAAATACATAATACCTCACAATACCTTTTGTATTTGCTGTCCGAATGGCGACATCTTCTGGACAGAATATGCCATGTGCTTACAGTATGATTTTTGGCTATGGTGCTCTTTAGTAAATCATTTAACTTGTTCATTTCTCAGTTATCATTGTATTGCATTGCATTCTATGTTTCGAAACTACGTTGTTTTGATCATAAACCTAAGCATTTAAATTTCATTTTACTAAATATTATTGGATGATATAGAGTGACAACTGATATTTATATGATTGTTATGTAGTCTGATATTCTGATATAAAAATCTCATTGGTTTACATTACAAGCTATCAGAATTTCATCTTAACTTTTGGCCATATAAATATCAGCATCTGCACCATTTATCAAAATGGATAAAATAAAACAGATCTCTTTTCTCATGCAAAAGTATGAGTTCCATTTCCTGGTGTATTAAATATGATACAAAACATAAAATACATATGCATTTTTTGTTTGTTTAGCTCTAATCTAAAGTTTTAATAAACTTTCCAATAAAAAAAAAAATAGATTTTTCTGACTAGTATTTCATATGTTACAGGGTTAATGTATTAGGGGTTTGTTGCTGAATAAACATAGGCACTCACGCACACACACTTACTTCAGTTTAGGTATGATTTATTTGAATGCTTGAATCAAAGCAACAACACAAGGCTCATTCATCTTCAGTTCTATGAATTTATTGAAGTGTCACTGCATAGCAATGTCTTTTACACTGTAGTTTACTGAGTTCTTCGTTATTTTGTAAATGTGTTTGATTTTAGATCCACTCGCGGTTATAGCAGGTGTAAGGGTAACCAGAAATTAACAACCATTAATCTGAAGGACGGGGTCGGGTGGGGTGCTGTAAACCATTAGGCTAAAACTCATTTAATTGGAGAGAATAACGACTCCGCCCTCCTGCTGTCACTCACTGTGTCACACCCCCCACCACACAACAGGTGTGTTCGACTTGAAGAAGCGCTGCGCAGAATAACCAGTGTATGACATCAAAGAACCGCGAGAGCGATAAGAGAGCAGATGGATCCTATGCTTATGAATCGCTCTCGCGGTACTTTGATGTCATACACTGATCATTCTGTGCAAGGCGGCTTCAAGTCGAACACACCTTCAATGGTTTAGCACCCTGACCCGACGGTCCTTCAGATTAATGGTTGTTAATCACTCGTTACACCTGCTATAAACCAGGGGCTATATATATATATTATAAAAAATGAAGCAAAAAAAAAATATTTGACTAATAGGGGTAGCCTACTAAAAGTGCAGTATTCCACTGTATTGCATAGATAGATATTACTGAATAAGCCAAATACAGGTCTTCATGATCTCTCTCTCTCTCTCTCTCTCTCTCTCTCTCTCTCTCTCACACACACACACACACACACACACACACACACACACACCTGTTTACTGTAGTGTACACAAAATTTTACTGTTTGCATTTCAAGTACAACCATCTACCCTTAGCTCAAGTATGCAAACCTCTTTGCCACATGCACTGGAAAATGTATTACATTGAAAGTCAAAATTTCAAATGAAAATGGCAACATGAGCGTTTTATAAAATATGCGTTCATATGTGCTTCATTTCACCGCGGTCAAGCCAGTTCAGAAAAACACGGTCAAGCCAGCCGCGATTGACACCTTAGTGCGCGCGTATTACTATGATTACGGTAATGGACCAACACAGAGGGAACGCGCATTCAGAGCGCTTTTCATTCTAGACGCCCAGAACTGAGATATAATTACATTTTTCGTTTTTTTTGTTTGTTTGTTTTTTTAAACATCTGCTTTAATATTCGTGTTATTTATTGGTGTCTGACGTTTCTGTATTAGGCCTACTATATTCTTCTACATCCATTTCATTGTAAGATTCGTAGAAAAGGAGATATGGGACATTAATCGATTTAGAAGGGTATTAAGACCCCGTTTCTAACAAGTACAATAAATGAACGGTCAGTTCTTATAGAAGACATCCCATACTATATGCACACCTCATATAAAACCATTTTACTGCAGAGTTTTCGAGATATAGGACATTATTTGGTGTAGAGGGCTATAAAGACCTCATTTCTAATAAGTAGAAAAAAACAAATAGTCAATTCTTATACGGGACATCCCATACAATATGCACACTTCGTATGAAACCATTTTACTGCAGCATTTTCAAGAAATGGGACATTATCACATTTTAGAGGGGTACAAAGACCCCATTTCTAATAAGTACAAGAAATGAATGGTCAGTTCTTATATGGGACGTCCCATACTATATGCACACCTCATATGAAACCATTTTACTGCAGCGTTTTCGAGATATGTAACATTATTCGATTTAGAGAGTGTGATGGCCCATGATGTGGCCACACATTAGAGAACGGTAATGTGTGCTTGCGGGCGTACACTTACACGCACCCACACATGTCAATGCAGACATTCTTATTTCCATATTGATTGAGTTACATCCGACTGATAACAAATCTTTAAATCATATCTTTAATTTTGTATTTCAAATAAGACGCAAAACTCTGTTTATCTGTTATCTCAACACTTTATTAAATCACAGTACATGGTAACTAATTGGATTGCACACAATCTAGTTTACTGTTCTGTGTATTTTGTTTGTTAAAACCATTTTCTTTGAGTTGAGGTTACCGTGCAGTGGGCTCTGTGGTGATTTGTGGAGGTTCTCGAGCTTTCGGCGTTGGGTCCCGGTATCTAAAGGATCGTTGTGCTGCTTCCACCGCTATTTAGTTCTGCTGGCCGGTACCAACAGACAGATGAAGCAGAGGGAGAACCAATATTGTTTAATTCTAAGACTGCTTGTTTAATTCTTTATTTTTTAATTGTATTTTGGTTGGTTTCATTTAAGATTTATATTTAATCGTTGTTTCAAGTATTTAAGTAATTTGTTGTTTGTTATTGTTGTACTCCGTAGTTTGTGGTTTCTTGTTTCTCCCTCTTGTGTGTAATGTGGACTAGTCCAATTGTATAAATGTGGTCCTGTTGTGTCATTTGGAGTCAGTTCAGTTTGGTTAGCACAAGTTTTAGTTTAGTTGTGTTTTGTTGACCATTTCTTTAATAGGCCTAGTTATTTGATTGTTGTGAATTTAGTTTTTTTTCCTTTTCAAATCTGAACCTTTTTGTTTGATTTATTAAAATAATAAATTTTTTGGAAACTTATTTTCTCATGCCTCCTTTTGCTTTGGCTCGGTCCCTCACAGAGAGCTATAAAGACCTAATTTCTAATAAGTACAAGAAATGAATGGTCAGTTCTTATATAGGACGTCCCATACTATATGCACACCTCATATGAAACCATTTTACTGCAGCATTTTTGAGAAATGGGACATTAATACATTTTAGAGAGTTATAAAGACCTAATTTCTAATAAGTACAAGAAATGAATGGTCAGTTCTTATATGGGACATCCCATACTATATGCACACCTCATATGAAACCATTTTACTGCAGCGTTTTCAAGATATGGGACATTATTCGATTTAGAGGGGTATACAGACACCATTTCTTTTAAGTAGAAAAAAACAGTCAAGTCTTTTACGAGACGTCCCATGCTACATGCACACCTCATATTAATAATTTTTACTACACCGTAGAAATGTTGCATTATTCTACTTCAGAGGGCTTCTAATAAGTTGAAGAAAAAAATGATCAGTTCATATATAAGACGTCTCATGCTATCTACATACCTCATATGAAACCTTTTTACTGCAGCGTTTTACTGCAGAGTAATGTGCTATTGTGCCATTCATTTCAGAGTCCCGAAAACACCCCATTTCTAATAAGAAGAAATGGACGATCAGTTCTTATATGGGACATCCCATATTCTATGCACACCTCATATGAAAACAGCTTGCTGTAGAATTTTAGAGATATGTAATATTATTACACTTTAGAGGGCTACAAAGATCTAATTTTTGGCTAAGTAGAGTGGTCAGTTCTTATATGAAGCTATTTTGCTGAGACATTCTAGAGAAATGTACCATTATAACATTGGAAATATACCATTACCACAAAAACAGTTGATTCTCATAAGTAATTTCCCATCTTCTATACATACATCAGAGGAAAACATTTTACTGTATCCTTTTTAAAGTGCATGCTATTATTTCAATTATAGAATTATAAAACTGTACATTTATGCTTTCTAATAAGTACAAAAAAATCAACAACCAATTCTTATAATGGACCTCCCATACTATCTGCAACCTTTATATTAAAAACATTTTACTGTAGCAATTTGGAGTTCAAAGTCAAGAAAATTCACAGACATTGCACAATTTTTCCAGTATTGAAAACTAGAAATATTATTTCAAATAAGTAAAAAAAGGCTATTTCTTCCAAAGTACCTCCTACTTTTTCAGCACACCTAATGAGAAGTCTGTGTACTGTGGCAGTTTGAAGTTGCATACATCCAAATTCAACAAAGTTCTTAAAGACAGTAAATTATTTCTCCAATTTTGAGGCTTAGAGAAACATCAATATAATATGTAGATACAAATAATGACCTTTGCATGCAAGGTACCTCCTACTCTATCAGCACAGCTAAAATGAAGTCACACACTGTCAGAACTGTCACACTATACCTCACACACTTTCAGAACACTTAATATGGAGTCTTTGCTCTGTAGCAGTTTGGAACATGGATGGGTCATAGCGTATGCCCAGTCTTGCTTCTGGAGATCTCACTAAAAGTTCAGCTCCAAACCTAATCTAATTATGAGTCAGGAACAATAGATAGTTACAGGCAGGTTTGTTGGAGCAGGACTGAAACTGAACTCTGCAGGAAGGTAGATCTCCTGAAACAGGATTGGGTACCCCTCATGTATTATGTGCCTTTTAAAAAATAGTCAGTGGTTCTACTTCTTTGGTTAAATAGCATTTTGTTGTATTTGTTGTATTCAGATGCATGCTATGTCCAGTAAACATACCCCTCTAAATCGAATGATGTGCCATATCTCGAAAACGCTGCAGTTAAATGGTTTCATATGAGGTGTGCATATAGTATGGGATGTCCTGTATAAGAACTGACCATTCATTTCTTGTACTTATTAGAAATGAGGTCTTTATAACTCTCTAAAGTGTATTAATGTCTCATATCTCAAAAATGCAGCAGTAAAATGTTTTTTTTATATGAGGTGTGCATATAGTATGGGATGTCCTGTATAAGAACTGACCATTCATTTCTTGTACTTATTAGAAATGAGGTATTTATAGCTCTCTAAAATGTATTAATGTCCCATATCTCAAAAATTCTGCAGTAAAATGGTTTCATAAGAGGTGTGCATATAGTATGGGATGTCCCATATAAGAACCGACCATTCATTTCTTGTACTTATTAGAAATGGTGTCTTTATACCCCTCTAAATCGAATAATGTCCCATATCTTGAAAACGCTGCAGTAAAATGGTTTCACATGAGGTGTGCATATAGTATGGGACGTCCCGTATAAGAATTGACTATTTGTTTTCTCTACTTATTAGAAATGGGGTCTTTATACCCCTCTAAAGTGTATTAATGTCCCATATCTCAAAAAAGCTGCAGTAAAATGGTTTCATATGAGGTGTGCATATAGTATGGGACGTCCTATATAAGAACTGACCATTCATTTCTTGTAAATGGTGTCTTTATACCCATCTAAATCGAATAATGTCCCATATCTTGAAAACGCTGCAGTAAAATGGTTTCATATGAGGTGTGCATATAGTATGGGACGTCCCATATAAGAACTGACCATTCATTTCTTGTACTTATTAGAAATTAGGTCTTTATAACTCTCTAAAGTGTATTAATGTCTCATATCTCAAAAATGCAGCAGTAAAATGGTTTCATATGAGGTGTGCATATAGTATGGGACGTCCCATATAAGAACTGACCATTCATTTCTTGTACTTATTAGAAATTAGGTCTTTATAACTCTCTAAAGTGTATTAATGTCTCATATCTCAAAAATGCAGCAGTAAAATGGTTTCATATGAGGCGTGCATATAGTATGGGAGGTCCCGTATAAGAATTGACTATTTGTTTTCTCTACTTATTAGAAATGGGGTCTTTATACCCCTCTAAAGTGTATTAATGTCCCATATCTCAAAAAAGCTGCAGTAAAATGGTTTCATATGAGGTGTGCATATAGTATGGGATGTCCTATATAAGAACTGACCATTCAGTTCTTGTACTTATTAGAAATGAGGTCTTTATACCCCTCTAAATCGAAGAATGTCCCATATCTTGAAAACGCTGCAGTAAAATGGTTTCACATGAGGTGTGCATATAGTATGGGACGTCCCATATAAGAACTGACCATTCATTTCTTGTACTTATTAAAAATGGGGTCTTTATAGTCCTCAAAATGTAATAATGTCCCATATCTCAAAAACGCTGCAGTAAAATGGTTTCATATGAGGTGTGCATATAGTATGGGACGTCCCATATAAGAACTGACCATTCATTTCTTGTACTTATTAAAAAAGGGGTCTTTATAGTCCTCAAAATATAATAATGTCCCATATTTCAAAAACGCTGCAGTAAAATGTTTTCATATGAGGTGTGCATATAGTATGGGATGTCCTGTATAAGAACTGACCATTCATTTCTTGTACTTATTAGAAATGAGGTCTTTATAACTCTCTAAAGTGTATTAATGTCTCATATCTCAAAAATGCAGCAGTAAAATGGTTTCATATGAGGTGTGCATATAGTATGGGACGTCCTATATAAGAACTGACCATTCATTTCTTGTACTTATTAGAAATGAGGTCTTTATACCCCTCTAAATCGAATAATGTCCCATATCTTGAAAACGCTGCAGTAAAATGGTTTCATATGAGGTGTGCATATAGTATGGGACGTCCCATATAAGAACTGACCATTCATTTCTTGTACTTATTAAAAATGGGGTCTTTATAACTCTCTAAAATGTATTAATGTCCCATATCTCAAAAATTCTGCAGTAAAATGGTTTCATATGAGGTGTGCATATATGGGATGTCCCATATAAGAACTGACCATTCATTTCTTGTACTTATTAGAAATGGTGTCTTTATACCCATCTAAATCGAATAATGTCCCATATCTTGAAAACGCTGCAGTAAAATGGTTTCATATGAGGTGTGCATATAGTATGGGACGTCCCATATAAGAACTGACCATTCATTTCTTGTACTTATTAGAAATTAGGTCTTTATAACTCTCTAAAGTGTATTAATGTCTCATATCTCAAAAATGCAGCAGTAAAATGGTTTCATATGAGGTGTGCATATAGTATGGGACGTCCCATATAAGAACTGACCATTCATTTCTTGTACTTATTAGAAATTAGGTCTTTATAACTCTCTAAAGTGTATTAATGTCTCATATCTCAAAAATGCAGCAGTAAAATGGTTTCATATGAGGCGTGCATATAGTATGGGAGGTCCCGTATAAGAATTGACTATTTGTTTTTTCTACTTATTAGAAATGGGGTTTTTATACCCCTCTAAAGTGTATTAATGTCCCATATCTCAAAAAAGCTGCAGTAAAATGGTTTCATATGAGGTGTGCATATAGTATGGGATGTCCTATATAAGAACTGACCATTCAGTTCTTGTACTTATTAGAAATGAGGTCTTTATACTCCTCTAAATCGAAGAATGTCCCATATCTTGAAAACGCTGCAGTAAAATGGTTTCACATGAGGTGTGCATATAGTATGGGACGTCCCATATAAGAACTGACCATTCATTTTTTGTACATATTAAAAATGGGGTCTTTATAGTCCTCAAAATGTAATAATGTCCCATATCTCAAAAACGCTGCAGTAAAATGGTTTCATATGAGGTGTGCATATAGTATGGGACGTCCCATATAAGAACTGACCATTCATTTCTTGTACTTATTAAAAAAGGGGTCTTTATAGTCCTCAAAATATAATAATGTCCCATATTTCAAAAACGCTGCAGTAAAATGTTTTCATATGAGGTGTGCATATAGTATGGGATGTCCTGTATAAGAACTGACCATTCATTTCTTGTACTTATTAGAAATTAGGTCTTTATAACTCTCTAAAGTGTATTAATGTCTCATATCTCAAAAATGCAGCAGTAAAATGGTTTCATATGAGGTGTGCATATAGTATGGGACGTCCCATATAAGAACTGACCATTCATTTCTTGTACTTATTAGAAATTAGGTCTTTATAACTCTCTAAAGTGTATTAATGTCTCATATCTCAAAAATGCAGCAGTAAAATGGTTTCATATGAGGCGTGCATATAGTATGGGAGGTCCCGTATAAGAATTGACTATTTGTTTTTCCTACTTATTAGAAATGGGGTTTTTATACCCCTCTAAAGTGTATTAATGTCCCATATCTCAAAAAAGCTGCAGTAAAATGGTTTCATATGAGGTGTGCATATAGTATGGGATGTCCTATATAAGAACTGACCATTCAGTTCTTGTACTTATTAGAAATGAGGTCTTTATACCCCTCTAAATCGAAGAATGTCCCATATCTTGAAAACGCTGCAGTAAAATGGTTTCACATGAGGTGTGCATATAGTATGGGACGTCCCATATAAGAACTGACCATTCATTTTTTGTACATATTAAAAATGGGGTCTTTATAGTCCTCAAAATGTAATAATGTCCCACATTTCAAAAACGCTGCAGTAAAATGGTTTCATATGAGGTGTGCATATAGTATGGGACGTCCCATATAAGAACTGACCATTCATTTCTTGTACTTATTAAAAAAGGGGTCTTTATGTCCTCAAAATGTAATAATGTCCCATATCTCAAAAACGCTGCAGTAAAATGTTTTCATATGAGGTGTGCATATAGTATGGGATGTCCTGTATAAGAACTGACCATTCATTTCTTGTACTTATTAGAAATGAGGTCTTTATAGCCCTCTACACCGAATAATGTCCTATATCTCGAAAACTCTGCAGTAAAATGGTTTTATATGAGGTGTGCATTTAGTATGGGATGTCTTCTATAAGAACTGACCATTCATTTATTGTACTTGTTAGAAACGGGGTCTTAATACCCTTCTAAATCGATTAATGTCCCATATCTCCTTTTCTACGAATTTTGCAATGAAATGGATGTAGAAGAATATAGTAGGCCTAATACAGAAACGTCAGACACCAATAAATAACACGAATATTAAAGCAGATGTACAAAAAAACAAACAAAAAAAACGAAAAATGTAATTATATCTCAGTTCTGGGCGTCTAGAATGAAAAGCGCTCTGAATGCGCGTTCCCTCTGTGTTGGTCCTTCAATTACCGTAATCATAGTAATACGCGCGCACTAAGGTTTCAATCGCGGCTGGCTTGACCGTGTTTTTCTGAACTGTTTCATTTCCACTGAAGGAAACAGCTGTGGTGTGATGAGGGGTGAACGCAGCGAAAACTTAGGCTACAGTGGGGAACCGATTGCTCCCCTCTGATATTTTGTAAACTGTATTTATGACAAAGAACAGAACTGCACAGATGCAGGAATTATAACAATCTATCGATAAACACACCTTGTCTTCTGTTTCTCGCTCTGCGCCGTCGCGATCTGCGGATTGAAGAACGCGCTGGAAGACGGGGAGGAGCTGATTGAAGTTTGCCGCCGTTTTCATATGAAATTTAAAGGGGTGGTTGACTGGTTTTTTTCTAGGCTTGATTGTGTTTATGGGGTGCAGTCTAGCATGTGTTCATGCTTGTTTTTTTTAAAAAACGCATTATTTTTCACATAATTTACCTTTATTCCACACCTCTCTGTCCCTTCTCTGACAAACGCCTCGATTTATTTACTGGTTTATGAAGCCCCTCCCTCGATGGGCTGAGATTGGTTAGCTGGCTCAGTGTGTTGTGATTGGCTAAACCGCCTCTAGAGCAAATCTAAACTTCCCGCCCCTCTCCTCAGCCATGTGCTCCGGTTGAATTGTAAACAGTGGCGTTGTCTATAATGCTTATCAATTTGAGCCCGATTGAGACCCAGAGGATATTAGTGAAGAGGATCGTGCAGAACCTGTGCAAGCACGGCTCTTAATGGTATGTTTGGTTGTTGTTGTCTCATACTTTTAAATACGCTGCTATTTGTAAGTGCTACTGCTTCTGTTAGCTTTTAATATACGGTTTTATCCTGATTAAAGCTTCAATACAGCACAGCAACCGCACGCGTGTCCATTTATAATGCTTCTCATTGCTGTGTGAAAATAAGTGTATAATTGGAACAGTTTGTTGGAGCTTATCTGACGATCTGAATGAGAGAGAGAGTGAGAGAGAGAGAGAGATGCAGAGCAGGGCGACACGAGTAACAGTATTAAGAACCGTTGCTTTAATGATTTTGAAACTTGAGAATCCATTAGAATGGTTAGAAGACAGAATCGCGATTCATATGAATTGATTGTTACGTGCATCCCTAGTTTTCTCTTCCTCTTCTCTAAAGCAGCAGCATGGCCTCGCCCCCTTTGCTGCGTGTTCCCGGGGGCGGGGTTTATCTGGGTCTGTGATGTATCAAACCCGGGATGTAACTCGTTGTAGTCCCTTACCTGTCGTTTTTGTAGGCATTAAACTGCCAGAATTTTAAAAGATGATATCTCCGTTTGCATTGAACTTTCAGCGCCACAACTCTGCAGATATTGTTTATGCTCAAACAGCAACATTGCACACTAACTAATGTTAAAAAAGTGAAATCGCAATCAACCACCCCTTTAAAGCTGACTGAGGCGACAACGAATTCGTGTAGGCTACAGTTTATGGAGCTAATTGCAAAATTTTAGGGGGGCTGAGTAGTCATTTTATGGGGGCTGTAGCCCCCCTAAAAATGGCATAGCGACGCCCATGCTATAACCGTAATTACATGGGTGAGTGGATCTAAAATCATATAGCCTACTGTACAAAATAATG
Source organism: Aspiorhynchus laticeps (assembly GCA_023376895.1). Classification (NCBI taxonomy): domain Eukaryota; kingdom Metazoa; phylum Chordata; class Actinopteri; order Cypriniformes; family Cyprinidae; genus Aspiorhynchus; species Aspiorhynchus laticeps. The sequence continues at coordinate 5,093,931 of CM041809.1, forward strand.
AAGAGCATACATTTCCTTAAAATTATGCCATAACATTGTAAAACATTTCACTTGTTTACAAAGCAAATTAATATTCAAAGACATAATAAACAGACAACTGCATGCCTAAACTTATTTAATTAATTATTTATTTATCTATTTATTCATTCATTCATTCATTCATTCATTTATAATAAAGTTATGAGTTTGGTTCTTTTACTAAATTTTAGATTTGTGTGTGTGTGTTCATTCAGCAACACTACTCTAATTTATTAAGAGGGTTATTGTTTACTGTAACATACGTTTGTGTACAAATATGCATGAATGGAAACAAGGGGTTCTCAAACTTTTATCCAGGGGCGCGGGAAGGTGTTTTATGTAGGGGGTGCTGGGGGGGGGGGTCAATTTCTGCGTATAAATATTACGCCAAATAGAAACAGAAAATCGTGCTATAGCCTACGCACTTTCATGAGATCGTGTTAGACAACAATTAGCTATTTTACAAATGGGAATAGGCTACAATGAATTCATAATGTTTTACATAAGCTACATTCAAGCTTAAAAACCCTTAGTATAGTGAAAAGTTCTTTAAAAGCATCTGGAATGCAATAAAGTAATTTTAAAACTGTTTTAAAGCATTTGCTGCATGGATTAAAAAGATAGGCCAATAAATAATTCATATAGGCCTATCAGGTAGACAAAATTGCGTTGCAGCAAATCCTTTAAATTTCAAGGACAAAGATTGACATACTTTTTTTATTATTGAATACAATTATAAAATAAAACGCAAATTATAATCGGGCCTGTTTTAGGCTTTCCCTTACTTTTATATTTTAGACGGTGACGGGGAAAAAATGACTCGCCATCTCCTCATTGGACACGCAGAGAGAAATATATGCATCTTAACGGATTATATAGGCTAATGAAGAGTTTTTGCTTTGAATTATTTCGTTTTAAAGTAGTAATTTAAAGCTTTCTATAGATATATTTATCATATCTGTGAGCCAGTTTCGAGTTGCCGAGTTTCGGTTCATCATTGAAGCGCTCTTGTTCAAGACCGGCAGAAAGCGCATGTTTTCCTATTTTATAAAAGCACAATGTTGATATTGTGAATGCACACAAATAATAGTAGACCCTTTACAGTTCCAAATTATATATTACTCTTACCTTTATGAGCAAAAATCACACGGCGTATTTTAAGTTGTTTTTACTGTAAGAAGAAAATACAAGTGACCAGCTGGAGCCTCCGTGTCCTGTAAAACTCCTTCAGCTTCCACTCTCCACACAAACTGTTGGATATGAGTCTAACAGCGCACATTTATATAGGTTAAACATTTAAACTAACACTGTGATATGCTTGAACTGTTTATAGGCCTATCTATCGATTTTATTTTAGTCAAGTCGTGATGATTTGATAAGGCTAAATTAATCAAACATAGGCGATCAACTCTGACGCTGGCCGCTTGGTCATTGCTTAAAAGAAAAAAAAAAACATTTAACGAACAAAAAATGCTCCCAAGGTTTTTCTAAATTAACTTTATGAAGAAAAAAAAAACGAAACATAGCCTAATCACTTTTCCATTACATACAAAACTGAACTATTTTAATAGGTAGCTATAAGCTGTTTTGGGAGAAGGGGAAGACTCATATCGCTGAGAACAAAAAAAAAAAAAGTTTAAAACATTTTTTTCCCCCCAGTACATCCATGATATTTCCATGTTCCGCTTTTAAGCCACAACCTACAGATCCCACAACACAAACATAACATTCACAAACATAAAAGCAAGCATTGGCAGTGCTGCATGCGTGATTTGGCAGAATGTGCGCAACGCGCGCATCAAGTAGCCCTGCATCTCAGTTTAATAACTTTGATAACTTTAATTCTGTCAGGACCACTATCGTCAAAATGATAGATACTTAGCATAAAGTTTGGTTTGGCGGTATGGTTCTGTTCTGAGCAAAAACTCCCTGCCCATCCATACAGCCCGTCATGAATGAGCAGGGAGAGCAGCAATAATAATAACCCCCCGAGGGTTAACAGAACAGAACAAAGCAGATATCATTAATGTACTTAATGATATTTAAGTGTATAATTATTCAACAAAAGAGTCTGATTTAGCAAGGAATATCAGAAAGCCAAGTCCTGACTGCGAAAGGAGGAGGAGTTGGGGATGGAGGAGGGTGATTTGCTCCTGAGCAAGCAGGAAAAGCTGCTGATTAATACTGAATAGAGCTTATATAGGAATGCCGCGATAGGTGTCGTATTCCTATAGGTAGATGTGATCAGCTGAGAATCAGCTGATGCAAGCTCGACTCACGTGACCTGCCAGAACTAACGCGAACGCTCAATTTCTTACAACTGTTAAATGAATGGGCAAATGGTAAATATGTCGAAGAGCACATAGAAATAGATAGCAAAATAGCCAATGTAAACTAAATGTTATAAACATCGGAGCAACCATAGAAATGTTTAAATTAATCTTTATTATAACAAATTTCTCGTTATGCAACTATTCACACTTCATTCAAAACTATTTTTTTTACACGTTTAAAAGGTAAACATCATTTCATTGTTCTCGTATAACACGTACACAATACCTCATTAACACCCCAAATTTCTACAAACTTTGGTAAACAGTCCACCAGAGAGAGAGAGAGAGAGAGAGAGAGAGAGAGAGAGAGAGAGAGCAGATGGACTATAAGAACGCTAAAGTTCCCTCTCGAGCTTTCACGAGACATCACGGAGAATTCTCCGTTATGGGAACTCCTTCCCTTCCAACCTTTCCTGAAGTCTTATTGGCTCACGCCAGTCAAATGACTGGCCAATTGTCGCAAAGTATGCACATCGCATGCAAATACTGACAAGCTGAGAGGCAGTATAAAATGCGGTGCACACGACAATTACGTCAGAATCTTTTCCTTCACTTTGCTGAACAACCTGATGCCCCTGCGCGGAAAAGAGCGCGAAGGCGAGGAGACACCTGATGCCCCTGCGCGGAAAAGCACGCGAATGCGAGGAGTCACCTGGTGCCCCTGCGCTGAAAAGCGCGCGAAGGCGAGGAGTCACCTGATGCCCCTGCGCAGAAAAGCGTGCGAAGGCGAGGAGACACCTGATGCCCCTGCGCGGAAAGGCGCGCGAAGGCGAGGAGTCACCTGATGCCCATGCGTGAAAAAGCGCCCGAAGGCGAGGAGTCACCTGATGCCCCTGCGCGGAAAAGCGCGCGAAGGCGAGGAGTCACCTGGTGCCCCTGCGCGCACCCTATCAGCCTTCCAGATTTCGCTGGACTATTACGTCAGTTGTTCACGCCCCTACGAAGTGGTGTTCAACTAGGTCGTATAGCATAGGCACAGTCCGTAGTGACAGGTGTTGACGCATCTCTGCACAAAATCGGGCGCCGCTCACAGTCGTCTGCCGCCCTCACCGGTTAAAAAAAAAAAAAAAAAAAAAAAAAATACAGCAGACCGTGAGATCGAGGTCTTTGGCGCACACCTCATCGCAGTGCAGGGACACATTGACCCGCGACTGCTTCTGCCAAGAGCCAGATGTGCGGGGAAAAGTGTAAAGAGGCCCGGGAAGAGCTCGCAAGCTGTCTCAAATTGTTCAAATTTGTGTGATAGTGTATGTTCATTAAGTGCATATTTGCACAATGAGCTCTTTCCTCCTCACTCAGTCAATACAGCGCTGCTCGCCCCGCCTCAGAGCGGTACAGAGCAACTGCTCACGTGGGTTATAGCTGCCCAGCACTCGCCAGCGCATCCAACGACCAAGCCGCTAAAGCCGCTATGTCAGTTCTTGAGCACGTGGAAACTATTCCGAGAATCTCACGCTGGTCACTCTGCGTGATAGAGCGTGGGTAACTTACGCCCCTCAATTCAGATGCACACCACCCTGTTTCAACGGCGTGGCGCAGTCTCTAACATTGCCTCGAAATTCCCTGGTCCTGAGAAACAAGAGCTATGTAACCTGCTCGTGAAAGGAGCGATAGAATGAATCCCGGTGAGCGAGTTGAAAAACGGCTTTTTACAGCCGCTATTTTGTGGGGCCCAAGAGGGATGACTCCGTTCAATTCTAGATCTCAGGCCCATCAACAGAGCGCTCTGCAAGCGTCCGTTCAGAATGATATCGCTGGAACAGATCCTGGCGCAAATTCGCCCCGGGGACTGGTTGCGGCCGTGGATTTAAAGGACGCGTACTTTCACATTCAGATAGCACCGCGTCACAGACACTTTCTGAGGTTTGCTCTCGAGGGCACAGCGTACCAGTACCCTGTTCTCCTTGGGCTAGCTTTGGCCCCCGCGCACTTTCTCGAAGTGCATGGACGCAGCTCCTCCCATCCCCTCAGAGCGAGCGGAATGCGCATTCTCAATTATTTGGATGACTGGCTGATCTTCGCTCAGTCACGGGACACGCCAGCCAGCCATATAGGCAAACTGCTTCGTCACTTGGAGTTCTTGTGGCTATGCGTGAATATGCATAAGAGCATTCTCGCCCCGAGTCAGTCTAACGTATCTGGGAGTGTGCTTTGACTAAAAGCAGTGGAGATACGCGCTCGGCCGCCATTTTGTCTTCCCTGTGCCTTTTCAAACTGGGCAGTTTACTAAAGAACACATGCGCCCGCTGCAGTTTTGGCTGAACTCTCAAGTGCCTTGGACAGCGTGTACGTCGGGCCGTTTGCACATCGTGGTCTCCCGCGGCTACATCGAAGCTCTGAAACCATGCCACTAAAGCCTCTTCGGTGACGTCACGGGGGGGGGGGGGGGGTTCCCCTTGGCTTGGTGACGTCACGTGTCGTGGTCATGACTGACGCATCAACTGGAGGCCGGTGAGCAGTGTGCGAGGGCATGCTGACTTTAGGGCTGTGGTCAGAACCTCAGAGCCGGTGGCACATAAACCGCTTGGAGCTGGAAGCAGTGTGCTTAGCTCTAAGGATTTTCAGCCGCAACTGAAACAGCGGCATGTACTGATTCGTACCGACAACATGTCTGTGGTTCTGTACATAATCACCAAGGAGGCGTACGATCCAACAAGCATGCAGCGAATCTCCTGCTATGAGCGGACCATCACTTTCTCTCAATCAGAGCAGCGTACATCCCCAGTCTTCTGAACCGCAGGGAAGACATGCTTTCGAGGAAGGGGATTCCTCAACGAGAGTGGAGGTTGCACCCTGAGTCGGTTTGGGTGATTTGGACTCGCTACGGGGCAGCAGAGGTGGATCTGTTCACCACGAGCTCGAGAATGCACATTGCCTGCTGTTCATCTCCCTGTCTTACTCCCCGCTGAAGGGGGGCGCGCTGACATCGCACTGGCCAGCAGCCAGGCTGTATATTAAAAATAAAATAAAAAGGTGTTTCGGTGATACTCATCGCCCCGAACTGGCCGAACCAGCTTTGGTTCCCGGACCGGATAGAGCTGCTGGTGTCGCCCTGGCCGATCCCCGTCAGGAAGGATCTGCTATCTCAGATGAGCAGCTCAGGGTGACACCCGAACCCGGAGTTGTGGAGCCTTCATGTGTGGCTGCTTCGGGGATATCAGAGGAGCTGAGTGACCTCCATTCTCATGTGCTCGACACGCTCTCGAGGCGCGGGAACCCTCTACGAGGCGTTTGTATGCTCTAAATGGGGAGTGTTTGTGAAATAGTGCCGTTATGTTCATATCGATCCGGCTGCTTGCTCCGTGTCGGATGTTCTGAGTGTTCTACAGTACAGACTGGATAGTGGCTCTCTACTAGGGTTGGGTACCGTTCACATTTGAACCGGTACCAGTACCGGTATCGGTACCTGGAATTCGGTACCGGTACCCAACGGTACCTTTTTTCGGTACTTTACTCTCTGTGTAATAACATAAACATTTATTTCAGTGAAAAAATAAGTCCAAAACTCTCAATTTCAACATTTTGAACAATAGGGCCCTACAATTTTTTTTTCTTTTTTGTCTTCCAGAAATTTTTGTGTTTTATTTTTTTCTAATAATCAAATGAAGGCATGAAATATTTATTTATTTTTAATCAAATGAAAATTAAAGCCTTTTATTTTTTTTGCAAACAAACAGAGGTTTACTGTTAAAATCAAGGTTATTATAGTTTTGAAATTTTAAATTTGTTTTATTTTAATATCGTTTTCAAATTTGCTATAAAATTCAGTTTAGTTTTTATTAGTTTCATTCATATTTTTGTTAGTTTTAGTTTAGTTTTTATTTTGTGAACACATTTTTATTTAGTTTTTATATAGTTTAGTTTTAGTTTGTTTTAATTAAAGTTTAGCAGAATCAACAGATCACTTCCAGAGCGAAGGCCAAAGAAAGACTTAGGCATAATTAGTAAGGCAAACATTTAGCTACACAAAATTAACGCATGCTAAGATTGATTAGATGGTAAAAGTATACAAATATACACCAAAGGAAGGAGTCAGGCCTTTTTAGTAAATAAATCTACACAAGTTGCGCTTAATGTCAACTCTAATGGTGTGTTGAAATATTTATGAAAATAAATGTAGCCTAATTTGGTTATATTAGATGTCTTTTTTCTTATGTTACCATATTTATGATATTGTAACTGTCCTGTCTTGCTCACTTTTCCGCCGCGTAAAAATACATAACTGGGTCTAATGAAATTCAATAATCATATCTTATTTAACAATCATATTTAACAATAAAGGCTCATATTTGAATGTTATTTTCTTTATTTATGAAGAATTATTAGCGTGTGCATGATGTGATATAGTTTGTTCGAAAGCCTGGCAGAGTGATCACAAGATGCTAGAAGTTTTGTATTGTTTACAGAAAGATGCGTTCTCATCTTTTTTCTGTTAATTATCACGTTGCTCTGCGTGTCTGTTTATCTTCAAAGCACCAACTTAGAATGCCTAATATTGGTTTGATTGCTTGTGTCACACGAGAAAATGAATAATTTTGCCCACCTGATGTTGTAGATTAATGCGTGTGCGGTTCGGGTCGCGACTCGCGGTCATTATGTCAAACGGTTCTGGTCTGGTACAGAAATAAATTAGTGCTGCTGTGGGATAACGGGTCGGGTGTTCTGTTAAGTACTGCTGGTGCACGTTTACCAAACAGGACCCGTACAGGACTCTGCTTTAAACCGCTTTGCTGTCTCTCTGTCAGATAACCCCATGCGCTTGATGCGCCATTTACAGGTGTTTCCCTAAACTGTCACACAGCTCAAATATTTTTCTGCCAAGGGGTGAGAACGTAATAATTACGAAAACGATTATTTATTTTTGTTAATTATTATTTTATTTCAGTTAGTTTTTCAATAACTGTTGTTAGTTTCGTTTCGTTTAGGTTATCAAATATTTTGTCATTTTTATTTTATTTCAGTTTACGAAATTGTTTTTTCATCAATCGTTTTCGTCTTAGTTTTAGTTTTCATTTACGAAAATAACCTTGGTTAAAATTAATCAATGGTAGAAAAAATGTGTGAATATTCCTTTAAAAAAGTTTTAATAATAATTGTATTTTTTCTACACTTAAGTGGTTAATGTAGTTGTAATAATTATTTGTATCATTTAATTGTTTTATTTAAATTTGACAGTAACTGGAATATATAAAGATGTACATTATACTGTACAAAAGTAATACAAGAGTAATATATTTATCTTACATGTTAAACCGCACTTTTATTTTGACAGGTTGCCGTGAAGTTTCTGTGTGTATACAGTATGATATGATGCTAGTTTTCTCAAATGAAACGGTAAAATTCTCATGAAGTGACTCTCACAGCCTGTAAGTGTTCATGTCGTCGTTATGTACGTTAGTGAGATGCAGAGTCCGAAAATCACTGCGAGTTCAGTGTGCTTCAGTATTTGTATTTCAGTATAGAGGCTAACGGAACATGCAGGATTCATATTTAAACCGTCTTTTTGTGTTTTAATATTCAGCATACACTAGTTCATATCGCGATTCGAATTAAGTGACAGACCTTCTTTTATTCATCCAAAAATTGACGAATTCCGTGGCATTCCGCTCTTTAGAGTAAATTCCGTTTTTATGAATGGACTCCGCATCCTGTCCGCGTTTTCGCGGAAACCATATGACCCTAGAAATGCAAGCACACTTCAGAACATTTGGGTTTGCCCTGTGTGTTGTGTTTTAAAGAGTTGAAGGGGTGACATCATGTCACAGGGTCTCTCTCTCTCGCTCTGTCTATCTCTCTCTCTCTCGTATGCGCCCAAATGCGTTCTCAGGTACCGAAATTGGGCACCGAATGATTTAATGTGAATCGATACTCGGTAGTACCGACGCAATTCGGTCGGTACCCTTAAAAGTACCGAGTTCAGTACCCAACCCTACTCTCTACTATCAACACTGAAAGTCTACGTGGCCGCTATTGCCTCGTTTCATTCCCCGCTAGGCGGGCAATCGATTGGTAGGCATGCGCTGGTGGTGAGTTTTTCTTGTACATTGCATCCCCCGCGCCCTCCTTCAGTCCCGCCCTGGGTCCTAGAGGTGGTGTTAATAGCTCTTTCACAGCTACAACTCGAACCTTTTACATTTATGCATTAGCAGACGCTTTTATCCAAAGCGACTTACAGTGCATTCAGGCTATACATTTAGCCAAAGTGCACTTCTTCTTGCCCTTGCTTCGGCTAAGCGCATAGGGGATTTACATGCGTTTTCTGTGGACAGTGACTGTATTCACTTTGGACCCGGTGACTGCGGTGTCACTTTCTGGCCGAGAATCACGTGCTTAAAATCACCATCTACCCCCTTCAGAACGCAGACTGTTTCGCTGTCTGCCCTGTCTTCTGAGTCATCGACCTCACGTGATGCGAATGCTCAGATTTCGGTGTGCCCAGTCAGGGCTTTGAGGATTTACATCGACCGTTCGGCCAGCTTTTGGCAATCTGACCAGCTATCTTGTATGCTACGGTGGTTGTGCGAAGGGCCGTATCAAAACAGGGGCTTCCCACTGGATTGTGGACGCTATCAAGGCTGCTTACCTATATGAGCCAAGGTTTGGAATGCCCCTTTCTACTCAACAAGGGTTATCACCTTCTGTGCGTGGTTGAGAGGTATGTCTATTCAGGATATATGCTTTGCAGCTGGCTGGTCTTCTCAGAATACCTTTGCCAGGTTTTACAAGCTGGACGGTCAGTCCTTGGCCTCCTAAGTGCTGTCGGTGAGTGACTGATTCACGTTTATACTACCTCTATTCATGTGTGTTTGCTGCCTCACACAGTAATTACTCTGTACAGCCCTTTATGCTATTGTTGTTGTTGTCTGCCCTGTACTCAGTGCAGCTCCAGTTATACAATGTATATTCTATTGGTGTACCATCATGTTTTGTGTTTACTGCTGCTTAACACAGTTTATCTCTGTGCAGTCTCTCACAATGCTGTTGTTTTTGCTTCTGCCCTGTTTCTCAGCACAGTATACGTTATACAGTACAGTACAGTTATACGTTACACAGTACAGTATACAGTATACGTCGGGAAAGCCGGTTAGTCACCAGAAGAGAAGGATGGCAGCTCGCGTAATTGTTGTAAAACTTTTTCGCAGTTCTGTTGTTTAAATTATTTACTTGCTGTTAGGAAGGAATACTTCGTTTCCTACCTATTTCTATTGTGCATTTTCGTTGAGGTTTATATTTTTGATTGCACTTTCTGGCAATTAGAATAATTTGCACCTCAGCTAAGAAGGAGCCTGTGTGATTGTGCGAAGTGTTTAGTTTCATATACAGCAATTAGCAGTCCTTTAAGGTTATTGGCTGTGCTGAGCAGTAGCCGGCCTCAGCAACTGTTAAGTATTTAAACTGCTCGGTGGCTGTTATAAGTTGGGAAAGCCGATTAGTCACCAGAAGAGAAGGACGGCAGCTCGCGTAAGTGTTGTAAAAATTTTTCGCAGTTCTGTTGTTTAAATTATTTACTTGCTGTTAGGAAGGAATACTTCGTTTCCTACCTATTTCTATTGTGCATTTTCGTTGAGGTTTATATTTTTGATTGCACTTTCTGGCAATTAGAATAATTTGCACCTCAGCTAAGAAGGAGCCTGTGTGATTGTGCGAAGTGTTTAGTTTCGTATACAGCAATTAGCAGTCCTTTACGGTTATTGGCTGTGCTGAGCAGAAGCCGGCCTCAGCTGTTTTCACTCTAGTCTCCTAGACCGTGTTTATTCGAAGTCAGAGCGCTGACGCGGAAGCGTCTGCGGAAGCGCTCAGCCGTCGTGCTCAGCCTCCTCGTGTGAAGACCAATGAGTGTAAAGACAGACGACTTTTCCTGCGCAACTTTAACCGAGCAATGACACCGAGCGCACACACTTAAGTATCATTTCCATCTTCCCTCACACACTCTCCTTCCCTATCCTCTATCCCTCCACCTCTATCATGTGTTTCCAAACCATTCCGGTTCTCTCTCAACCACGCTCTAAAAACACACGCAGACGGCAACGTAATCCTGCTAACCTGCGCCCGATCGCTACATCTTCTACTACACCTCTTTCTTTCTCTGTGGGTCTTTGGAATTGCCAGTCAGCGGTCAACAAAGCTGACTTCATTTCTGCTTTTTCCTTACAATCCACTCTCAGCATCTTGGGCTTGACTGAGACCTGGATTCGTCCAGAAGACTCCGCTACCCCGGCTGCTCTCTCTCACAATTTCTCTTTCTCTCACACCCCAAGGCAAGTTGGCCGGGGTGGGGGCACTGGTTTGCTCATTTCAAACAATTGGAAATACTCAACCCACTCTCCCCTAGGCAATCACAACGCATTTGAATCTCATGCGATTACTGTAACGGCTCCTATAAAACTCCAGATAGTAATAATCTACCGTCCCCCTGGCCAAATTCTAGCCACCTTCCTAGAGGAGCTGGACGGCCTGCTGTCCTCCTTCATGGAGGATGGAACTCCACTCTTAGTCTTCGGTGATTTCAACATTCACCTAGACAGGCCTTATGCTACAGACTTCCATTCACTCCTAGCTTCATTTGACCTCAAACGCCTTACCACTACTAGCACGCACAAATCAGGCAACCAACTTGATTTAATTTACACACGCAACTGTACTACAGATAACATTCTGGTACAACCACTACATATATCTGACCATTTCTTCATTACATTTACCTTACATTTTACTACCCAGGTGCCACCAGCTCCCTTACCGGTTACTTTCAGACGTAACCTACGCTCCCTTTCCCCCACCCTTCTTTCCTCTGTAGTATCCTCCTCTCTTCCCTCACCTACCCATTTCACATCTCTGGATGTGAATGCAGCTACTGACACTTTATGCTCTACCTTAACCTCTTGTCTAGACGACATTTGTCCTCTCTCCTCCAGGCCAGCACGGGCTGCCCCTTCTAACCCCTGGTTATACGATGTTCTTCGTGAGCATCGGACCAAACTCAGAGCGGCAGAGAGAAAATGGTGCAAATCAAACGATCCGTCGGACCTGACTAGATATCAGTCTTTGCTTTCGTCTTTCTCTACTGAAGTCCACACTGCCAAATCCTCACACTTCCACAACAAGATCAACAGCGCTCCAGACATGCGTGCTCTCTTCAGAACATTTAATTCTCTCCTCTGTCCCCCTCCACCGCCGCCCACCACTTGTATAACAGCTGACTTTTTTCACAGACAAAACTAGAACAATCGGTAACCAGTTCTCAACTCCACACACACAGGACCTCCAAGCAACCACATCCACTGCTCAAACTCCCATCTTCTCCTTCTGTCCCCTCACCGAGGCGGAAGTATCCAAACTTCTCCTCTCCAGCCATCCTACAACATGTCCTCTTGACCCAATCCCCTCTCACCTTCTCCAAGCAATCTCTCCCACACTCTTACCGGCACTCACACACATTATCAACACATCTCTCCGCACTGGCATCTTCCCCACAGCGTTCAAGCAGGCCCGGGTAACCCCACTGCTCAAAAAACCTACATTAATCACTTCTATTTTAGAAAACTACAGACGTGTCTCTCTCCTTCCATTCGTAGCGAAAACACTCGAACGAGTTGTCTTCAACCAGCTCTCACTGTTTCTTTCACAGTACAACAAACTGGATGCTAAACAGTCAGGTTTCAGGAGTGGCCATTCAACAGAGACTGCGCTACTCTCAGTCACCGAAGCCCTGCGAGTCGCAAAGGCCAATTCCAAATCATCAGTCCTCATTCTGCTCGATCTTTCTGCTGCTTTTGACACTGTCAATCATCAGATCCTCCTGTCCACCCTCTCATCGCTGGGCATCACTGGGATTACACTCCGCTGGTTCAAATCCTATCTCACCGGTAGGTCCTTCAGGGTGGCCTGGGGTGGGGAGGTATCCAAAGCACATCAACTGGTCACTGGGGTTCCTCAGGGATCGGTTCTTGGACCCCTCCTCTTCTCCACATACACTACATCACTGGGACCCATCATACAGGCACATGGCTTCTCCTACCATTGCTACGCCAATGACACACAGCTCTATCTCTCTTTTCAACCAGATGATCCAACGGTAGCTGCACGGATCTCAGGCTGCCTGGCGGACATCTCGGCATGGATGAAAGAACATCACCTACAGCTCAACCTGGCAAAGACTGAGCTTCTTGTCGTCCCTGCCACTCCGACTCTACAGCATGACTTCTCGATTCAATTAGGCACATCAATAATTACCCCATCAACTTCGGTCAGAAATCTTGGTGTAATCTTTGATGACCAGCTGACCTTCAAAGAGCACATTGCAAAGACTGCTCGATCTTGCAGGTTTGCGCTACACAACATCAGAAAAATCAGGCCCTTCCTGAGAGAGCATGCTGCGCAACTTCTTGTCCAGGCCCTTGTCGGTTCTAGGCTGGACTACTGCAATGCTCTTCTGGCTGGTCTTCCATCAAACACAATCAAACCTCTACAAATGATTCAGAATGCAGCGGCACGACTGGTCTTCAATGAGCCCAAAAGAACCCATGTTACACCTCTCTTCATCTCATTGCACTGGCTACCAGTGGCAGCTCGCATCAAGTTCAAGACACTGATGCTTGCATACTGAACGACCACAGGCTCAGCACCCTCCTACTTCCACTCACTATTACGAATCTACATCCCCTCCAGAAGTCTGAGATCTGCTAGTGAGCGACGCCTTGTGGTACCATCACAGAGAGGCTCAAAATCACTCTCCAGAACATTCTCATTCACCATTCCTGGATGGTGGAATAATCTTCCCACCCCTATCCGGAATGCTGGATCCCTGTCAATCTTCAAGCAACAACTGAAAACTCATCTCTTTCGGCACTACGTGACTTCATCCTAAACTTGTTCTTTAAAAAAAAAAAAAAAAAAAAAAACTTTCCCTTTATCTTTCTCTCCTTCCCTTGCTAGCTTGTACTTATTTGAACAATGACTGAGACTTGGTGTTACGAGCACTTCCTCTGTCTGATTGCCTCTTCAAGATGAATCGCTTTATGTACTCCCCAATTGTAAGTCGCTTTGGATAAAAGCATCTGCCAAATGACTAAATGTAAATGTTATGACTGACCAGATATGCAAATTTCGTATACCTGGGCTTTAGACACTCATTGGCTTATCTCCACCTGTTCAGCTGCGAGTCTGCCTTCAAGCGTCGCTATTGGTGGGAATTGTGTGTGTGTGTTCTATCTTCGCTAGAGTGTAACTTGTACAGGCTGCTCGTAGCCTCTCTCACGGCGGGATTGAATAACGTTCCCATAACGGAGAATTCTCCGTGATGTCTCGTGAAAGCTCGAGAGGGAACGTCTCCGGTTACTATCGTAACCTCGGTTCCCTGAGAGCGGGAACGAGACATCACGGAGGTCGTCGTGCTCGCTGCACGACCAGCTATGCGGCGTTCAGTATCCAATTCTGACGTAATTGTCGTGTGCACCGCATTTTATACTGCCTCTCAGCTTGTCAGTATTTGCATGCGATGTGCATACTTCGCGACAATTGGCCAGTCATTTGACTGGCGTGAGCCAATAAGACTTTAGGAAAGGTTGGAAGGGAAGGAGTTCCCATAACGGAGAATTCTCCGTGATGTCTCATTCCCGCTCTCAGGGAACCGAGGTTACGATAGTAACCGGAGATGTTTTACTCTACAGCCGATTCAATGCAAGTGACAGATACAGCAACGACTGGCTAAACCAGGCCGACCACTAAAGCAGACTTAAAGGAATGGGCCACATTCTGCAAACCCCTCTGCTGTTTTTAAGATTATGATGATAACACATAATATATCACAAATAACAACCAGAAAGACTAATAAATATTATACAAATATTCTGCATGGCAGTAACAGTAGTTAACAAGCACACGGTGTCATATATGCGAAATAACAGTCATCATTTAACCTTATGAAGACTTTGGAACTCCAAACGTGGCTTTGCGCTCTGGAGTGATGCTGATAAACTCCCTCACCAGGTCCTGAACATTAATGCGATCCAAAATTTCTCACGCTCGTCCTTGAAACTTTTTTGAAAAACTCATAAATTCTCTTTTGCGACATGCTCATGCCCTTCCTGTTTAACTGAAATTAGTCCCTCAAGGTAACCTTAGTTACGCGTTGTAATCGGCAACAACAAATCTGATTGGTTAATAATACACATCCTGATTTGATTTGAATTATTGAATAACTCAAACATAATCAAATCTCTTTTCATAGTCAAATCCCAAATATTCAAGTATAAATATACAGTATATATATATATATATAATTTTTTATTTTTATTTTTTTTATTCACAACAGTTTACAGTTGCCCACAGAAAAAAACAGGGGGTGCTGCAGCACCCTCAGCACCCCCTGTTCCCGCGCCCCTGCTTTTATCACGATATTTCTGCAGTAATTAATGATTTCAAACATTTTGTTGACAATATATTCAGTTCATTAACCACAATGAAGTTTCAATAGCATGTTCTTCGGTAAAAACAATAGTTGTTGAGGGGAAATAGCAATAATAATAACAACAACAACAACAACAATAATAAATGTGTCACGTGTCAGTTTCCATTTAGTTCCTGTTTTGCCCTTATTTGGTTTTTCCTGTTCTTGTTTCCGTTCATTAGTTAATCATCATTTAGTCTTCCCACCTGTGTTCTATTAATTATCTTGTTTACTCTTTTGTTCCCTGTTCCTTTATAAGCTTCCTGTTTGGTTATCCAGTTTGTCGAGTCTTAAAGTGTTTTTGTTATGCTGTACATTATACCCTTGTCTTCATTTGCTTTATTAAAGTACCTGTTTATTTTGAACCCCTCGTCTTCCTGTCCTTCCTGGAACAGCATACCATTACAAAATGATTCTTCTTCACATTTTGATTATTCTTTTTTTTAATCTAAGTCTAAACTTAGATTATTTTAAGTCTTCCAGTTGCCCCCTTGGAATTTTACTGAAGTCCTAGTTGCCAAAGTTATGTAATAATAATAATAATAATAATAATAATAATAATGAATACTATAAATGCACTGTTGGTCAGTGTTTTTAACTCTTGGTTATTCTTATTTATTTATTTAAAAGTATTTTGGTGACACTTACCATAAGGTTTCATTGACCATGTACTAACAATGAAAATACTTGTATTATTCTGAGTTCATGTTAATTTCAACATTTGCTAATACATTATTTTAAATTCCAAAATTGTATATTATTTATTGAACTTTAGCTTACATAATAATGAATTTACCAAATGTACTGCTTATTTTTAGATAATGCAACAACTAATGGGACCTTATTGTTACCAGTGTTACCTATATTTTCTATATTTTCTATCCTTTTATACCCTTTTATATATTTAATATTACAATATGTTAACAGTCCCAATATGGTTCAACAGTCACAATATATTAACAGTGCAAGCTCTTAGGAAAGTTTGGAAAGTTATCGTGCAACCAGTAATGAGGTCATTTTCATATGTGGAAAAAGCAGCACTTGTTCTGTAATCCTTCCTCATCTTTTATTTCCTGTAACTCTAGATAATTTCCCTTCATAATTTTCTATTTTGATACTCCCATGATATTTCCATCAGCTGTTTCTGCCTTTAACCCTCATCTATTTTCTGGGTATTTATATTTTGAATAACTCAACAACAAAACCAAAATCCTTGAAAATGTGTCACATGAAGCCATAAGAAAAATATCCAAATATTCTACACTAAACTATAAGCAAGAAGATGAAAAAATGAAGCAGGAAAAATGTCACAAAAAAAGAAAGAAAAAATAGAAAAGAAAAGAAAATTGCACTCACTATGGACAATGTATATACAATAATGTAAATAATGGTGTTTATCTTTTATTGTTCAGTTGTCAAATATAGAATTACACAAACTGTTAAGAATGATAAATGACATTAAGGTATTTATATTCAATGAAATATTTGCTATTTTAAGTCACATTGGAGCAAATAATTGGCTAAATGAATTGGCTTCACATCTGTGTCCCCCCAAAACATATTGCCACTAAAACATTTTTAAAACATCAGCTGATGCATGTTGTGCAAGATGGAAACAATGACTGCATTATTTCTATATATATGTATTTTTTTTAATCTAGGGATGTTTTGCATTTTTTCCTGGGGTGAAAATAAATAGTGAGAGACATGTGATTTTATTATTTTATTAGTATTAATAGTTGGGTAACACTCCATTTTATGTTACAGGAATATTGGCTGTTTATTATTACTAAAGCACATAGTAATGCCTTACTCTGCATAACCATATTCTAGATCCCTTAATTCAACCCCCTACCTAAACTTAACAACTACTTTACTAGCTTCGGTGGAGTTTGTTCAGGGAAAACGTTAAATAGTGAAAAACACAAAGTTAATAGTGAATATGTGTCCCCTCTAGTTGTAACTTTATTAAACACATCCCCATTAATCATGATCAGGTGTGCTTCTTCTGTCAGTGCAAATGGAGGTGAATTTGCATGATACAAAAGTAGATAGACAATTCAGGAATTTAACTGGAATTCAATAGCATTCATATAAATGGTGCTTAGCTTTGTTATCTAACGTTTACAAAAGTCCAACAGAAATATATATAAAAATGATTCTTTTAAATAAAGAAAATTGTTTTAGCAAATTCAAGATTGAGGATGATTCTCACAAAACTATATTTTCTGCAAGCTTTTTTCAAGAAAAATAAAAACATTTTGTTTTTAATTTTTATAATAATTAAAAATTTATGTATACAGTGCAACAGCAAAATCTGTGAGAAAAATAAATAAATGTTACATTTGTTTAGACCATTTTCTATACATATATATATAAATAACTACAAGTCAAGTTGCATTACCAAGCAGGACCACACGGAGACGCCAACAGACCACTATCCCAGTCGCCTTAAAGTTATATAAATATACACGGATCTGTATTCAGAATTATTAAACAGAGCAAAACACAAATTAAAAAAGTAAATAAATACATTATGAATTTGTTGAGTGTGGTGATCTGAAGGCAGCTCAACATGACTGACCAGTGAACAGTTCCTCTGGTCAGTGAATGTTGATTCAGTACACCACTGTACATAGCAAACTTCTATAAAAACACGCTTCTTCAGCGAGTGTCCATTATAAAACACTTGCCAGACATGTGATCATACTGAAATGTGCTCATAAAGCTATCAGAGAGCGCACGTACACGGTTTGTTTATTTGCACACTATAACGGACTCGCGCGTGTCTAATAATGTAAGTTACTATTCATGTATGTCACTGACTGTAATTGTCTTTACCTTCATTACAATCGTCATCCATCAAAACTTCCCTGGTAAGATACTGGTTTGCTTTATTCAGCCCATACAGACTAGTCCTGACTTCATATTTCTTCTTATTAGAGGCATGCATATTTGTTCCGACCAATCACTGCACAAGTTAAGGTTACGAATGATGACGAAAGCAACACGTTAGTGCTAGCCCTCCCGGAACCCATAGAAACTGCATTGCAGTGCCTGCAGTTTGAAAATAAAAAACCTTTGTATGGAAGTCTATGGGAACACTCGGGGCGATTCTCAGTCTGACAGAAATCGCCCAAAAAGGGGCGGTACTACACAGAACGTGACTCGACGCTGACTGGACTATATTTCCAGAGGCAGAACAAACAGTATAGAAGAGTGAAAGCTAGCATAACACTGTGATTGAATGTGAAAGAAAAAAATCCCTCCCTTTCACGCTTTGGTGGTGCGTCGCCCGATCGCCCTAATGGAGAAACCGCCCTGCTCAATACCATGACTGAGATGAGACCCTTGAGCAAGGCACTAAACCCCCAACTGCTCCCCAGGCTCTGCAGCAATATTGCTTCGGGTGTGTGTGTTCACTACTGTGTGTGTGCGCGCACTTGGATGGGTTAAATGCAGAGCACAAATTCTGAGTATGGGTCACCGTACTTGGCCACACATCACTTCAATTTCACTTTCACTTTCACTTCACTTATTTATTTCCACCCTGGGAAATAATGAAGTCATTGTTTCCATCTTGCACAACATATATCAGCTGATATTTTACAAAGTTTTTAGTGACAATGGACCATTTTCTGGCATCCAGGGGTAGGCCCAGAAGTGGTTAAAGTCTTAAATGACTGATAGAAGTATGGTAGTGAACATTGGTTCCTCTTGATCAACAACTCTTACTTGCAGTGTACCTCAAGGTTCTGTCTTGTCCCTACTTTGTATCAGATTTAATATGTCAAAGATACGTCCTAGGATGCGCTGGGACACATCTTCAGTGATGTTCCTGAGGTCATCGAGTGTTTGGGTCTTTCAACATCATACACCCCCACCCAGGTGACCTAGCCAGGATTGATCAGACCCTTGTGTCCCAGTAGCACTGGCCCACAGATCACTCCTCTTAAGCCACAGCCATATGGAGGCCCAGATTCGATGGGTTCACAGCGTGGCATCCAGCCTGCCCGCCTCCACCAACTCCCGATACTTGGACCGCTTCTGTTCATTTGCCTCTTCAAAATGGTCTGCCCAGGAAACTGTAAGCTCTATCAGGAACACCTGCTTCGAAGCAGCTGATATTAGCCTCAACACAGTTGCCACAATGTAAAAAACAAAGGGAAAAAACAAAATTAAACTTGCAAGGACCATGGACAATGTATGTACAATACTGTAAATAAAGGCATTTATTTATTTTATTTTATTTCTTTATTATATTGTACTGTTACATTTACATTTACATTTAGTCATTTGGCAGACGCTTTTATCCAAAGCGACTTACAATTGGGGAGTACATAAAGCGATTCATCTTGAAGAGGCAATCAGACAGAGGAAGTGCTCGTAACACCAAGTCTCAGTCATTGTTCAAATAAGTACAAGCTAGCAAGGGAAGGAGAGAGAGATAGAGGGAAAGGTTTTTTTTTTTTTTTTTTTTTTTTTTTTATTGAACAAGTTTAGGATGAAGTCAAGTAGTGCCGAAAGAGATGAGTCTTCAGTTGATGCTTGAAGATTGACAGGGATCCAGCATTCCGGATAGGGGTGGGAAGATTATTCCACCATCCAGGAATGGTGAATGAGAATGTTCTGGAGAGTGATTTTGAGCCTCTCTGTGATGGTACCACAAGGCGTCGCTCACTAGCAGATCTCAGACTTCTGGAGGGGATGTAGATTCGTAATAGTGAGTGGAAGTAGGAGGGTGCTGAGCCTGTGGTCGTTCTGTATGCAAGCATCAGTGTCTTGAACTTGATGCGAGCTGCCACTGGTAGCCAGTGCAGTGAGATGAAGAGAGGTGTAACATGGGTTCTTTTGGGCTCATTGAAGACCAGTCGTGCCGCAGCTGTTCTCTGAGGTCCACTTATAATGTTATCAAGATTTTTACATGCAAAAACATAATAATTTAGAAGTAATATACTATTTTCTGTCCTGTTTTTGACCTCCCTCAGTGGAATGCTCTGTTTGAATAGGTGTGGCGATTGTAGACTCGGAAGTAAATGCCCACTGCTATGATTGGCTAACATCTGTGTATGTTTGACAGCTTACATCCTTTACAGATCGGCACTGCTGTGTTTTAGGTTAAAAATGCATAAATACTCAGTACAACAGACAAAGCAATAGTGATCATGTAATGAAAACAGTTACTCACACATGTGTTGTGACATTACTGTCAGATCCAGTATAGTCAGCACAGCATTGGCTTTTAGTTTCCTTTTTTCTGGATTTTCATTAAAAATAACATTAATCAAATATGTTTATTTAAATATTTAAATATTTTTGTTTGGTTTCTGCATAGACCTGCACTTGCCTCTCTTGTTATTTACACCAGAGGTCTTCAACCCTGCTCCTGGGGACCCACTCTCCTGAAAAGTTTATTTCCAAACGGCTTCAGCGAAGGGTTGCCAGGTTTTCTCAGCAAAACCTGCCCAATTGCTACTGTGGGATTACAAATTGTGTTTAAATGTTTAACTTAGATTCTTATTATCCACTTCCTGACTCAATGTATAACTGTGCTTTGTCTCAATCAAGTCATGTTGATTGGCAGAGATTCAAAGAACCCAGACGTTGATTCAAAGAACCCCTGGCCCAGACGTTGATTCGTTAGGTTGATTGGATTAGTGTCTATCTTTCGGAGCCCCCTGGCC
Organism: Aspiorhynchus laticeps; assembly: GCA_023376895.1. NCBI lineage: Eukaryota > Metazoa > Chordata > Actinopteri > Cypriniformes > Cyprinidae > Aspiorhynchus > Aspiorhynchus laticeps. Next base: position 5,114,414 of record CM041809.1, read on the forward strand.
CAGACGTGGATTCGTTAGGTTGATTGGATTAGTGTCTATGCAATTGATTATGTTGATGAGATTAGAACCACGGGAAGTAGCAACAAACTAACGCCTCCCTCATGTGCTTGCTTTGTTTGAATTTGTCTCCACCTCCAAGAATCCCTCCTCCAAAATGCCTATAAAATAACCTTGTAAAGTTACTTAAGATTGAGATTTCGATGACTACAGCATACCAACAGCTTGTGTTCTCAATAAAGAAACCTGCTGACGATCCAATCCGATTTCTCCTGGTCTTCTCTTCTGAGTTTTCTACACTTTAGAAGAACCAAGTTCACAACACTACTCAAAACTAGCCCAAAAGTAGCCCAATTGCTTTTCAGGGGGGATCAACCCGGGTAAAATACAACTTTTTTTTGGGGGGGGGGGTTCCCCTGCTAAAAGTCGCATTCCAGGGGCTAAATATCACATTATTGGGGTCGCCTCAACCCGTGGACATGAAAAAGATCCCGCGGAAAGAGTGTTAAAGTAGCCCAATTCCGCGGGAAAACCGCGGACTTGGCAACACTGTTCAGCACAGATGGGAGTTTTACTTACTCAAACATGTTCTGAGGGCAGAAAAGAAAATGATTGGTTCACAGATTCAACCAATAAAATTGAAGCAGAGGCGGGGTCAGGAAATTTGAACATGTGGCGGGAACACTTCATACAGATACGTTACTGAAACTTCGTGGGAGGCATTTATTGCAAGGTGAGTGAATTTACCATGTATTTTCATGAAAAAAATAAACATCTCTAACGTTTAGTGAGAAAATTAGCAAACAAAGATGCACAGAACAAATAATCATCAACTAAATATATAATATAGTATGCATTTTCATTAGACTGCTTCATCAGTCGATCGCACCAAAGCTGCTAATGAGGTAACTGGAGTAAAACATGCTTTTCCAATGCTACCATGCTGTCTGTGAAACCAATATGAGCGACAACAGAACTCGTTCAGATCACCGTGACATTTCATCATCTCATTTAGCATCAGCGTTAGCATTAGTATTAGCACTGCTCTCGGGCAGGAGTACTCAATATTCATATTACTGTTATTTTTTACTGAACTATGTGCTGCTCTCGGGGCAGGATTACTCAATATTCATATTACTGTTATTTTTAGTGTACTATGCCTGCTCTCAGTGCAGGAGTACTCAATATTCATATCACTGTTATTTTTAGTGTACTATGCCTGCTCTCAGGGCAGGAGTACTCAATATTCATAATACTGTTATTTTTAGTGTACTATGTGCTGCTCTCAGGGCAGGAATACTCAATATTCATATTACTGTTATTTTTACTGAACTATGCGCTGCTCTCAGGGCAGGAGTACTCAATAGGTCCGTATTACTGTTATTTTTAGTATACTATGTGCTATCCTCTATAACCTAACCATTGTTCATTTTTTAAACAACACATTATATCAATCATGAAGATCATTCAGTAAACATGGCTGTTAGCTCTCTGAACATTCTTGACTGTTGTAAAACTTAAGCAAGTTGTCCCACAATCCCATAATATACAGCGCAGTCTACACTGCATAGATTTTATATATATATATATATCATTTGTTCTATATATTATTGATGTTTTGGCATAATTTTCCTGTTTATTTTTACTAGTTTTAGTCTAGTAAATTTATGCATATTTTTAAGGGTATTCAATTATAATTTTTTAAATCATTGAATTTATTAATCAGTAGACAATAACTGTATTATTGATTGATCTTTTATTTTATTCTTCAGTTACCTGGAGGAGCTGGCAGAAACTGGTCCAATCAAAGGAGCTAACACTGAAGAGGCATCTGATGCTGCCGAGTCCAAAATGGTGCAAGAATGAAGATGTATGAAAAATGGTGTATGTTTGGTTCCACCTGATAAAAGCACATAATAACCAGATTTGGATGGTAATTGCTTCTCATGGGGACGTAAGTGATTTTCAACGTTTACAGGGGTTAGTCTGTGATTTTATTGCCATCCGAATCCAGAATGTCAGTGTTTTTCTCCCACCATCCCTGTAAAAATCCCTGGCCAAATTAATAAGGTCATGTGGTAATTTAATTGCTGTCCGAATCCACATCTCTGAGAAGAAGAAATTGATTCAAAATTAACTGTTTAAATCCCTTTTGACCACCGTTTAACATGATATACTAACTGTTGATATATACTGCCCTGACCTCATCAGCATAACAGTGTCATTCAAATGCATAGGTGCTAATCCAATCAGCCTGACAGTATTGCCCATACCTTCACATTATCATATAGACAAAGGCACCTTTAACGTAGGACCTTGCACAATGGCCAGGAAGTGCATAAAGACAAAAGGTTAATGTCTCAGACACCCGGGCTGCCTGAATTGGTCTTAATGTCATCATCTTTACCTCATAATGTAAAACACAATGTTTCAGTTTATATACCATTACATTGGAACCTAGATTTATCATTTTATAAATTTGTAATCCAACAGTTCCCCCTTTGAGAGTTCTAATAACTCTCACAAAATACAAATTTAGACACTTAAAAGTTAATTCTTGTAACCTATGATTGTTACAGGCACATAGCACTTGCTCTGTGTTGATTGTCTGTAGTGACAAATGGCATGCTGACACAGAAACAACCATGCGGCTAGAGTCCGTGAGGTTCTTACGGGTAATAGTCTTTTCTGGTTGGAACTGTCATTTCCTCGTGATGGGCATGGGTCATTTGTTGAATGAAACACTTGATACTGTGGACGCATATATAGTACACCAGTAGGAAAAATAACAGCAGAATTGCTATTTCCTTGATCCACAGCCAAGGTTTACCTAACAGGTTTCCGAACCATGAAAAATTATCTTCAGTCATCTGGTGTAATTTTGCTGAAAGATCAAGAATGTCTTGTTGGATTTTGTTCAAGTCCTTTGTTGGATCTATTAACCCGATGCAGCACTCAGGGCTGATAATGGTGCAGGCTCCCCCTTGCATTGCAAGAATGTAATCCAAGGCCACTCTGTTCTGTAAGATCATTATCTTGTGCGAAGCGAGAGTGTCCGTGATGTTACCCAGGGCCAAAGCCGTATCATTGGCCAGTTTCTGTACAGAATTTGATAAGCTTCTGACTTGATCAAGGGCCTGTATGACACCATAAGACGGGATTAATGCTCCAAGAGTTCTTGACTACCATGTTTGTGCACAAGTGAGTCCTGGAATGCAGCCATCTTCTTTGTTCGTGGTAGGAGCTGAATTATGTCGTATAAGGTACACGTGTCACAGTTGGAGATGGGGTGTGCCACCCATGGGATTCCTGCTCCTACTGAAGGCGGGTGTGGCGTGCAAACGTTCTTTCCAGCAAGCAAGGCGTTTCTTGACATATTCATCAGCTCTAAGAATATGTTGTTTCTGGAGTCTACACCTTGTGCGATGTCCATGATGATTACTAGTATGGCAATCTTGATCATGTTGATGGATGACTGAAGTTCTCATATGTGATTCTCTGCGTTGTGTATTTTTTTTCTTTTTTGTTCTGTTTTCCGTGACAGTTGGCTCGGCAGTGGGTCTAGTTGTCTTTTAGAGGTTGTGGCTTCATACGCAGGTGAGGAGGTCGGTGCATATGGGTTTTGGGACAGCCATCAAGTGGTATCTGCACAGAGTAAGAAAGAAAACAAAAGACGACAGAGCAGTATTTGTTGTAAAAGACTGCAAACACTAGGGTTGTTCGATCTGAGTCTGCTATTGTTGTTCCTTCTTTCCCTATTACTTAATTCCTGTGACACCTAAAGAATAGTGAGGTAAGGATGGACTAGTGGATGGGGAAGGACTATGAGGGAGTCTTCACCGCAGGGTTGGCCCCCGAGGCCTGTTGCATTCGGTTCTTCCCTGGGCTCCTCACTGGTCCGTGTGTCCTATCCTATCCCTGTAGGTGGGGGAACAACTTTACAGTGTGACACATGAGTCCAGGTTTTCCTTCCCTGACACAACACTGCAGCTGCTGTAATCAACATCACTTGATGTGGTCCGTGCCACTTAGGCTCTAATGGCTTGTTTCTGAATGACTTTATCATGACCCACTGACCTGGGATGATTGTGTGTCCACCTTCTGGTGGAGTCTGCCAACACGACTCAACTCTCTCTCTGGCACTCTGTACTGCCTTTGTGAGGTTTTCACAGTAAGTGATTAGGGCATCTGAGGCAATGTGTACATCAGCATTTTTAAGATCAATCACACCTGGCATCTGCATTGGGCGTCCAGTAATAATCTCATGAGGGCTCAGTCCTACTGATCTGTTAGGTGACACTCTCATATTACACAGTACCGCTGACAGCGCTTCGACCCATGGTACTCCTTCCTGATGCATTTTGCTTAGCCTGGTTTTGATTGTTCTGTTTGCTCGTTCAACCTGTCCTGATGCTTGTGGCCTGTATGGACAGTGAAGATTCCATTTAATCTTCAACATTTTAGACACTTCCTTGACTACCTGTCCTGTGAAGTGTGTACCTTGATCTGAGTCAATGCAATCTGGTAATCCCCATCTGGAAATGAAATCAGTGAAAAGACATTTAGCAGTATGTGCAGCTGTAGCACGCCCTGTTGGATAAGCTTCTATCCATCTGGAGAACTTGTCTATTACAACCAAAATGTCAGTTTTTCCCTTACAAGGAGGCAACAATATGTAATCAACTTGCAGGTGACGAAATGGTCCTGGTGGAGCTGGGGTATGTGTTGCTGCTGTAGTTGCTGTTGGCACATCATTATTTTTCTGACATGTAACACATCTCTTGACTGTTTCGGTGGCGACATTGCTGAATTTTGGATTTCACCATTGATTTGAGAACCTGTGATTCATCGTTGCTAGACCACTGTGACCCAAATTGTGTATTTGTTGAGCCAAATATGGCAGCAGTGATACGGGAGTGACGTACTTTCCCCCTTTGGTCCAGCAGCTGGATGAATCCACTGTGGGTCCTTTGTCTAACCATGTCCATGCTTCATATAGAGGAACATCTTTGTACAGATCAATGATTGATTCAGGAGGCAGAATTATCTTCTGTGCTGTACTACCTGAACACACTTGTACAGTTGCATAGGAACAAGCCTGATTAGCAGCTACATCAGCAAGAGCATTACCTTTAGCTTCTGTAGTATTAGTTGTGAGATGTGCTTTCACTTTGATCACCGCTAATTTCTTTGGAAGTTTCATGGCAAACATTAGATCTTTCACTAATCCAGCATGCTTAATGGGGGATCCAGCAGAAGTTAGAAACTGTCTACTTTGCCAAATGACACCAAAATCATGAATTACCCCAAAAGCATAACTGGAATCAGTGTAGATATTTGCAACCGATCCTGAAGCTAGCGTGCATGCTCTAGTTAAGTCTACTAGTTCTGCAGCTTGAGCTGAAAAATGATCTGGATGATGACCTGAAGCTACCACTTCAGTGGTGGAAGTTACTGCGTAACCTGCTCGTCTGTTACCTTCAATGACTTGAGCTGAACCATCAACAAACAACTCCAATTCTGCATTCTCTATGGGAGTTTCTGCTACTTCACTCGTAGGTGCGTATGTAAGCGTAACACAATCGTGAGTCATTTCTCCTTCATCCTCTAACACAACTTCAGTCATTGCAGACATCATACATGAGGATGGGTTTGTGACTGATGCACGCTGTACATTTACATTTACATTTAATCATTTAGCAGACGCTTTTATCCAAAGCGACGTACAAATGAGGAGAAAAATAGAAGCAATCAGACCATCGAGAGAGCAACAGTATACAAGTGCCATGACAAGTCTCAGTTAGTCTAGCACAGTACACGTAGCTAGGAATTTTTTTTTTCTTTTATTACAACCCCAAATCAGAAAAAGTTGGGACAGTATGGAAAACGCAAATAAAAAAAGAAAGTAGTGATTTCTAAATTTACTTTGACTTGTATTTCATTGCAGACAATATGAAAACAAAATATGTCATGTTTTGTCTGGTCAACTTCATGTCATTTGTAAATATACATCCTTTCCTGTCATTCAGACCTGCAACACATTCCAAAAAAAGTTGGGACAGTAAAGCATTTACCACTTTGTAATGTTGCCATTCCTTTTCACAACACTTAAAAGACGTTTAGGGACTGAAGACACCAAGTGATGAAGTGTTTCAGGTACATGCGGGAAGGCCGCCAAGAGAGCAATACAATAGTCCAGTCTGGAGAGAACAAGAGCTTGGACAAGGAGTTGTGCGGCTTGCTCTGACAGGAAGGGCCTAATCTTCCTAATGTTGTATAAGGCAAATCTGCAGGACCGGGCCGTTGTAGCAATATGGTCTGTGAAGCTTAACTGATCATCGATCACAACTCCAAGGTTCCTGGCTGTCCTGGAAGGAGTTATGGTTGACGAAGCCAGCTGTATAGAGAAGTTGTGGTGAAGTGATGGGTTGGCAGAGAACACGAGCAGTTCTGTCTTAGCAAGATTGAGCTGAAGGTGATGATCCATCATCCAGCTAGAAATGTCACTCAGACAGGCTGCAATGTGAGCAGTTACCGTCGGATCATCTGGTTGGAATGAGAAGTAGAGTTGAGTGTCATCAGCATAGCAGCGGTAGGAAAAGCCATGCTTCTGAATAACCGATCCTAATGACGACATGTAGATGGAGAAGAGAAGTGGTCCAAGCACTGAGCCTTGAGGAACTCCAGTAGCAAGAAGTTGTGACTTTGAAACCTCACCCCTCCAAGACACCCTGAAGGACCTATCTGAGAGGTAAGACTCGAACCACAGGAGGGTGGTTCCTGAGATGCCCATCTTTCTGAGGATGGACATGAGGATCTGGTGGTTAACTGTGTCAAAGGCAGCAGACAGATCCAGCAAGATGAGTACAGAGGATTTGGAAGCTGCTCTTGCCAGTCTCAGGGCCTCTGTAACCGAGAGTAGGGCAGTCTCAGTTGAGTGGCCACTTCTGAAGCTGTAAAACAATGTTCGGGGCTGTGAGGGTTGTTAATCAATTTCCCCAATGAGAGGAGGTGACAGAAGTGACTTTTGCTTAATTCATGAGTGTGGACACTGCATGAGGGCATCTTATGTTTACAGTCTGTCTTAACACCATTAGTTTTATTTACAAAGAATCGTTCAGCTTTGTTGTACATTATTGGGGAAATTAAGCACTCACAGCCCTAACAGTTAACACCTGAGCAAACTGCTCCAACAGTTCGGTGAAGTGGGGAGGGGCTGCTTCAGAGTACTAAGTAGACTGAGTAGGAACTGAGTAAAGCTGTTATTTTCTCCTAATGTCTTTTTGCTTTTCCTACACTCTTTCATCCAGTGTCCAGGTTTACCACAGTAATGACAACTGCCCTCCTTCTTAGGACATTTAGGTTTCTGTCGGTTCTCTGTGTTGACCTTAAACGATGCTGCTGCAATCTTTACTCTGGCTTTAACATCAGAGTCTCTTTCCCAAGTAGCTAACCTGTCCAAGCTGTTTTGCAAGCTTCCAGTGGACCATGTTAGATCTAAGAATGGCAAAGCAGATCTGTACTCTGATAAAAGGCCATCAAACCATGTTCGAACTAGTGATCCTTTATGATCCAGTACCTTCTCTGGAGTGTCAGCTATTCCACTGTATGCTGCAGCTGACTGACAAAACATTTCAGTGTACTCACTTACAGTTTCATCCTTCTTCTGTACATAACTAGTGACTTTTGACCAATCCACTTTTGGTCCAACAATGTTCTTTAGCATTTTCAAAACACATTCTCTCAAATAGCCTTTACTGGCATGTTGTAGTTCAGAAGTAACAGAAGACTCAAAACTGTTGAATTCAGATTCAGTTAGAATTTGTGACATCAGCTGTGTGACTTCTGCTAACGACATGTCATAGAGATGCATTTTGCTGATCAATGCTCTTCTAAATTCAGAAATATTTGTGCGTGCGGAGGGTAAGCTCTGGGATAGTCTCTCTATATCTTTAGGTCCTAGCACTTTGGCAACAGTGTGTACTTGGACAACAGAAGAGTTGGGAGGAACACTTTCAATTCCCTCAATTCCCTGAGATCTTCTCCTAGCGCCACATACCTTCACTGAATCTACAGGCACATCAGTTACTGATTGGATGGTTACATCTGTTTCAAAGAAAGCTTGTAAGTCAGGATAACTGTTATCAGGCTGACTAACTTCTTCCACATCAGTTTTTGCTGAAGCTTTGTTGCGGTTCAATTTCTTAGTTAAAGAGGATACTCTAGCATGGAGCTCTTTGTTCTGTTCCTCTAGCTCTGAGTTACGCTGATACTTTTGTGTAGCTAGTGCTAAACCAAATTCTCTGTGGCAGCAGATAATGCCTTTCACATTGTTCTTGCGAATACATGCTCCTAATACCAGACCTGCCAACCTTAGAATTTTTTTTGAGTACCACTTGTGTGATGGCAACGGGGGGGGGGGGGGGGGGGGGGTATATATCATATAGCATATATATGATATATGCATATCATATATGATATGCATATATCATATGTAGTATTTATCATATGTAGTGTTAGGATAACGTTATTTATGTTGATTATTTCACAAAGGTCTGCACTCAGTCACATACTACAGTTGCATGATTCTGGATAAATTGAGAATTTTTAGGATATTTTTTTTTGTCTCAAACAGAGATCACATTTCTCCCACGAAACAAGATAATGTGTGACAAAATATTATTGCTGCAGTCTATTTAAAAGTGTTTAATTTGAACGAATTATTAAACATGTCAATTAATGTATATTTATAATATATTTAGTTAATATTAAAAATATGAAAAAGTGGTTTGAATGAATGATTTAATGTCTCACTCATAAATACTTGTTTCTTTACTGGATGAATCAGCATTTTTGAACGAATCTCTTGATTCAATCACAAATACATTTTTTAAGTCACTTGTCGCCACCTAGCGGCGAAACAATGCAATCGACACAAACGTTATTTGAAGCGCCAGTTAACTTTCAAAAGGTCTATTTTGATCGCTACCATAAACATCAGTGTTTATATCTGAACTATTAACTTTGATCCCAGTATTTCTGTGATAATATGAATGACTGTAATACAGAAATAATACTGTGTAGTTGAAAAGACTGTTTGTGAAGCTGTTACCCAAACATGGTAACTGTCTGCTCTGTCAGCAGCTGCACGAACAGATATGAATGTTCCGGTAAGACTTTTGTAAAGGTTTATTAGACACGGGCGAAGTTCTAGTGCAAATTTATCAGTATTTATCCAAGTACGTGCACTTTTTTTTGGACTAAACGCCCTAATATTAGGACGCTGTTCAGTGAGTGCAGCTATATGAACAAATAAACCGCAGCAGATCTTGCTGAATATGAATGTGTGCTTTTATTCTATTCACAGTTCGTCTAGAATATCAATACGATCATGTCGACTCCAGAGGATTAAGTTAACTCAACTCAATATTTTAACTTTCCACATCCACCACAAACCGTTTACCTTAGTTGTAAATACCATGTGTACTGTCCTCTTTTAAGAAATCAGACGGCGGGAGTAAAAAGGTACGAGACCGAGCGGGATTTTGTTTTGCTGTCTATTTGCAGTCTCTTTTTAATGATAGGTCTACGCATTTGTCAATCATCCCACATGCTAGATGGGGAAAGAACCCAGCGCTCTGATTGGTCGAAGTCCTCTTTCATTGCTGTTGCTTGATTTAAGTAGGCTACTGTGCGTGCACAAAGGCGTCACCAGGTTTTTGCGTAGTTTAAAGTGACAAATCGTACCTGCGTACTTTGAGGTCAAAATGCGTGCCCGCTACGCAAAATGCGTACAGGTTGGCAGGTCTGTAATACCTTTTTACATTCATCTACCGACCAAGTCTTGTCTGGATGGATCTCATATTTCTGAATTAGCTCTTGTCTAACTTTCTCAGTGACTATTAGGTTCATTTGCACTCCTAACAGTGATTTGAATTCGCTATCTGACCACAAAGGAGTCGCGAGACCACCTTTTTCAGTTGTGGGGATCAGTCTAGCATTCTTTCTAAACATTTTGTGAGTTTCTTTGTTACCACACAATGAAAACACTAAAACTTCTCTGATCAACAGAGGGTACGCTTGTTAACACAGATCAACTATTGGTAACCTTCCCTGGCAAAGCAGAGGATAACACAAATTACTAGCACTTTACGCTAATCTTCCCTGCATGAACAGAGGATAACCAATTCTTCCCTGCCAAAACAGAGGACAACAAATATTAGCACGTATTGCTAATCTTCCCTGTCTGAACAGAGGATAACCAATTATTCTCTGCCGAAACAGAGGGTAACAAATATTAACACACAATGCTAATCTTCCCTGCAAGAACAGAGGATAACCAATTCTTCCCTGCAAAAACAGAGGATAACAAATATTAGCACGTAATGCTAATCTTCCCTGTCTGGACAGAGGATAACCTTCATCTCTAAAAGGAAATTTTTAGAGGATAACTTAGTTAACCAAACCCTACAGCTGTCTGTTAACTCTTCTCTGATAGCGCAGAGGATAACAAATTTGTACTGGTTTTAAAGGTTCTTTTGGATAGAGTGACACTCACCAACCCTTGGTTGTACAGAAAGATTCAGACTGGAACGAAGTCAGATCTTTGTTGAGCTTGAAGTTTCAATCTGGATTCAGGTGAGGAGCTCTATCCGGGTCACGGCACCAAAACTGTAGGAAACTTTTTCCTCATCGATGCAGAGACCAGGAGACGTTGGGATATCTTTCAAGCAGAAGTTACTCTTTATTGAGAACTCGCTGTGCGTCACTGCAGTCATCCAAGTCTGACTATAGCTCAGCACAGTACAGTTTATACATTTCAAGGGGGAGGGATACATAGAGGTGGAGACAATCTAAACAAAGCATGCAAATGCAGTACAGGAATCAGCCCATTTACCTCAGTTTCCCCAGCGCTGACCTCATCAGCATAACAGTGTCATTCAAATGCATAGGTGCTAATCCAATCAGCCTGACAGTATTGCCCATACCTTCACATTATCATATAGACAAAGGCACCTTTAACTTAGGACCCTGCACAATGGTCAGGAAGTGCATAAAGACAAAAGGTTAATGTCTCAGACACCTGGGCTGCCTGAATTGGTCTTAATGTCATCATCTTTACCTCAAAATGTACAAACCCGATTCCAAAAAAGTTGGGACACTGTACAAATTGTGAATAAAAAAGGAATGCAATAATTTACAAATCTCATAAACTTATATTTTATTCACAATAGAATATAGATATAGGGCTGCACGATATATTGCATGCGATATGCATGCGCATCTCGTCAGTAAAGCCGGTTCCTTGATTAGCGGTTAATCTCCATCACCTGTTTTCAAATGGAGCGGCATTTAATACACAGAGCCGTAAATCACTGACAAGCTACGCATATATCGACTGATATATCGCCTTTGATATGAACGCGATATATGCGTAGCTTGTCAGTGAACTACGGCTCCGTGTATTAAATGCCGCTCCATTTGAAAACAGGTGATGGAGATTAACCGCTAATCATGGAACCGGCTTTACTGACGAGATGCGCATGCATATCGCATGCAATATATCGTGCAGCCCTATATAGATAACATATCAAATGTTGAAAGTGAGACATTTTGAAATGTCATGCCAAATATTGGCTCATTTTGGATTTCATGAGAGCTACACATTCCAAAAAAGTTGGGACAGGTAGCAATAAGAAGCCGGAACAGTTAAATGTACATATAAGGAAAAGCTGGAGGACCAATTCGCAACTTATTAGGTCAATTGGCAACATGATTGGGTATAAAAAGAGCCTCTCATAGTGTCAGTGTCTCTCAGAAGTCAAGATGGGAAGAGGATCACCAATTCCCCAATGCTGCGGCGGAAAATAGTGATAGTGAAAAAATGGCAAAGAGTTTGAAGTTATCATCATCAACAGTGCATAATACCATCCAAAGATTCAGAGAATCTGGAACAATCTCTGTGCGTAAGGGTCAAGGCCGGAAAACCATACTGGATGCCCGTGATCTTCGGGCCCTTAGACGGCACTGCATAACATACAGGAATGCTACTGTAATGGAAATCACAACATGGGCTCAGGAATACTTCCAGAAAACATTGTCAGTGAACACAATCCACCGTGCCATTCGCCGTTGCCGGCTAAAACTCTATAGGTCAAAAAAGAAGCCATATCTAAACATGATCCAGAAGCGCAGGCGTTTTCTCTGGGCCAAGGCTCATTTAAACTGGACTGTGGCAAAGTGGAAAACTGTTCTGTGGTCAGACGAATCAAAATTTGAAGTTCTTTTTGGAAAACTGGGACGCCATGTCATCCGGACTAAAGAGGACAAGGACAACCCAAGTTGTTATCAGCGCTCAGTTCAGAAGCCTGCATCTCTGATGGTATGGGGTTGCATGAGTGCGTGTGGCATGGGCAGCTTACACATCTGGAAAGGCACCATCAATGCTGAAAGGTATATCCAAGTTCTAGAACAACATATGCTCCCATCCAGACATCGTCTCTTTCAGGGAAGACCTTGCATTTTCCAACATGACAATTCCAGACCACATACTGCATCAATTACAACATCATGGCTGCGTAGAAGAAGGATCCAGGTACTGAAATGGCCAGCCTGCAGTCCAGATCTTTCACCCATAGAAAACATTTGGCGCATCATAAAGAGGAAGATGCGACAAAGAAGACCTAAGACAGTTGAGCAACTAGAAGCCTGTATTAGACAAGAATGGGACAACATTCCTATTCCTAAACTTTAGCAACTTCTCTCCTCAGTCCCCAGACGTTTGCAGACTGTTATAAAAAGAAGAGGGGATGCCACACAGTGGTAAACATGGCTTTGTCCCAACTTTTTTGAGATGTGTTGATGCTATGAAATTTAAAATCAACTTATTTTTCCCTTAAAATTATACATTTTCTCAGTTTAAACATTTGATATGTCATCTATGTTGTATTCTGAATAAAATATTGAAATTTGAAACTTCCACATCATTGCATTCTGTTTTTATTCACAATTTGTACAGTGTCCCAACTTTTTTGGAATCGGGTTTGTAAAACACAATGTTTCAGTTTATATACTATTACACTGGAACCTAGATTTATCATTTTATAAATTTGTAATCCAACAACACCATCACAACATTTGTAATGGTTTTACTGGTTATAATGGTACTTGTATTGGTTTTAATGGAAACATAATGGACCCTGTGGGTCTCTGCTGGTAATTGGTCACCTTCTATTGGTGGCTTGTTAAAACCAATAAATCCTAATGGAATATGTCCGAAAACCATTTTTTTTAATGGTGTTAATGGTTAAAAGTTCATGGTTTGTAATGGCATTTGTGATTTATTTGTGATGGTGTTAGAATTTTCTGTGATGGTTCTATTGTTTTTTTTTTTCAGCAGGGTTGCCTCATTGTTTTTATATAATGCATTTGAAGTCATTTTAAAGGCTGTTGTTGGCTTGGGTCTGTTTTTATAACCACAAAAAAAATATATATATTATTTTAACTTCTTTGATTAGGCTATGAATCAGTGGCAGAGCCAGGATGTTTTCATAGGGGTGGCCAGGGAGGGGCCAGCAACCAGTCTGGGGTGGCACAGAAATATTCATTATTTCAATATAAAAATGTGATTGACTATAAAGTATTGGACTGTTTGAGTGCCTAAAACACAATGGAATACAATTAATTTCTACTAAATTGTAATTGAGATATTTGTGAATTAGATCAAGTAACGCTGAGTGAACATGACAACTTGTGTATTATTCCTCACCTCCAGGTATTTTCATAAAGGGGATCACTATAGCTTTATTTCTCAGTCAGCTTGATTCTGGTTCTCAAAACCCCTAAAAGCTTGTTCTCCATCATTGCATACTCATTGATGAGACATGCAGATAGTGATAAGAATTGGTTAATAAAAGAAAAGGAAAAAAAAAGGGCCAGAAGTCAACAGCACATAAATGCCAGTAAAATTAGTTATTTTATGCATTTAAATGGTTTCAATTTCGTTTGTACTTTACAAATTAAAAAATAAAAACAGCGCATATTTTCTAGTATAAGTGCACTGTGTTCATATTTACTTGTGCATACAATAAAACAAAACAAAAAAAACCCATCAGCTTGTGCCTTATATTGTGATCTCGAATTGCACAATATTTTAGTAGGCTACGTGCATTTGAGAGACGTTCTTTAATGTGATGTTATACATACATGAATGCACAAATTGCCTTTTTGATAGTTTCATGACTTAACTGACGACAGAACTTTGTATGCTCATAGTTTCTTGCGCGCAATATTTATGATGAGGATAAAGAGCGTGCGCTTTATATTCGCGTAAGGTTGAAGAGTGTGCGCCGTGAGCACAGTGACGCCTGACAGGACAGGAAAGTTTGTTTTGCTGATATATAGCCTAACAGCATCTCATCAGATCACTGTTGTTCTACTGAAGCTCATTTGGTTCCTGTTCCTTTCCACGCTCGTTTGACCTGCGCCTGGCGCTGAAGCCTGCTCGTCTGAAAAGTCTCCCGTTTTATGTGGTCATAAAGAGATTACGCCGGTTCCGCGTCTTAATAAATGTATTTCTTGTCAATAAAAAAAAGGGACAAAAACGGCAGTTTTGAGTGGGGTGGCCAAGGGGGTGGCCAAGCTTAGGTCAGTGGTGGCCACGGCCACCCCTGGCTCCGCTCCTGCTATGAATTTAGCCTACCTGAAAATGATGTAAGGGCTTCGTTTTCATCTTTTTTTTTCTTTTTTTTGTCTTTTCACAGGTATAGTTGTCCATCAATTATGATCATCTGCATTCAGCCGCAAACATGAGGTGTGAGCAGGCGCGGATGCGGGAATGGCACATCAGGTTTTTTTTTTTTTTTCGAGCAACTGGGATGGTGCCCCCCCGGGAGTTGGTGCCCTACGCAAACGGTGTACTCTGCGTATAGGGAGCGGCGGTACTGTATTTAATAACAGTTCAAATTTAAAATGGTGCATAACTGCAATTTTGTGCTAAATGTACAGATACTTTCTCTGTGTGTAGTTACCAGTGCATATTGAATAAGATAACAAATATACAGTACATTTTAGTTTTTGGTAAACCATCTGCACTTCATTGAAATAGAACTACCATACTACTCTCTATATATATCTATTAAGAAATACTACAACTAATTCATAGAAAACATAAAACATATAACATGGAAAAAGTACCTTGGCAAAAGTCAATAAAGTTGTACAAATATTAATTATAATAGAAACCAATTATTTTTCTTTTTTTAAATTTACCTCATCAGGAAGCTGCTGACACAAATGGAATATGGCCCAGATTTTTGGTCTCACTGTCCTGAAATAAATAATTAAATAAATAATATATATATATATATATATATATATATTTATAAATATATATTTATTATATATATATAAACATTAATAACATATTAAAACAGAGCATTATTATTATTATTATTGTTATTATTATTAGCAGGCAAGTTATATTCAACAAATCAGTTATAATATTTTTTTTCTTAGACTACTGTATTTTCAGCTACATACAGTTTAAACCAGGAGTGCCCAGTCCTGTTCCTGGAGATCTACCTTCTTGCAGCGTTCAGCTCCAATCCTGATCAAACACACCTGTCTGTAAAGTGCTCTTGAAGATCTTAATTAGCTGGTTCTTGTTTGTTTGATTAAGGCTGGAGCAGAAATTTGCAGGAAGGTAGATCTCCAGGAACCGGATTAGTTTACACCAAGGGTTTTAATATTGTTCCTAGAGTCTCTCAAGGTAATCCAAGGAAACCAAGGAATAAAGAAAACATTCAAAATGTACAATGCTGTCGACTGGGGAGGCTCCAGGAAAAAAAAAATAGCTTGAGGTGGTTTTTGGCTTGTGTGATTAAGAGTAAATGCAAATAAGATGGAAATGCAATTGCCATATAAATTCCTCTATGCACATCAAAAAACTCATGTAACCTGACTAACCAGCGGACCAATCTTATTGCACAACATCTGAAATGTAGTTAAGGTCATTCTTAAATGCCCAAGCAAAATATAGTCATTTATAGTCAATTATTGATGAGCCATGATCCTTCAGAAATCATTCTAATATACTGATTTATAATTAAAGAATCCTGAAAAATATCACAGGTCCCAAAAAATATTAAGCAGCACAACTTTTTCCAACATTGATTATAAATTAGCATATTAGAATGATTTCTGAAGGATCATGTGACACTGAAAATTCAGCTTTGCTTCACAGGAATAAATTATATTTTAAAGTATATTAAAATAGAACATTTTTATTTTAAATTGCAATAATATTTCACAATATTATTTTGTGAAATAATATTCAGTATTTTTAATCAAATAGATACAGCCTTGATGAGCCTAAGAAACTTCTTTAAAAAATTTACTAATCCCAAACTTTTGAATGGCAGTGTATTGTACTGTAAAAATGTTTTCTCAGATAACCTAAAATGTTCATCATTTAGGCTTTCCTGTAGCTCAAATGGTAGAGCATGGCGCTAGCAACGCCAAGATCATGGGTTCGATTCCCAGGGAAAGCAAGAGCTGATAAAATGTAAAACTGTAACTTGAATGCAATGTTAAGCCACTCTGGATAAAAGTGTCTGCTAAATGCATAAATGTAAATGTAAATGTACATCAAGGGTCCAATCAAATATAAATAGCACATTACAGTTAAAAGTTACACACTTTTTTGTGTGCGCACTGTACAGGTCTGGTATAAAGAATGTTTTTGCTCAGGTGGCCGCCCAGTAGAGAAAAGTTTTGCTCAGCAAGAAAAAAAAATAGAGGGAACATTGCCTGAGAGCAGCACATAGTTCAGTAAAAAATAACAGTAATATGAATATTGAGTACTCCTGCCCTGAGAGCAGCCCATAGTTCAGTAAAAAAAAGCAGTGATATGAATATTGAGTACTCATACCCTGAGAGCAGCACATAGTAAAGTAAAAATAACAGTGATATGAATATTGAGTACTCATGCCCTGAGAGTAGCGCATAGTTCAGTAAAAAGGAGTACTCCTACACTGAGAGCAGGCATAGTACACTAAAAATAACAGTGATATGAATATTGAGTACTCCTGCCCTGAGAGCAGCGCATAGTTCAATAAAAATAACAGTGATATGAATATTGAGGACTCCTGC
Source organism: Aspiorhynchus laticeps (assembly GCA_023376895.1). Classification (NCBI taxonomy): domain Eukaryota; kingdom Metazoa; phylum Chordata; class Actinopteri; order Cypriniformes; family Cyprinidae; genus Aspiorhynchus; species Aspiorhynchus laticeps. The sequence goes on from CM041809.1 coordinate 5,131,562, forward strand.
CCTGAGAGCAGCGCATAGTACAATAAAAATAACAGTGAAATGAATATTGAGTATTCCTGCCCTGAGAGCAGCGCATAGTACAGAAAAAATAACAGTGATATGAATATTGAGTGCTCCTGCCCTGAGAGCAGCACAAAGTTCAGTAAAAATAACAGTTATATTAATATTGAGTACTCCTGCCCTGAAAGTAGGCATAGTACACTAAAAATAACAGTAATATGAATATTTAGTACTCCTGCCCTGAGAGCAGTGTATAGTTCAGGAAAAATAACAGTAAAATGAATATTGAGTACTCCTGCCCTGAGAGCAGGCATACTACACTAAAATATCAGTTATATTAATATTGAGTACTCCTGCCCTGAGAGCAGGCAGAGTACAATAAAAATCACAGTGATATGAATATTGAGTACTCCTGCCCTGAGAGCAGCACATAGTTCAGTAAAAATAACAGTAATAGGGACCTATTGAGTACTACTGCCCTGAGAGCAGCGCATAGTACACTAAAAATAACAGTAATATGAATATTGAATACTCTTGCCCTGAGAGCAGTGCATAATACAGTAAAAATAACAGTGATATGAATATTGAGAACTCCTGCCCTGAGAGCAGCACATAGTTCAGTAAAAAAATAACAGTAATATGAATGTTGACTACTGCTGCCCTGAGAGCAGCGCATAGTTCAGGAAAAAAATAACAGTAATATGAATATTGAGTACTCCTGCCCTGAGAGGAGCACATAGTACACTAAAATATCAGTTATATTAATATTGAGTACTCCTGCCCTGAGAGCAGGCATAGTACTCTAAAAATAACAGTTATATGAATATTGAGTACTCCTGCCCTGAGAGCAGCCCATAGTATAATAAAAATCACAGTGATATGAATATTGAGTACTCCTGCCCTGAGAGGAGCACATAGTACACTAAAATATCAGTTATATTAATATTGAGTACTCCTGCCCTGAAGCAGGCATAGTACACTAAAAATAACAGTAATATGAATATTGAGTACTCCTGCCCTGAGAGCAGCGTATAGTTCAGAAAAAAATAACAGTAATATGAATAGTGAGTACTCCTGCCCTGAGAGCAGGCATAGTACACTAAAAATATCAGTTATATTAATATTGAGTACTCCTGCCCTGAAAGCAGGCATAGTACACAAAAAATAACAGTAATATGAATATTGAGTACTCCTGCCCTGAGAGCAGCATATAGTTCAGGAAAAATAACAGTAAAATGAATATTACTCCTGCCCTGAGAGCAGGCATAGTACACTAAAATATCAGTTATATTAATATTCAGTACTCCTGTCCTGAGAGCAGGCATAGTACTCTAAAAAATAACAGTGATATGAAAATTGAGTACTCCTGCCCTGAGAGCAGGCATAGTACTCTAAAAATAACAGTGATATGAAAATTGAGTACTCCTGCCCTGAAAGCAGCACATAGTTCAGTAAAATTAACAGTGATATGAATATTGAGTACTCCTACCCTGAGAGCAGCGCATAGTAAAGTAAAAATAACAGTGATATGAATATTGAGTACTCCTACCCTGAAAGCAGCACATAGTCCAGTAAAATAACAGTAATATGAATACTGAGTACTCCTGCCCTTAGAGCAGCACATAGTTCAGTAAAAATAACAGTTATATTAATATTGAGTACTCCTGCCCTGAGAGCAGGCATAGTACACTAAAAATATCAGTTATATTAATATTGAGTACTCCTGCCCTGAGAGCAGGCATAGTACTCTAAAAATAACAGTGATATGAAAATTGAGTACTCCTGCCCTGAGAGCAGGCATAGTACTCTAAAAATAACAGTGATATGAAAATTGAGTACTCCTGCCCTGAAAGCAGCACATAGTTCAGTAAAATTAACAGTGATATGAATATTGAGTACTCCTACCCTGAGAGCAGCGCATAGTAAAGTAAAAATAACAGTGATATGAATATTGAGTACTCCTGCCCTGAAAGCAGCACATAGTCCAGTAAAATAACAGTAATATGAATACTGAGTACTCCTGCCCTTAGAGCAGCACATAGTTCAGTAAAAATAACAGTTATATTAATATTGAGTACTCATGCCCTGAGAGCAGTGTATAGTTCAGGAAAAATAACAGTAATATGAATATTGAGTAATCCAGCCCAGAGAGCAGCGCATAGTACAGTAAAAATAACAGTGATATGAATATTGAGGACTCCTGCCCTGAGAGCAGCGCATAGTACAATAAAAATAACAGTGAAATGAATATTGAGTATTCCTGCCCTGAGAGCAGCGCATAGTACAGAAAAAATAACAGTGATATGAATATTGAGTGCTCCTGCCCTGAGAGCAGCACAAAGTTCAGTAAAAATAACAGTTATATTAATATTGAGTACTCCTGCCCTGAAAGTAGGCATAGTACACTAAAAATAACAGTAATATGAATATTTAGTACTCCTGCCCTGAGAGCAGTGTATAGTTCAGGAAAAATAACAGTAAAGTGAATATTGAGTACTCCTGCCCTGAGAGCAGGCATACTACACTAAAATATCAGTTATATTAATATTGAGTACTCCTGCCCTGAGAGCAGGTATAGTACACTAAAAATATCAGTTATATTAATATTGAGTACTCCTGCCCTGAAAGCAGGCATAGTACACTAAAAATAACAGTAATATGAATATTGAGTACTCCTGCCCTGAGAGCAGCAAATAGTTCAGGAAAAATAACAGTAAAATGAATATTACTCCTGCCCTGAGAGCAGGCATAGTACACTAAAATATCAGTTATATTAATATTGAGTACTCCTGTCCTGAGAGCAGGCATAGTACTCTAAAAATAACAGAGATATGAAAATTGAGTACTCCTGCCCTGAAAGCAGCACATAGTTCAGTAAAATTAACAGTGATATGAATATTGAGTACTCCTGCCCTGAGAGCAGCCCATAGTTCAGTAAAAAAAGCAGTGATATGAATATTGAGTACTCCTACCCTGAGAGCAGCGCATAGTAAAGTAAAAATAACAGTGATATGAATATTGCGTACTCATGCCCTGAGAGCAGCACATAGTTCAGTAAAAAGGAGTACTCCTGCCCTGAGAGCAGGCATAGTACACTAAAACTAACAGTAATATGAATATTGAGTACTCCTGCCCTGAGAGCAGCACATAGTTCAGTAAAAATAACAGTAATAGAGACCAATTGAGTACTCCTGCCCTGAGAGCAGTGCATAGTACACTAAAAATAACAGTATGAATATTGAGTACTCCTGCCCTGAGAGCAGCACATAGCTCAGTAAAAAGGGGTACTCCTTCCCTGAGAGCAGTGCATTGTACAGTAAAAATAACAGTGAAATGAATATTGACTACTCCTGCCCTTAGAGCAGCACATAGTTCAGTAAAAATAACAGTTATATTAATATTGAGTACTCATGCCCTGAGAGCAGTGTATAGTTCAGGAAAAATAACAGTAATATGAATATTGAGTAATCCAGCCCAGAGAGCAGCGCATAGTACAGTAAAAATAACAGTGATATGAATATTGAGGACTCCTGCCCTGAGAGCAGCGCATAGTACAATAAAAATAACAGTGAAATGAATATTGAGTATTCCTGCCCTGAGAGCAGCGCATAGTACAGAAAAAATAACAGTGATATGAATATTGAGTGCTCCTGCCCTGAGAGCAGCACAAAGTTCAGTAAAAATAACAGTTATATTAATATTGAGTACTCCTGCCCTGAAAGTAGGCATAGTACACTAAAAATAACAGTAATATGAATATTTAGTACTCCTGCCCTGAGAGCAGTGTATAGTTCAGGAAAAATAACAGTAAAGTGAATATTGAGTACTCCTGCCCTGAGAGCAGGCATACTACACTAAAATATCAGTTATATTAATATTGAGTACTCCTGCCCTGAGAGCAGGTATAGTACACTAAAAATATCAGTTATATTAATATTGAGTACTCCTGCCCTGAAAGCAGGCATAGTACACTAAAAATAACAGTAATATGAATATTGAGTACTCCTGCCCTGAGAGCAGCAAATAGTTCAGGAAAAATAACAGTAAAATGAATATTACTCCTGCCCTGAGAGCAGGCATAGTACACTAAAATATCAGTTATATTAATATTGAGTACTCCTGTCCTGAGAGCAGGCATAGTACTCTAAAAATAACAGAGATATGAAAATTGAGTACTCCTGCCCTGAAAGCAGCACATAGTTCAGTAAAATTAACAGTGATATGAATATTGAGTACTCCTGCCCTGAGAGCAGCCCATAGTTCAGTAAAAAAAGCAGTGATATGAATATTGAGTACTCCTACCCTGAGAGCAGCGCATAGTAAAGTAAAAATAACAGTGATATGAATATTGCGTACTCATGCCCTGAGAGCAGCACATAGTTCAGTAAAAAGGAGTACTCCTGCCCTGAGAGCAGGCATAGTACACTAAAACTAACAGTAATATGAATATTGAGTACTCCTGCCCTGAGAGCAGCACATAGTTCAGTAAAAATAACAGTAATAGAGACCAATTGAGTACTCCTGCCCTGAGAGCAGTGCATAGTACACTAAAAATAACAGTATGAATATTGAGTACTCCTGCCCTGAGAGCAGCACATAGCTCAGTAAAAAGGGGTACTCCTTCCCTGAGAGCAGTGCATTGTACAGTAAAAATAACAGTGAAATGAATATTGACTACTCCTGCCCTGAGAGCAGCGCGTAGTACAATAAAAACAACAGTGATATGAATAGTGAGTACTCCTGCCCTGAGAGCAGTGCATAGTACAGTAAAAATAACAGTGATATGAATATTGAGTGCTCCTGCCCTGAGAGCAGCACACAGTTCAGTAAAAATAACAGTTATATTGAGTACTCCTGCCCTGAGAGCAGGCATAGTACACTAAAAATAACAGTTATATTAATATTGAGTACTCCTGCCCTGAAAGCAGGCATAGTACACTAAAAATAACAGTAATATGAATATTGAGTACTCCTGCCCTGAGAGTAGCGTATAGTTCAGGAAAAATAACAGTAATATGAATATTTAGTACTCCAGCCCTGAGAGCAGCGCATAGTACAGTAAAAATAACAGTGATATGAATATTGAGTACTCCTGCCCTGAGAGCAGCACATAGTTCAGTAAAAAATAACAGTAATATGAATATTGAGTACTCCTGCCCTGAGAGCAGGCATAGTACACTAAATATAACAGTACTATTAATATTGAGTACGCCTGCTGTGACGGCCCGAGTGGTGGCCGCACAAGAGTGGTAATGTGGATGTATCATCTTTCACACACACCACTTGCATCCACACGTATCCACATCCATGCACTCGTAGACACACATGTATACATCTATACGAAGGACATGTTCAGTCGTTTAAGGTTAATCTTTATTTAAATTTCCTTTTTCATTCGCATTCATTTTGGTTTTAGTTTATTATAACCACATGAAACAAACAATATTCATTAGTTCTATTTATTGTTAGGTTTCCATACGTTTACATTTTACAACCCATCTTTATATACATCGTTACTGATTTGGAGTGCACACAAATTAGTTGCGTTGTATCTGTTACTTACAATTGTTTCTATTTCTGAGTTTAAGTTTACCGATGATGTGTGGCGATGATCTTCAGACATGGTCCGCTGCAGCCGCATCCTGGCGTGACGGAAATTAGAGTCCGGGCAGGAACAGAGAATTTAAGCATTAATGGTTCTGCCCAGACATACTATTCACTGAGGTTGCCCGGGGAAGGAGGAAAAGTTGATCTTCTTTATTAATTGATTTATGTAATTGTATATTTATGATATATAATTACATTTTTGTCTTCTTTATCTTGATTTAAATTATTTCTCTGTTTGATTTGATTTTGATTTATTTAATGTTATGTTGAATGTAAAGTTTTGTTGCTTTCCCTCATAATTTGTAATGGGCCCATCTTTCCCTTTATAAGTTGTTGCTTTGTACATTTGAGAAGTCAGTTTTTAGTTGTTGGTTTGTTTCTGTGTGAATGGTTTGACTTCATTTCCTTTTTTGTTTGTTGATTTATTTTGTTGTATGATTTATGAGTTTGTAAATTTATTGTTCTTTGGGTTCAAATAAAGACCCATTTTCTAGTGGAAAGCTTGTGTTCCTTGTTCCTGACTTCTCGGTCCCTCACATATGGTGGCAGCGGTGGGATCTTTTTAGTGAGTCAAGGACACTAAGCTGGTTTGTTTTCCTTTTTGCCCCTCGTGGCAGTGTTTTTTTCCTGTTATTATGAGTCGTGCCTTAAAGAAAAGTATGCCTAAAGCTCCACCCTTGCAGCAAGAGGAAGAAAGGGGTGAAGAGGACCAGGACGTGGTAGAAGGTGCTGAAGGGGGCAAGGCAACAGGAGACAGGGAAATTTCAGTGACCGAGTTGGCAAATATGTTTTGAGCCCATATGGCCAGGATGGACGGCCGGGAGACTGCAAGACAGCAGGAGCAGGCAGATCAGGAGCGGCGGTTTAAAGCTCTCCAGCACCAGTTTGGTCTTTTGCAATTGGAGGTCCATGCACACACCTCTCCTAATCCTCACGTACCTGATGTAGGCCGGGAGGCCCGGGGAAGGCCTGATATGGATCCTGCAGATTCTGATGGACACTCCGAGGCTTCAGTCCTTCAGCAAAGTGGTAATCAGGTTGAGGACAATATAGGCCCGCCATTATCGCCGATACCTCGATTGGAGAAGCTGAGTGACACTGATGACGTAGAGCACTTCCTTGTTACTTTTGAAAGGATTGCTGTTGCTAGTAGGTGGACTAAAACTGATTGGGTTTGGCATTTAATTCCTTTGCTGACTGGTAAAGCAAGAGAGGCTTATGTCAATATGGATCTGAATGAGTCTACTGACTATGACAAAGTGAAGTATGCTATTTTAAAGAAATATGATGTCAATGCTGAAACATACTGACAAAAGTTCCGTTCCTTGTATGCCGTTATTTTACTGCCAAATGTCGAGAGCGCATATTGGTAGCGCGAAAGTAGATTAATATAATGCGCGAGCGCGAATCTCCCTGCTCGCGTGCGGATTTCCTTTGCTCTCGCACAAAACCGGACACGTGCGCTCGGATATACGCTGCTCTCGCGCAGAGAGAGTGCGCGCACTTAAAACATGTCTCTCCTCTTGCTCAAGTGTGCGTGTGCACGCTCAAACTTTGTCCTGTGCACTCGCACATCTCTCCCTGCTCTTGCGCTAGATATTAACTATTTTCACACCTGTATTAAACGTCAAAAGTTATCAACCAATCAGATTTTTCTATGACTGACCCGATGAAAATACTAGGCCTACGTGAAGAGGGAACTGATCCTGGAATTTCTCTACAATTTAATAATATTTAGTCATATCAAAATGTATATTAGAAATGGCTAGGAATCGGGTGCTTGGATGATTTATTAAAAATAAAAATAAAAACTAGTTTGTCTAATTGTTTGGTCAAACCCCCTGAGCGATTTATCTAAACAAACAAACAAAAAAGTATATGATTCTTAAAGTTCATGTGGCCATACATGTATTGTGTACTTGGGTTGAAGTGTATATATATATATGAAGATTAATTATTTTCGCACCTGAATTAAACATTGCCAAAAGTTATCATTATGCACTTTTAAAAATATCTTGAAACAGATTTCTTCATTAGGGCCTTTCCTTCATTTTTTTTGTTGTTGCATATGTTGCATTTTTGTTTTAACACACTGGTTATTGTAGGCTACTTTGTTTTACTTTATATATTTTATGTTTGTATTTTGTTATTTTCTGTGAAATAGTTTGACAAAAAGAAGGATCTTTCATTTATTTCCAGTTTACTAATATTTAGCAATGTTAATCAAATGTATATTTGAAATGGCTAGAACTTAGGTGCTTGGATGATTTGTACATAAATGACCTCTGTCCAACTATGGTTGGTCAAACCCCTCGATTTATCTAAAAACAGCCCACTCTCCTCTAAAACAGTGAATATACAGTTATATGACAGTTATAGGTAATGACACTGTCTGCAAATGCATTAAACCCATAGAATATAATGTAGGGATGTTATCACAAATGATAAATTCATTATAGTGTTATATTTGGTCTCCACATCTTAAGTAGGCTATTTAGGGAATAGTGCATCTGACCCTAGTTCTGTCTTAAATCATAAGATATATATATATATATATATATATATATATATATATATATATATATATATATATATATATATATATATATATATATATATATTATTATTATTTATTTATTTATTTATTTATTTCAACCCAAGTACACAATACATGTATGGCCACATGAACTTTAAGAATCATATACTTTTTTGTTTGTTTGTTTAGATAAATCGCTCAGGGGGTTTGACCAAACAATTGACAAACTAGTTTTTATTTTTATTTTTAATAAATCATCCAAGCACCCGATTCCTAGCCATTTCTAATATACATTTGATATGTTTTTAGGTGTTGGTTTGTTTCTGTGTGAATGGTTTGACTTCATTTCCTTTTTTGTTTGTTGATTTATTTTGTTGTATGATTTATGAGTTTGTAAAGTTATTGTTCTTTGGGTTCAAATAAAGACCCATTTTCTAGTGGAAAGCTTGTGTTCCTTGTTCCTGACTTCTCGGTCCCTCACACCTGCCCTGAGAGCAGCGCATAGTTCAGGAAAAATGAGAGTGATATGAATATTGAGTACTCCTGCCCCGAGAGCAGTGCATAGTTCAGTAAAAATAACAGTAATATGAATATTGAGTACTCCTGCCCGAGAGCAGTGCTAATGCTAACGCTAACTGAGATGATGAAATGTCTAACAGTGGGCAGTAGATCCTTTTCCTATTTAGCGCCCAAACAGATCCCTTGCGAAGACCTTGTCACCTCAATGGCCATCGGCATAAGACCACAGGAACAAGATGAGTCCTCTGCACAATTCTGACTTGTGTTGCCTGGAATTAAACCATGCTATACTGGATTTATCTGGCCAGAGGAGAACTGGCCCCCTGAATGAACCTGGTTTCTCCAAAGGTTTTTTTCTCCATTTTCTGTCACCGATGGAACTTTGGTTTATTGCCGCTGTTGCCTTTGGCTTACTTAGTTGGGGACACTTTTCTGGTAATATTGTTGATTTGATTGCACAGACATTATTTGAAGAGAACTCAACTGAGCTGGGCGATGACATCACTGAATCAATGATGAACTAACTTTAACTGGAAAATTGAGTTTTTACTATTGTCCTCTTTCATTATTGGCACACTATTTTCCTGTTTAATACTGTAAAGCTGCTTTGACACAATCTGTATTGTATAAAGCATGTGACTTGACTTGACTAAAACACTTTTTTTTAAACATCAGCTGATACATGTTATGCAAGATGGAAACAATGACTGCATTATTTCTAGTGCTTTATCTACAGTAGGTATATTTTGCATAATTTTCTTCTCCTGGGGTGGAAATAAATAATGAGAGGACATCACTGGATACAATGCAGGATATCTAATATTGTTATTAGTAGATGTAATTTTAAACACATCTCTAATTATTTACATTTTACATTTAGTCATTCTGCAGACGCTTTTATCCAAAGCGACTTACAATTGGGGAATACATAAAGCGATTCATCTTGAAGAGGCAATCAGACAGAGGAAGTGCTCGTAACACCAAGTCTCAGGCATTGTTCAAATAAATACAAGCTAGCAAGGGAAGGAATGCTCTTCTGGCTGGTCTTCCATCAAACACAATCAAACCTCTACAAATGATTCAGAATGCAGCGGCACGACTGGTCTTCAATGAGCCCAAAAGAACCCATGTTACACCTCTCTTCATCTCACTGCACTGGCTACCAGTGGCAGCTCGCATCAATTTCAAGACACTGATGCTTGCATACAGAACGACCACAGGCTCAGCACCCTCCTACTTCCACTCACTATTACGAATCTACATCCCCTCCAGAAGTCTGAGATCTGCTAGTGAGCGACGCCTTGTGGTACCATCACAGAGAGGCTCAAAATCACTCTCCAGAACATTCTCATTCACCATTCCTGGATGGTGGAATAATCTTCCCACCCCTATCCGGAATGCTGGATCCCTGTCAATCTTCAAGCAACAACTGAAGACTCATCTCTTTCGGCACTACTTGACTTCATCCTAAACTTGTTCTTAAAAAAAAACAAAAAAAAACCTTTCCCTTTATATTTCTCTCCTTCCCTTGCTAGCTTGTACTTATTTGAACAATGACTGAGACTTGGTGTTACGAGCACTTCCTCTGTCTGATTGCCTCTTCAAGATGAATCGCTTTATGTACTCCCCAATTGTAAGTCGCTTTGGATAAAAGCGTCTGCCAAATGACTAAATGTAAATGTAAAATGTAAATTCCTTAATAGGGATAAATTAGGGAATAGAAAAATTAACTTTAACATTGTTAATTGGCATTAAAGCAGATTTGCTCCAATTTATTTTATATTGCGCCCCTTGATGAAACCCGTTTGGTCCTCCTTGATCAGACTGTGAATTACCTTCTCCATATGAGAAGCATAAACTTTAGCATAGATTTTTACATCACATGGGATAAGCGAAATCGGTCTGTAGCTGGAACAATCTAATGGATCTTTCCCTTTTTTAAGAAGTAATGAAATCAGTGATGTTTTTGATCTCTATGAAATACCCCATGTTCAATTGCAAAATTAAATGAGTTAAGCAGAAGTATCCCTACCAAATCCCAAATTTCTAAATATAATTCAGGGGGGAGACTATCTAGACCCGGCGATTTGCCCTTTTGAAGGCTTTTTAAAGAGACGTGGAGTTCCTCCAAACTTAATGGGGCCTCCAAAGATTCTTTATCTATCTGTGAGATCCGAGGCAGTTCCAATTTATCTAGATACTGCTTACAAATTGGTTCATCAAAATCTGTTTCGGCTTTATACAGATTTGTGTAAAAACCTTTAAATATGTCATTAATTGCCACAGGGTTTGTGGTGACCTGATCATCCGATGATTTTATTGCGCTAATATATGCCTTAGACTCGCATTCTTTCAACCTAAGGGCCAATAAATGACTAGGTCTCTCTGATTCAAAATAATATTTTTGTCTAGTCCTATGTAAAATAAATTCCGCCTTTGAGTGTGAAAGTAAATCATATTCTTCTTTTAAAGAGGACAGCTGTGTAGCCTGTTGCTCAGTAAAATGTTGTTTTTGTAGATTTTGTAATGATTGGATTTTATTTTCTAATTGTGTAAACTGGTGAGTTTTCGCTTTGGCGAGAGTAGAAGAGAAAGATATACAGAAACCTCGTATAGCACACTTAGTCGTTTCCCACAGTATTTGAGGATCCACATCAGAGGGCATATTAATTTCAAGAAATTCCTTAATATATTCTTTTAGAGAAGTAATTAAAGTCTGATTACTTAATAATGATATGTTAAAGCGCCATCTAGGGGACTTGGCTTTAACATCGGAAAGAGGAACACTGCACAACATAGCAGAATGATCAGATAATAAAATTGGTAATATAGAGATGGCGGAATTAGACGAAATTAAAGATGGGCTGAGAAATATGTAGTCTATCCTAGAGAAAGTCTTGTGTCTATTAGAAAAAAAAGTGAAGTCCTTAGCTTTAGTATTCTGAATTCTCCATAGATCGATTAAGTTGAGCTCAGTGATAAATTTATTCAATAATTTAGAGGATGGATTGGCTGTTGTATCAGATTGAGATTTATCTAAAGCAGGATTTATGACAGCATTAAAATCACCACCCACCACTAGAGGGCAATCAATCTCCTCAAGTAAAGTTTTGGAAATCTGTGTAAGGAATGCACTGTCTGTCTCATTCGGACCATAAATAGAGACCAATGCTAACCTATTATTATATATTTTGCATCGGATAAAAACAAATCTACCCTTCTCATCACTACCAAGGTGTTCAATCGTTAAATTTAACTTCCTGTTAACAAGGATAAGCACCCCCTTAGTTTTATTTTGAGCGCTAGAAAAAGCTGCTAATTTGTAATATTTATTCTGGAAACGTGCCACGTCAGATTGTTTTAAATGTGTCTCTTGAATTAGGGCACAGGAAATAGATTTACGGTGTAAATATTCTAACACACAGGTTCGTTTAACAGCAGAATTTAAACCATTCACATTTAGTGATAAAATATTTAGAGTATGCATTGAATATTCATAATTGTATTCAGATATGGAGGACAGGTGCAGAAAGAACAACGTAAGACTGGTGGGGCTGCCAGAAGGGACGGAGGGTCCCGACGTGGCTGGTTTCCTCAGAGTTAACCTTTCCAAGTGGATTCCTTCCTTGAGGGGCCGTGACATTGAGATTGATCGGGCGCACCACGTGTATGACAGAGGGAGGGGCTCCGATCAGCCGCGCACTCTCATCTTCCGTGTACTGAAATGGCATGACCGATCAGATATCCTAAAAGGTGCTCGGCAGGCTTATCCGGTGAAATGCACACAGAGCAATGTCACACTGCTACTTTTTCCCGACTTTATTCCGGCTACAGCGATCAGGATAAAGGCATTTGGTCCTGTTTTTAAGAAGATGACAGCGCTTGGTCTCCAGTCCTTCCTCATCTATCCGCCGGTAATTAAACTATGGCACAAAGGGGAACAGAGGAGCTACGATTCCCCTCAGAAAGCGGAGGATTTTATCAGCTCCATGTCTCAGCAGAAGTCGTATGCCGCGGCTCTGTGGGGGGTCGACGGGGGAGCAGCGGCCACTGTTTCTCCAGCTCGACGGGAGGGGCTTGACAGCCGGGATGGACTTGGTCCTAGCTGCCCAGGAGGGGATGATGGCAGGATGAACATGGACGCTTGCTAAACCTATTTTTTGCGTTTTCTTCTCTCCTCTCTCCTACTGGGATATTGTCTTTATTTATCCGGTACAATGATCTCTTTGCTGGTAAGACTGACACTCCTTTTTTCTTTTTTGGAGGGGACTAATGGAGAGTAGGTTTGATTAATAAAAAAAATATTTTTTTGGCTGCGTGAGCCTTTCGGGAGACATGTCTTGCGTTGGAGTGGATCGGTCACGAAACATCACTATTTTTTGTTGCTCAGTCAGACCTATGTTCTCGGTAACGTGCGGTCTGAGTTGTTCCTTGTTTATGGTTGTGGGTTGTTCATATGTTTATGTTGTTTTTGTTTTTTTACAGCAGACATTTATACTTTTATGTATTTTACCTTATTTCTAAAGGGATTTTTCATCTAGGAGGTTTGGTATCTAAAATGCACATCAGCGTTTACGTGTTATTTATAGAATGGAAGTGCTTCTGCTTTTTTTCATTTATTGAGTACAATCTTGGGATAATGATATTCAATGTATACTCTAAATATTTTATTACTGAATGTGAATGGTTTAAATTCTGCTGTTAAACGAACCCGTGTGTTAGAATATTTACACCGTAAATCTATTTCCTGTGTCTTAATACAAGAGACGCATTTAAAACAATCTGACGTGGCACGTTTCCAGAATAAGTATTACAAATTAGCATCTTTTTCTAGCGCTCAAAATAAAACTAAGGGGGTGCTTATCCTTGTTAACAGGAAGTTAAATTTAACAATTGAACACCTTGGTATTGATGAGAAGGGTAGATTTGTTTTTATCCGATGCAAAATATATAATAATAGGTTAGCATTGGTCTCTATTTATGGTCCGAATGAGACAGACAGTGCATTCCTTACACAGATTTCCAAAACTCTACTTGAGGAGATTGATTGCCCTCTAGTGGTGGGTGGTGATTTTAATGCTGTCATAAATCCTGCTTTAGATAAATCTCAATCTGATACAAGGCAAGGAAAGGCAAGTTTATTTATATAGCACATTTCATACACAGTGGTAATTCAAAGTGCTTTACATAAAAGAAAGTGAAATAGTCATTCACAGCAATAAAAACAAGGAATTAAAAATAATAAAAACAAGGAATTTTAAAATTATATAGAAATTGATTTAAAATTAAATTTAAAACAGTTAACTAGAAAATGATTATACATAAAATACAGTGCAGTCAGTTCGGACGTAGCACAGTGTTCATTCAACAAATGCACAGCCAAACAGATGGGTTTTGAGTCTGGATTTAAATGTGGCTAATGTTTTAGCACATCTGATCTCTTCTGGAAGCTGGTTCCAGCTGCGGGCGGCATAATAGCTAAAAGCGGACTCCTCTTGTTTTGTGTGAACCCTTGGTATTTCTAACTGACTCGATCCTAATGATCTGAGTGGTCTGTTAGGTTTATATTCAGTGAGCATATCTGCAATGTATTTAGGTCCTAGGCCATTGAGTGACTTATAAACGAGTAAAAGTACTTGAAAATCAATCCTAAATGTAACTGGAAGCCAGTGTAAGGACTTGAGGACTGGTGTGATATGCTCAGATTTTCTGGTTCTAGTCAGAATCCTGGCAGCAGTGTTCTGGATGAGCTGCAGCTGTCTAATGGTCTTCTTTGGAAGGCCGGTGAAGAGACCATTACAATAATCCACCCTGCTGGTGATAAAGGCATGAACAAGTTTCTCCAAGTCGTGATTGGAAACAAAACATCTAATTCTTGCAATGATTTTGAGATGATAGTATGCTGATTTAGTTACTGCTTTGACATGACTACTAAAACTAAGGTCTGTCTCCAGACCCCTAGAGTCCAGGTATGCATTCACCTTGAGAACTTCATCTTTGTTTCCAAATGCAATGACTTCAGTTTTCTCCTTGTTTAACTGAAGAAAGTTTTGGCACATCCAACTGTTAATTTCATCAATGCATTGGCAGAGGGAGTCAATGGGGATATAGTCATTTGGAGATAAGGCTAGGTAGATCTGGGTATCATCAGCACAGCTGTGATAGGCAATTTGGTTCTTCCTCATTATCTGACTTAGTGGGAGCATATACAGGCTAAACAAGAGCAGTGCAAGAATTGAGCCTTGTGGGACTCTGCATGTCATGGATGTCCACTTAGACTTATGCTCTCCTATACTCACATAATGACCTCTCCCTTCGAAGTATGACCTGAACCATTTAAGTGCCATCCCAGAAAGCCCGACCCAGTTTTCTAGTCTCTCTAGAAGTATGTTATGATCGACAGTGTCAAACGCAGCACTAAGATCTAGTAGTACCAGCACTGATATTTTTCCAGAATCAGAATTAAAGCGAATATCATTTATTATCTTAATGAGTGTTTTCTCTGTGCTGTGATGCACACGGAAACCAGATTGAAAATTATCCAGGTTTCCATTTGAGTTTAAGTAGTTGTTCAGCTGATTAAAAACTATCTTTTCAATAATCTTACCTATGAAAGGAAGATTTGATATTGGTCTATAGTTGCTCAACATGGTGTTATCAAGATTGCGCTTTTTCAGAAGGGACTTAACAACTGCAGTTTTCAGGGAGTTTGGAAAAGTCCCAGAAAGAAGTGAGGTGTTCACCACTTCTAAGAGATCTGCTTCTAAACAGTTAAGCACACTTTTGAAAAAAAGATGTGGGAAGTGTGTCAAGATAGCAGGTTGACGATTTAAGATGCTGTACTATTTCTTCCAAAATTTTGCTATCAATTGTTTCAAAAACAGACATAGTCACTACTTTTTGAGATTGCGGTCGAATCTGTGTGACCTCTGTATTACAGGAAGATGTGCCAATCTCCTTTCTGATATTACTGATCTTCTCTGAAAAGAAGGAAGCAAACTCATTGCATTTGCTGTCGGAGAGCATTTCACTGGGAATCTGACTTGGGGGGTTTGTCAGTCTCTCAACAGTAGCAAAAAGAGTACGAGTGTTGTTTAAATTACTGTTTATAAGGTTTGAGAAGAAGGTCTGTCTAGCTGTGGCTAGTTTCACATTGAAAGTATGAAGGCTGTCTTTATAGATGCTATAGTGAATTTCAAGTTTCGTCTTCCGCCACATCCGCTCAGCTTTTCTGCATTGTATTTTCATACCCTGAACTGCTGTTGATTTTCTCCAAAATGATTTTTGTCTGCCAGTCTTCTTGCTGACCTTTATCGGAGCAATATCATCAATAATCTCAGAGGACCTGACTTGGACTACACACATCCAAACACAGGTTAAGAAAGCCAGGCAAAGACTGTACCATCTGCGACAGCTGAGGAAATTCAGGGTCTCACCAACAATCCTGAAAACGTTCTATGCAGGGACCATAGAAAGTGTATTGACTCAGTGCATCTCAGTGTGGTATGGAAACAGCTCCAGCCAAGATTGCAAGGCCCTGCAGAGAGTTGTGCGCTTAGCTGAGCGTATCTCTGGGTCTGCTCTCCCCTCTCTGCAGGACATCTACCTCAAACGCTGCAGAAGCAGAGCTGTCAAAATCATCAAGGACTCAAATCATCCTGGAAACTGCCTATTCACTCTGCTGCCATCTGGTAAGCACTTCCGCAGCCTGATGGCAAAAACTGAGAGACATAGGAGGAGTTTCTTCCCCAAGGCCATCAGGCTCCTGAACTCAACTCAGCCTCGTAACAACATCTGACTTACTTCAAATCACTAATCACACACTCATTACTCTCTACCTCATACTGTCAGTGTCATTTTTTCATTTGCACTTTTGCACACAAAACTTTCTGTGTCTTGATATCATATCTTATCTTATTTTTTATATATTTCTTTTATTTTTTTTTGTGATTGGCTGCTTCATGTCAACCATGTTCAACCTGTTTGCACATTCCTCTCTGTACAGTCATGCTTATCTTAATATTTAATTCTACAGCATACTGTCATGCACATTCTTTTATATTTTATTCTTTATATCTTATTTTTTATTCATTTTATTTTATGTATACTTCCCTTGTGTTGTATTTTTCAATATTTGCACTGTCCATGGAGTGGACCCGACTCTCATTTCACTGCTGGTTATACAATCTCTGTATAGTCCAGTGGTGTAGTCAGGGCCATACGCACGTATACTCCATATGCTTACTTTTTCCCCAGGGCTGTTTGCGTATTACGACTTCGGAAGATCAATATTAGCGTATACCCTTGGCATACTCACTTATTTTGCTGCTTAAAACGTCCCTAATCTACTCCTGTGTTAGCGTCCCCTTAAACTGTATCCCAAGTGTTTTTTTTTTTTTTTTTTTAAAATTTGCGAACCTTTGTTGTAATTGGTGCATTTTTGTTTGAATTCTGCCATTCCCCGCCCCCGACGACCATTATCCAGCGTCCGCAGCGATTAAGTGTTCATCGATTGACGACTGAAGATGGTGTCTCGCTGAAGCAGGCAGGTAAGATTAATAAGTAACATTATTTGAAATTTGTTTTAAGTGTGCCCAACGCTATCGGGAATAACACTCTCTTCTGCCGTCATTATTTAAATTTACATGAATTATGATGCCTTTTCCTCATTATGGTTTCGTATATCGCAAAATATACCCAAGCAGCACAGGACTGCTTAAATTTATTAATGTTTTAGCTTGATAAAGAAGCATGCATGAATAAGAAAATCAAAGACGGTGCTGCTTGATGTTGAAAGGAGTTAAAGTTAGCCTGTTAAACAAGCCACAGACAAACTCAATGCTGTACGCAATCTACGCATGCACAGAATGCTGTCTGTCATGTCAGGGTGCCCTATTATTGAGTTTTCTTTCGAGAGTTTAATCACTAAAATGGTCAAATTCACAAAAAGATATATTAAAATGTGATCATGGTGAGTATTTGCAACATAGTCTTATGTGTTAAATAAATGCAACATTTGCGATAAAATCGGATGGCTGACAGTAGGAATTGTGCATCTGCTAACGTTAGTGGCTGTGTTATGTTAATCCAACAACAAAATAAAAGGAATTACTCTAAAATTACTTAGATTTTTAGGAATTATGTAAGGTTATTCAAGCATGCACACAAACAGCTGTCATTTAGCAGAGGCTTTTATCCAAAGCAATTTGTAAATGAGTAATATATGATTATATCGCTTTTTTTTGTTGTTGTTTGTTTGTTTGTTTCATGGCTGATTTATATGATGAGTAATTTAATTGTATGGTGGTGAGAGTGAAAACCATTGTGGTGCAAAGCATTAAATAAAAAAAACATCCCAATACTAGCAGGCCTGCATATGCTTTTAAAAAAGCTAGGCTAATTTGTGATTATGTTTTCTTATGTCTTATGATACCAAGTAAGAAAACTTAGTTAGCTTGCTAGATTATGTGGACCATGTTAGTTTAATGATGCATAATATATGTATATCTCTGCCCTCTTTCTCATATAGAAAATGGTGGGAAGAGGGGAGAAGAGGAAAGTCAGTCTAACTGACTATTTTGGAAGGTAACCAATGGAAGTTTCATAGTATCCCATCTGTAAGGGTAAATGTTGGCTGTTGGCCTGTCAGTCATCAGCAAACTGTTTATTTTCATAATCTGTGTTTCCAATTATGGTGTTAAATAGATTTGAATTTTGCTTTCTAATGATTACTTGTTGTGATATAGTGTCCAGAGTAAGAGAACCAGTGTAGGCCAGTTCTACTCAAAAACCAGCACAGCCCAGACCTCCAGCACAGGCAGCCTAAATCAGACCAGCACAGCCCAGACCTCCAGCACAGGCAGCCTAAATCAGACCAGCACAGCACAGACCTCCAGCACAGGCAGCCTAAATCAGACCAGCACAGCCCAGACCTCCAGCACAGGCAGCCTAAATCAGACCAGCACAGCCCAGACCTCCAGCACAGGCGGCCTAAATCAGACCAGCACAGCCCAGACCTCCAGCATAGGCAGCCTAAATCAGACCAGCACAGCCCAGACCTCCAGCACAGGCGGCCTAAATCAGACCAGCTCAGCTCAGGCCTCCAGCGCAGGCCCAAGTCAGACCAGCACAGCCCAGACCGCCAGCTCAGGTCTTTCCAAATTCATAATAGGAAAGTGCTTGTTATAGTGATTTAATATTTGGTAGAGTAGAAAAGTAGTTTGTTATTATGTGTCACTTAGGTATAGAATTTTATTGCTCTTATATACTCAGAATTTGTTGGGCATCATACATTGGGGCTGGATGCATAAACTGCTCAAGACTAGGCTTACACGATATAGAACCATCTGATTATTATTAAACATGCAGAAATTTATAGTTTTATAGTTAAGGTTTAGCTCAAATTGTTATCTTGAGTTAAATTAACATGAATAAATCATTAATGACTAATGTCATTTTTGTAAAACAAACATAATTGCAATTGTTAACATTAATCTGGTTGTAACCATTGTTATGAAATTATGAAGCACACCAGTCTTATATACGATACTCTTTACCTTGAAATTGCGCGTGCTGAAATCATGTTTTTGTTTAGATCCTGGCATACCATGTAGTGATGATTGGCCGGACATTTGGAGTAAAAGTCAATGGGAGGCTTTTAAATCGAAGAACCATTGGTTGGGGTGCAAGAATAAGAGGCTTGGTATGTAATTGTTTAATCTAACTTGAATTCATGACCTTTAACCTTTTTCACAATTAGTAAAATGAAAGCAGAGACTATTGATCCAGTTAAGTTAATATTAAAATTACTACAGCATAACAGTTTATATCAGTTTTTGATGACCTGTTTGCTTTTTTCTAAGTCTTTTAAATGTTACATTTTATGCTAACAACATGAAATTCTTGACCTAGCTGTCTTTGAACGAAGCATGGTTTGTGGTATTTGTGGTATTAAGATTTTAAAAATGTGGTAAAATTTTTTTTTGAAATAAACATACAAATGACAACAGGAAGTGAAAATCAAATAAACAAATTAAAAAGCATGAAACTAATTTCATTGGTTATTTTTTTCATTACAGGATGCCTGGTCTGCTCTAATGCAGGATCAACAGGGGTCTTCAAAGAACAAGGTGTCCAAGTTTCCACTGAGTGGTCTACATTTCAAATTCAAGGTTCCAACAATGAAAACAGAGACATTGTTTTATGTTCATTAAGGAACAAAATCAAAATACATTTTTGCTCAAAAGCACATGCTCTTGCTGAAAAGATAGAGACCTTAAAAAAAAAAGATGTGCTGGGAAAAAATGTGGACGCAGTGAACATGTCATTACTAAAAGAGACTTACTCTGTGTTCAGAAGCGCACATTACCTTGCCAAAAATAATCGTCCCTTCACAGATCACGAAACACTCATAGAACTCCAGCAGCTCAATGGAGTAAAAATGGGACACATTCTGCACTCTCGTTTCAGTGCCACCAACATTATTGAAAGCATTGCGAAAGAAATGCTGTGTTCAATTGTGAACAACATTGTTAGCTCCTCAAGCAAACTAGCTGTACTAATAGATGAGGCATCCACCTTGAGTAGAAAAAACACCATGATTGTTAACATCAAAGCATGTGTCCTAGGTGAACCACCAGAGTTCGTATTTCTTGATCTAGTGGAACTTCAGGATCAGACATCTGAAGGAATAATTGATGCTTTAATGAGTTACCTAACAAAAGCCGGATTCACAGAGGAGTGGCTAAAACAAAACTGGGTGTCCTTTGTCTCAGATGGTGCTAGTGTTATGGTGGGCAAGCACTCTGGTGTGTCAACGAAATTGAAAAAGAGATTTCCAAAACTGCTTACTTGGCACTGCATGAATCATAGGTTAGAACTGTCAGTTTCTGATGCTGTAGATAAAGTTACTGCTATCAATCACTTTAAAATCTTTGTTGAAAAATTGCACAACATCTATAGCAAGTCAAACAAAAACCAGAGAGAGCTTTTACAATCAGCAGCCGAGGTTGGCTCTCAGGTTCTCAAAATTGGCATAGTCTTAGATGTTAGATGGGTTGCCAGCAGTTTTCGGACTGTTCGGGCTGTCTGGACATCTTTTACTGCCCTTGTCAGACACTTTGAAAAGGCCTCCAATGATGACCAGAGGAACTACACCGAGAGACAGACATACAGAGGCTTATGTGACAGGCTGAAGAGCCCAGAATTTCTCTGTGATCTTGGTTTGATGTATGATACCTTACATGAACTGTCCATTGTCTCTGAGGAACTGCAAGCTCAAACTATGACTCTACTCAGAGCAGATCTTCTTGTGAAAAGAGCAATCAGAGTTTTAGCATCATTTAAAACTCAGCCAGGGGAGAAACTTTCATCTGCCCTGGAGGCAAAAGATCATGGCACATTCAAAGATGTGCACTTGAAGTCAAACCCTAAGATTAAGTCCATAAACACTGAAGAATTCTTGCAAAGCCTAATTGACAGTCTACAAAAACGTCTTCCTTTTGAAGAAGACATTCTCAAAGATTTAAGCATTCTGGACACAACCAGGTGGCCATCAGAGCCTGGCATTCGTTATGGTGAAGCAGAGATTCGTAGGCTTTGTGCACGTTTTAATTTGTGTCCTGATCAGGCCATTAGGGGACTGCGAGACTTAATTGTATCTCCCCAAACTGAAAGTCAGAATTTGAAAACCCTTAAGAACTGCATGCAGACCTTTCCTGTCAGTACTGCAGAATGCGAAAGAGGTTTCAGTCTAATGAATACCATCTTGACCAACAAGAGGTCTGTGCTTCTTGTTTCAAATGTTTCAAATTTGATGATGATCAACCTCAATGGCCCACCAATTTCACTGTTCAACCCAGAGAAATATGTACATTCCTGGGCAAGACATCATCGCACTGCAAATGACCCACAGTCACGGCAATGTAAATCTGTAAATATAACGATAGATAGAAAATCTGTTTGGAACATACTGTAACTGAAAAAAGAATGCTTAATTGAAAAATGTAATGTTGTATTTTTTTAAGAGTATTCAATGAGTTTAGAAAAAATGCACAAATGACAGATTGTAAATGTAATTCACATGAAAAATAAATTAATACATTACTAATGAACCAAAAAAACCTTCACTTCTGTCATTTTTGGCCACTTTTATTTAAAATTTGAGTTGAGTTGGGTTGGGTTGGGTATTAGTAAACCACTTTTTTTTGTAGGACTACACCACTGGTATAGTCGTGTATGTGATAAATAAAACTTGAAACTTGAAACTTAACATTCTTAACTTTTGAGTTAAATGAATCCAGGAGAAGATCAACGGAGTCTGTAGAAATGCTTGGTGTTAAAGATATTGCCTTCATAAATAGCACACTAGTGTTCTCATTAATGCATCTTTTTCTGACAGAGACAGCTCTAGATTCAGTGGTGACAGAGATCAATATATCAAAGAAAATACAGAAGTGATCAGACAGTGCTACATCCTTAATAACAATGGATGAAATGTTTAGACCTCTACTGATGAGTAAATCTAGAGTGTGTCCACGATTTTGTGTGGGGGTACAAAATCGTGGAATCCATTAGTGTTGGGGGTAACGCATTACAAGTAACGGGAGTTACGTAATAATATTACTTTTTTCAAGTAACTAGTAAAGTAACGCATTACTTTTTAATTTACAAGAAAATATTACTTTTTCAAAAAAGTAACGCGAGTTACTTTTTTCCCATTTATTGAGTGATAGTTATTGAAAAACTAACTGAAATAAAATAATAATTAACAAAAATTAACAATCGTTTTCATAATCATGACGTTCTCACCCCTTGGCGGAAAAATATTTGAGTTGTGTGACAGTTTAGGGAAATACCTGTAAATGGCGCATCACACACATTGGGTTATCTGACGGAGAGACGCAAAGCAGTTTAAAGCAGAGTCCTGCACCGGTCCTGTTTGATAAACGTGCACCAGCAGTACTTAACAGAACACCCGACCCGTTATTCCACAGTAGCACTAATTTATTTCTGTACCAGACCAGAACCGTTTGACATAAAGACCGCGAATTGCGACCCGAACCGCACACGCATTAGTATACAACATCAGGTAGGCAAACTTATTCATTTTCTCGTGTAACACAAGCAATCAAACCAACATTAGGCATTCTAAGTTGGTGCTTTGACGAAAAACAGACACGCAGAGCAACGTGATAATTAACAGAAAAAAAAGATGAGAACGTGCATTCTTTCTGTAAACAATACAAAACTTGGCCGAGCATCTCGTGATCACTCTGCCAAAGTTTAGAACAAATATGCATAGGCTAAATCACATCATACACATACTTATAATTCTTCATAAATAAAGAAAAGAACATTCAAATATGAGCCTTTACTGCGATTGTCGTTATTATTGAATTTCATTAGTCATAATTCATTAGATGATTTATGCGCGGCTGTTCATGGAAAAGTGAGCAAGACAGACAATACCATGATTATGGTTAAATAAGAAAAAAGACATCTAATATAACGAAAATAGGCTACATTTATTTTCATATTAATATCTCAACACACCATTAGATTACATTATAAATCTTATAACTTGTGTAGATTTACGCGTTTCAGCATGCATTTTGTGTCGCTAAACGTTTGCCTCAATAAGGTTAAATTATGCCTACGTCTTTCTTTGGCCTTCGGTCTGGAAGTGATCTGTTGATTCTGCTAAACTTAAATTAAAACCGAAACAAAACTATATTAAAACTAAATAAAAATGTGTTCACAAAATAAAAACTAAACTAAAACTAACAAAAATATTAATGAAACTAATAAAAACTAAACTGAATTTTATAGCAAATTTGAAAACGATATTAAAATAAAACGAATTTAAAAATTCAAAACTATAATAACCTTGGTGTGAACATGCTGTTACTGTAGTTCTAGACTAAATGTGAATGTGCTTTAATTCATCCCACTCACAAAAAACTGATTTAGTATTCATCAAAATGAATTAAAACGGTGAAATGCAAACACAGAATTGTCAGTCCTCTGTCGTGTGTGTGTCATGTGTTCCCACCTCATGTTTCCTTATTTGGTTTGTTTCCTGTCCTCATTAAGTGTCATTATGAGTTAATCCTTGTCCAGCCCTGTTTGTCTTATTATCTATGATTTACCTGTGTATTTATAGTCATGTCTGTTCACTTTGATTTCGTCTGGTCTACTCGTTATTCCCCCGGTGTTTCTGTCCATGTAAGTCATGCCTTGTCTAGCCCTGTCCTGATGTCTTATTAAATACCATTATTTGAGTTTACGTCCTCGTCTGCGTGTTCCTGTTTCTCGCTGCTGTGTGCACCGTGACAGAAGACCAGACCTAACCGTAAGCGGTGCCTATTCACCCCGTTTTGTTTTCCTTTTTTTCAAAAGTGTTTTGTTTTGTTCCTGTTTGTCTGTCCCGTGGCAAGGAAGTCGCCACTCGTCCTCCCGCCTTATCCCACTGCAGGACGGCGTGGGAGTTCGGCGGGATCGCCGCGAGTGCCGCGAGTCCACTGGCCACGAGCGCTCATGCCCGCCGATCGCGGGAGATCCTAGTTCCCGGGTTGCCGCTCCCCCAGGCGCGGCGATCGCGGGAGATCACGCCACCGGATCGCCTCTGACTCAATGCCCGCCGGCCCGCCTCTGACTCAATGCCCGCCGGATCGCCGCTGATTCAAAGCCCGCCGGATCGCCGCTGACTCAAGCCGCCGGATCGCCGCTGACTCATGCCCGCCGGATTGCCGCTGACTCAAGCCCACCGGCCGCCGCTATCCCTAGCCCCGTGGATATAGAGCGCCCATCCCTGATGGAACTGTTAAGGCTCGGGACGAGCCTTTCGGGAGGGGGGAGTTATGTCAGTCCTCTGTCGTGTGTGTGTCATGTGTTCCCACCTCATGTTTCCTTATTTGGTTTGTTTCCTGTCCTCATTAAGTGTCATTATGAGTTAATCCTTGTCCAGCCCTGTTTGTCTTATTATCTATGATTTACCTGTGTATTTATAGTCATGTCTGTTCACTTTGATTTCGTCTGGTCTACTTGTTATTCCCCTGGTGTTTCTGTCCATGTAAGTCATGCCTTGTCTAGCCCTGTCCTGATGTCTTATTAAATACCGTTATTTGAGTTTACGTCCTCGTCTGCGTGTTCCTGTTTCTCCCTGCTGTGTGCACCGTGACAAGAATATGACACAAACCTGCAATAATTAAATATGTTAAACAACACAAATGTATGCTTTCTGTCATTCAGCTAGTGCTCTGTGTATCTGTGAGTCATATTTACCGTTGTCTGTCTGTTTCATTTAAAAAAGTCATGTTTAAGAATACTAAACATGAGAGCGAAGCACAATATAAGCAGTGTGTTCCTCCCTGCAAGCGTTTTTTGTGTGCAGGTGATACACACAGCTTGTGTGTGCTTTGCTTGGGAGCAAGGCATGCGGAGGCGGCTCTCGAGGGGGCTGATTGCCCGCTCTGCGAGAGCCTCCCTCTGCGTGTGCTTCGCTCCCGAAAGGCCCTCTTCTCCGGGGAGGGTTCTTTCATTGGCGTTCCTCGCGGCGCTGGCCCCGCTTCCGCTGAGGCGGTGCTCGTGGGGTTCGCAGCGGGATCTGGTGGAGGGATCGGAGACGAGCGAATCTCTATCTCCATCCTCACCTGTCAGATCCCATGACCGCTCTCCGAGATCGGAAGCCCGCCCTGCGGTTACTTCCCCTCGGGCAGCCGCCTCGGCACTTCTCGTGTCTTCCTCCGAGGAGGTTGACACGGGAAACGTTGAGCACTTTGCACCCCCTCTTTCACCCCAATATGAGGAGCTGGTGGAGGTGATTACTCGTGCCGCGGCTAAGTTGAGCCTCGACTGGCCGGCCGAGCATCCTGTCGAACCACAGAGAGGCAAGTTAGATGAGCGTTTTCTGCGGTTTCAGACAGCACCTCCACATCGGAGCCTGCCTTTTTTCCCCGACCCTCCACACTGAGGTGTCGAGGTCGTGGGGAAAACATTTCTCGGCCTGCTTCTTCTTCCCTCTGTCGGATTAATACGGTAATGTGGCAGGGACGAGTGAGCACGGTTACAGAGCGATGCCGCGTGTGGAACAGACGCTTGCGAGCTATCTGTCTCCCGACGCGGCGTCATCTCTGAAGGCTCCGACCCTGCCCACCAAGCCGCTGCGCACATCGTCAGCGCTGGTGGGCAAGGGGTACGCGGCAACGGGTCAGGCTGGCTCATGCCTGCACACCATGGCAGTGTTGCAGGCGTACCAGGCTGATCTGCTTAAAGAGTTAGATGAGGGCGAGGGATTTAGTGCAGACGACATTTGTGAGCTCTGCAGAACCACTGATTTGTCTCTCCGCACTACCAAGGAGACCGCCCGTGCCATTGGGCGGTCTATGGCAGCCCTGGTAGCTGCGGAGAAGCATCTCTGGTTGACCCTGTCGGATATCAAGGACCGCGACAGGGTATTCCTTTTGGACGCCCCGCTGTCGCCTTCTGGCCTCTTTGATGATGCTTTTGGCACCGTTGTCGACAGGCACCAGGAGGCGGGAAGGCAGGCGGCGGCGTTCCAGCGGTTTCTCCCTCGACGCTCTCTAACTCAAGGGGCTGCTGGGCGAGAGCAGCCCCTGCCGCGTGCCGGTTCCTCATATAGGGAAGCTCAGAAAGAGAGCGTTGCCACCCGTGCGCCTCCGCGTAGGCGGAGTCGGGGTGGTAAGAAGGATGCACGGTCGAAGACCTCCCAGCCTAAGCCGGATCTGCGGACCGTTCTTCAGGCGAAGAGGTCTTCGGCCAAGAAGCCCTGATATTTGTGGACCAGGGCTTATGAGGGTAGCCCCCGCTGGGGTGGAGCAGCGGTCACCGCAGCGTACGGTGCTTGTTTCGCCCCAGTGCCCTCAGGAGATCGATCTGCCAACCCTGCCACTTATTGTGTCCCAGGGTGCAGTGGTCTCCAGCGAGCACACATCTCAGTCTCTTCCGCCTGGAAACGTAGCGGAGCTGAGATGCTCGCCACCCCTTCGGGGGTCTCTGCAGCAGCTAGTTTGGCTTTCTCCTGCCGGTGTGCCATTCCAGGATACCAAACTAGCCGCTCTAATTACACCAGAGAGACTGGTTCCCGTAGTACATCTCGAGAGACTGGTTCCCTTAGTAGACTATCTGGCAGCGTGGAAACTACTGCCAAATGTCTCGATGGGTCCTGCGTACTGTAGAGAGAGGCTACAGAATCCAGTTCGGTTCTCGTCCGCCTCAATTCAATGGGGTGAATTCCACTTTGGTGGGCCCCGAGCAGGCTCTGGTAATGGAACAGGAGGTAAATACTCTCTTAAGGAAGGAGGCCATTGAGGTGGTGTCTCTTCACGAAAGAGAGTCCGGGTTCAACAGCCGGTACTTCATAGTTCCAAATAAGGATGGAGGGTTGCGTCCCATTTTAGATCTGTGGCAGTTGAACCGCTCAGTCAGCAGACTGAAGTTCAAGATGCTTACGCTCAAGCAGGTCGCGTCTCAAATCAGGTCCGAGGACTGGTTTGTCGCGATCGATCTAAAAGACGCATACTTCCATGTCTCCATCCTTCCCACTCACAGGAAGTTCCTGAGGTTTGCTTTCAGGGGCAAAGCTTACCAATATCGGGTACTTCCCTTCGGCCTAGCACTCTCACCTCGCACTTTTACGAAGTGTGTGGACACCATGTTAGCTCCGCTGCGGCTACAGGGCATCTGCATACTCAATTACATCGACGATTGGTTGATTCTCGCTCGATCAGAGCGAAGAGCGGCTCAACATCGAGATGTTGTTCTCGCTCATATGAAAGTGTTGGGGTTAAGACTGAACCCCAAGAAAAGTGTGCTTTCTCCATTTCAGAGAACCACTTATCTGGGGGTGGTGTGGGATTCGACCACGATGCAGGCACGTATGTCCCCTGCTCGGATCGAGTCCATCCTCATGACAGTCAGGAGGGTGAAAGAAGGCCAGTCACTCACTACCAAGCAGTTTCAGAGGCTGCTGGGTCTGATGGCAGCTGCGTCCAATGTGATACCTCTTGGCCTGCTGTACATGAGACCCCTACAGTGGTGGCTCAAGACCAAGGGGTTCTCCCCGAGGGAAAACCCGTTTCGCATGATCAAGGTCACACGGCGATGCCTACGTGCCTTAGTCATGTGGAGACAACCTTGGTTCTTGTCTCAGGGCCCGGTGTTGGGAGCTCCGTGTCGCCGCATAACGCTTGCGACGGACACATCCCTCACCGGTTGGGGAGCGGTCATGAGTGGCCAACCTGCCCGCGGTCTGTGGAGAGGTCATCTTGCTTGGCACATCAACAGGCTCGAGATGCTGGCCGTGTTTCAGGCTCTGAAATACTTTCTCCCAGACCTAAGAGGTCACCATGTGTTAGTTCGCACCGACAACACAGCGGTGGTCTCTTATATCAACCGCCAAGGAGGTCTGAGATCGCGTCACCTGTACAGGCTGGCGCACCAGATCCTTGTATGGGCCCAGGGCAAACTCCTCTCACTCAGAGCAGTTTACATACCTGGGCATCTCAATGTGGAAGCAGACACCCTGTCGAGACAGGGGCTTTTGCCCGGGGAATGGATGCTTCACACCGAGGTGGTAAAACAGATCTGGAGAGTGTTTGGTCAGGCCCAGGTGGACCTCTTCACTACTCAGGAGACAGCGCAATGTCCCCTCTGGTACTCTCTACTTCATCCAGCCCCACTGGGGCTGGATGCCATGGTACAGACGTGGCCGAGGCTTCGTCTGAATGCTTTTTCCCCGATTGCTCTGCTCCCCGGAGTTCTGGAGAGAGTGCGCCGGGACGGAGTTCGGCTGCTATTAGTAGCCCCGTTCTGGCCGGGCCGAGTATGGTTCTCAGATCTGATTTCCCTCCTCGACGGCTCTCCTTGGGAGATTCCAGTCAGGAGGGATCTCCTCTCACAGGCAGGATGCACACTTGTGCATCCCCACCTGGAGTTATGGAGGCTGTGGGTGTGGCCCCTAAGGCCATTCCACCTTGAAGGTTTATGTGGCGGCAATTTCGGCCTACCACGCCTCTCTTGGTGGACAGTCAGTGGGTAGACACCCCTTAGTGACACGTTTCCTCCGTGGTGCACTGAGGCTAAGGCCTCCAGTACGGTCCCGGATCCCTCCTTGGGACTTGGCTGTGGTATTAGATGCTCTCTGTAGTCCTCCATTCGAGCCTATTGAGGAGATCACAGATCGCCACCTCACCCTGAAGACCGTGTTTCTTCTGGCGATTTCGTCTCTGAAGAGAGTTGGGGATTTGCAGGCCCTGCCAGTGGCCCCTACGCACTTGGACTTTGCGCCTGGTATGGCCAAAGCCTTTTTATACCCTCGAGCAGGGTACGTCCCCAAGGTTCCTTCGGTCACACCACAGCCTGTAGTACTGCAGGCCTTTAGTCCTCCTCCCTTTCGGGAGCCTGACCAGCAAAAGCTTAATTGTACGTGTCCAGTGCGAGCACTGGACACATACATCCACAGAGTTGCCATGTGGAGAAGGGTGGACCAATTGCTGGTTTGCTTTAGTCCCCCTAAAAGAGGTCGTCCTGCTTCCAAGCAGACCCTCAGTCGGTGGATTGTCGATGCCATTCATATTGCGTATGAGTCCTCTGAACTCCCCTCGCCGACGGGAGTCAAGGCTCATTCCACTAGGAGTGTGGCGGCCTCCAAGGCCTTTCTCGCAGGTGTCCCAATTCAGGACATCTGCAATTCTGCGGGATGGTCTACGCCCCTGACTTTAGTCAGGTTCTATGGCCTGGACATGCGAGCCACCCCAGGTTCTTCCATCCTCTCGCCTTAGATGTGCTCCGCTTGGATACACACGGGGCAGGGATTGGTAAGTCTGGTGCCGAGTGTATCTCTTTCCGTTAGCGTCTTTGGACGCAGCTCGAGTTCCTGAAGAGGAACATCTTAGGTTATGTATGTAACCCCAGTTCCTCGAAGGAACGAGACGCTGCATCGCAAGGCCACACTTCCGGCATCCCTGCCAGCACTTGCTTCATTCCAGAAGCTGACGCCGGTTTCACCGCACGTGCTTTTATACCAGCTGGTCATTACGTCACCTCGCCCGTGATGTTCCGCCCATCTATGGGACAGATTGCATTTGGATTCAGAGCCGGTCACGCTGAAGGCGTTCCCTTATCGTCTTTGGACGCAGCGTCTCGTTCCTTCGAGGAACGTCTCGGTTACGTATGTAACCCTCGTTCCCTGAAGGAGGGAACGGAGACGTCACGTCGGATGACCGACGAATTGGGATCTCGCTTAGAGAGACCAATCCACTTCGAGTGTAACTAAACGAGCCAATGCACATTGGCATGCGATTATTGCATCCAGCTGCTGTTGATCACAGCGTGAGTATAAGTAGGCAGCAGGTGCAGCGCATATTCAGGTTTTCGCTGAGGAGCCGAGCCGGTGACCCGGCCGCTCAGCGGTGGTACAGCAGCCGTGGCGACGGGACGTGATGTCTCCGTTCCCTCCTTCAGGGAACGAGGGTTACATACGTAACCGAGACGTTCCCTATCAGTCGGTCACTCCGAGTCACGTCGGATGACCGACGAATTGGGATCCCTACCAAAAGGCCACGGATACTGCCCCTTCCAGTGTCCTGTGGAAGCCTCCTGCGCCCCTACTTTTTGGCGCAGGTCAGGGCTTCACAAGAAGACCAGTTACTGTTGCTATGGCACTACCCACTCAGTAAGACTGGATAACACTGGGAAAACGTACCCGTTCCACTTGGAACAGTAACGCTGCGGAAGCCCATCCTTCCCAAAGGAGGTTCAGAAGCACTTACGCATATGAACAACCGTTTAGGTGCATATGGAAGATTTAGAGGTGATTGTAGCCTCTTGGCAGAATGTCTGCCGGGGAAACACGGGCTCTGAGGCTATACCGTGGACTTTACACATATGAGATCCAATTAGGTCTCTACATATGGACCCTAGCCCTCTACCGGTTCTCACAGATTCATCGAGTGAGGGCCTGGCGCCAGACGCTCCGCCACGTCTGGCTGCCGAGGGGACGGAGGAGCTCGACAGGGTCTACAGTACGGACTCTCTGGAGCAGTTTTAGCAAGCCGACCCGAAACCGGAGCCTCTCAGTGCTTCTACCCGTTTGAGGTGAGAACACAGGAGGAGACCGGTTCCACACGAAGGCTAAGAATCTAGCGAACGTGTCAGGGGTCGCCCAACCCGCAGCTCTATAATTATCTGCCAGCGAGGCGCCACAAGCCAATGCCCAGGAAGATGCAACACTTCTAGTAGAGTGAGCTCTCAACCTGAACAGGCAGGGCACACCCTGTGCCTAATAAGCCAGGGTGATGGCGTCCACTATCCAGTGGGCCATCCTCTGCTTGGAGACGGCATTCCCTTCTGCCGGCCTCCGTGACAGATAAAGAGCTGGTCTGAGGTCCTGAAGCTTTGCGTCCACAAGCAACGCTAAGGCTGGGTCTGCCTCCTCCGAGGGCAGCGCTTGCAGGCTCACCACCTGGTCCCTGAAGGGAGTAGTGGGAACCTTGGGCACATAGCCAGGCCGGGGCCTCAGGATTACCTGGGACGGCCCAAACTCTAGGCACGAATCGCCGACCGAAAATGCGTGCAGGTCCCCTACCCTCTTGATGGAGGCCAATGCAAGCGGGAGCAGAGTCTGAAAGAAACTTCAGCTCGACTGTCTGCAATGGATCAAATGGGCCCTGCTGTAGTGCTCTGAGCACTAGAGACAGGTCCCAAGAGGGTATAGAGGGGGCCGTGGAGGATTTAACCTTCCTGCCCCCCTAAGGAACCTGATGACCAAGTCATGCTTCCCCACCAACTTCCCTTCCACAGGGTCGTGGTTGGCAGCAATCGCAGCCACATAGACTTTAAGGGTGAAAGGAGACAGCCTTCGCTCCAACCCTTGCTGCAAGAAGGACAGCGCGACTCTGACCGGGCACTTCCGGGGGTCTTCTCGGTGAGAAGAGCACCACTCGACAAACAGGTTCCACTTCAAGGCGTAAGCATGTCTCGTAGACAGCGCTCTCGCGGAAGTGATGGTGTCAACTACCTCCTGGGGTAGGTCACCTAGAACCTCCGCGTCCCGTCCCGGGACCAGACATGTTTTAAGTTTCCAGAGGTCTGGACGCGGGTGCCATAAGGTGCCCCGTCTCTGAGTCAGTAGATCCTACCTCAGAGGAATCTGCCAAGGAGGGGCTGTCACGAGGAGCATCAGTTCTGGGAACCAAGTCCGAGTGGGCCAGTACGGCGCCACGAGCAAGACCTGCTCCTCGTCCTCCCTGATCTTGCACAGTGTCTGTGCGAGAATGCTCACTGGGGGGAACGCATACTTGCGGGGGCCCCGCGGCCAGCTGAGTGCCAGTGCATTCCGTGCCGAGTGTTTCCTCGGTCAGGGAGTAAACAACTGGCAATGAGAAGTCTCTCAATAAGCTGGGCCGTCTGGGGATGGAGTCTCCACTCTCCGGGGAGCGCAGCTCGTGACAGCTCGTCGGCTGCCCGGTTGAGCAAGCCCAGAATGTGAATGGCACGAAGCGACCTCAGATGCTTCTGACTCCATAGAAAGAGGTGGCGGGCGAGTTGCGACATGCGACGGAAGCGTAGACCACCTTGTCGGTTGATGTATGCAACGGTCACAGTGTGTCCGTACGGACCAGTACATGCTTGCCCTGTAAGCGCCTCTTGAGACGGTTCAGGGCCAGGTGTACTGCCAGCAACTCTAGGCAACTTATGTGCCAGTGCAGTTGGGGGCCCCGTCCAAACCCCCGACACTGCAAGCCCGTTGAACGTGGCGCCCCAGCCGGTGGTGGAGGCATCCGTGTAAACCACAGCATGCCTAGAGACCTGTTCCAGGGGCACTCCTGCCCAGAGAAACGAAAGGTCTGACCACGGGGTGAGGGTTTGGCGGCAGGCCGGTGTGACTTGGACCCGGTGAGTGCCGCGTTACCACGCCCACCTCGGGACTCGGCCATGGAGCCAGTGTTGAAGCGGTCTCATATGAAGCAGCCCCAGCGGCGTCACTGCCGCCGCAGCTGCCATATGCCCCAGGAGCCTCTGAAATTGTTTCAGTGGGACCGCGGACCTGCTCTTGAACGCATTCAAGCAGTTCAACACCGACTGAGCACGTTCCTGCGTGAGGCGTGCTGTCTGATTGACCGAATCCAATTCCATACCGAGAAAAGAGATCCTCTGCATCGGGGAGAGTTTGCTCTTTTCCCAGTTGACCTGAAGGCCCAACTGGCTGAGGTGCGAGAGCACCAAGTCCCTGTGTTCGCACAACTGGTCCTGAGACTGAGGCAGTGTGAGCCAGTCGTCGAGGTAGTTGAGAATGCGAATGCCCTGTTCTCTCAGGGGAACCAGGGCTGCCTCCACAACTTTCGTGAAGACACGGGGTGACAGGGACAGCCCGAAGGGCAGGACCTTGTACTAATATGCCCGTCCTTCAAACGCAAACCGCAGGAATGGCCTGTGGTGCGGAAGGATTGAGACAAGGAAGTACGCGTCCTTCAGGTCAATCGCTGCAAGCCAATCTCGGGGACGGATGCACCCGAAGATGCACTTCTGCGTGGGTCTCTTGAACGGAAGCTTGCCCAGTTCAGGACGCGCAGATCCAAGATTGGTCTCCACCCACCGCCTTTCTTGGGCACAATGAAGTAAGGGCTGTAAAACCCTGTCTTCATATCGGCTGGAGGGACCGGCTCCATCACGTCCCTCGCCAATAGGACAGTGATCTCCCCCGCACAAGCCTTTACTGCTGTGAGGTGGAACCTGGGAGAACGCCGGGCGAACTGAATCGCATAGCCGAGTCAGATGGTCCACAGGAGCCAGCGAGACGAGCTGGGTAGCACTTTTTCCAGGCACCCAGACACTGTACAAGCGGGACCTGCGGGACCACCGACGTACCCGCGGTGGGGCAGCGAGGTGAAACGCAGGGACCCGGCCCGTGTCGGACCAAAGAGGGGTCTAAGTGTGCAGTGCAACACTTACCTGGTTCCACAGTTTGGCAGAGGGTGCGTGAGTAGGGCCTTTGATGACGCTCTCGAACCGCCCACTGCTGCCTGCTGGCGAGAGAGGGAGAAGAGTGTGGTCCGGTGTTGGTCCGTCCATGACTCT
The DNA here is from genome assembly GCA_023376895.1 of Aspiorhynchus laticeps. Classification (NCBI taxonomy): domain Eukaryota; kingdom Metazoa; phylum Chordata; class Actinopteri; order Cypriniformes; family Cyprinidae; genus Aspiorhynchus; species Aspiorhynchus laticeps. The sequence continues at coordinate 5,165,322 of CM041809.1, forward strand.
CCATGCCCTCTTGGGACCCAGAGGCAGAGAGAACCGCTTCTTGTCGAGATTTTTTATTTTTATTTTTTTAAACCAAAGATTCTCCGCCCGGCCCTCCTCCGGGGGAGGGAGAGGTGCATCCACCATCTCCTGAAGCAGTCCTCTTTCACTCTGTGTCGCCCGTCCTGAGGCCTCTTGCTTTTCCGCTCTCCACCAGGTTTGACGGGGGCCCGGACGGGCGGGGCGGCCTGCCTACGCCCAGCTCAACGGCACCGCTTCTGGAGGCTGCTGCGGATGCGGTGCGGGAGCAGGGACGGACGCAGGGGCCGCCCTCGGCGACGAGCAGGCTGGGGCGCTGCAACCAGCGGACGGGTGGAGGCAGCAGCTGCCCGCTGGGCAGGATGTGTTGAATCGCCTCAGTCTGCTCCTAAGCAGCCGAGAACTGTTGGGCCATGCTCTCGACTGCGTCGCCGAATAGGCCAGTCTGGGACACAGGGCCCTTGAGGAACCGAACTTTGTCGGCATCCCCATGTCGACCAGACACAGCCAGGTGACGCTCCTGGACCACAAGTGTGGACATCGCACGACCCAAAGACCACGCAATGACCTTCGTCGCTCGTAGCGCGAGGCCAGAAGTGGTACAAAGCCCTTTCAGAACTTCTGGATCGTGACCACCCTCGTGCATGTCCCCCAGTGCTTTTAGCCTGAAGAACCTGCAGTAACGCCGTAGCGCAAGCGGTTGGCAGCTTCTCCACGGGTCACATAAGCATCGCCGGACAGACCAGACGAGTACCCACAGGCCCGGAAGAGGAAGCACGGTTACCCTGCCGGGTGGAGGCGGTATTAGGACACAATGGCATCGCAACCGACCGCTCCACCGGGGGGCCCCGTATACCCCCTAGCTGCACCACCACCGAGGATGGTGAGGGAGGAGGAGCTAACAGGTCAGTTTCTGGCAGTAAAATGTGCCATCCACAACCTGCTAAGCTCCCCATGCACCTCCGGGAAGAGAGGCACCGGGGCAGGGTGCTGAGAACCAGCACAAACTACCTCGAGAAACCAGTCATCCAACCTCGAGGGCTCGGGACACGGTGGAAGTCTCCACTCGAGCCCTACCCTCTCAGCGGCCCGGGAAAGCATAGCCGTGATTCTGGATCGGACTCAGGCATTGCTACTGCCGTAGCAGCAGCGCAGCCGAATCTTCTTCTCCAGAAATTCTAGCTCACCCTCCGATGCAGCGATCGACATCTGGTCATCGGGAGGAGCACCAGGGATACTGCTGGTACGCCCCTTGTAGAGAGTCCAGCACGTTCCACTGGCAGCTCAACTGGTTTTGGAGTGCAAGAGGAGTGATGGTCCCTCGAGGGTTGGTTCCCTGGAGGGTTTGCCACCACTGTAATCCTCAGACCACCCGTGCCACCACCTGAAGTAGTCCTCGTCTGTCTGCAGCCAGAACGAGAACCAGATCGAGGCAGAGGCATCAGAGCTCCGCCCCTTTCGTGGTAGCGGAGCCTGGCCGCAACTCCAAGATGATCATCTTCCCAGCATGAGAAGATGCCTCATCCACGAACGCCACCTCAGCATGCTTACTGCCCAGGCACGTGAGGCAGTGATCGTGACCATCACCCAGCACCAGGTAACGACCGCATCCAGAAACGCACGGGTGACACGTTGTCTGTAGCAAAACCCAACTCGTCTTTACAAAGACGTAACGTCAAGTTTGCCAGATGCAACGTCGTCTTTAAAAAGACGCACCCGTGAATGCTCTTTTAGGGAAAAAGCTCTTTTAATGTGCTGAAGCGCACAGGGGAGATGGTCACCTGCAACACAAACAGGGGGTAGTGCAACCTGATGTGTGCAATCCACTCGACACGGGAAGAACCACCGCCGCTGAAGCGCCGTACCGCCAGCACGAGAGTCTTCCGAAGAGCGTGCTCAACTCGTTGAATTCACTCGTCAGCAGAAGTCAGGAGCAGAACGATGTAACCGCTCGGCTCCGAAGCGAAAAGCTGAATATGCGCTGCACCTGCTGCCTACTTATACTCACGCTGTGATCAGCAGCAGCTGGATGCAATAATCGCATGCCAATGTGCATTGGCTCGTTTAGTTACACTCGAAGTGGATTGGTCTCTCTAAGCGAGATCCCAATTCGTCGGTCATCCGACGTGACTCGGAGTGACCGACTGATAGGGAACTGGGGTTACATACGTAACCTAAGACATTTTTACACAAATCTGTATAAAGCCGAAACAGATTTTGATGAACCAATTTGTAAGCACTATTTAGATAAATTGGAACTGCCTCGGATAAAGAATCTTTGGAGGCCCCATTAAGTTTGGAGGAACTCCACGTCTCTCTAAAAAGCCTTCAAAAGGGCAAATCGCCGGATCTAGATGGTCTCCCCCCTGAATTATATTTAGAAATTTGGGATCTGGTAGGGATACTTATGCTTAACTCATTTAATTTTGCAATTGAACATGGGGTATTTCATAGAGATAAAAAAAACATCACTGATTTCATTACTTCTTAAAAAAGGGAAAGATCCATTAGATTGTTCCAGCTACAGACCGATTTCGCTTATCCCATGCGATGTAAAAATCTATGCTAAAGTTTTTGCTTCTCGTATGGAGAAGGTAATTCACCGTCTGATCAAGGAGGACCAAACTGGTTTCATCAAGGGGCGCAATGCATCTGACAATATGCGTCGACTCCTTCATATTCTTGACTTTGCGGACTCCCACCCAACCCCTTGTGTGGTCTTTTCACTTGATGCAGAAAAAGCTTTTGACAGGCTAGAGTGGAATTATATGTGTACGGTTCTGCAATGTTTCGGCTTCGGTGAACACTTCGTTTCTATGATTAAGACATTATACCACTCACCTGCAGCATCAGTCATAACTGGTAATATTATTTCCTTCTCATTCCCTTTACAGCGGGGAACGAGGCAGGGGTGTCCGCTTTCCCTCTTATTGTTTTGTCTATCTCTTGAACACTTACCACAAGCCATCAGGAAATCTGAAGTATCAATTAAGATTCATTACCATAATCATAGTATTTCATTATACACTGATGATATTATTCTATATTTAGACCACTTTGATGTTTCAGTCTCTAGTATAATTAAGGAATTTGATAATTTTAGTAGCCTATCAGGATATAAAACAAATTGGAGCAAATCTGCTTTAATGCCATTTAACAATGTTAAGGTTAATTCTTCTATTCCCTCATTTATCCCTATTAAGCAATCTTTCATCTATTTGGGCATTACCATACATAAAAACATTCATAAGATTGCCAGAGACAATTTTAATAACATTTTAGTTAAGGTCAAAAATGACATTCAAAGATGGAAGAATCTTAAAGTCTCTCTCCAAGGAAGAATCTCCACTGTTAAGATGAATTTGTTACCTCGATTTATTTATTTTTCTCTATGCTACCACTTTCTCCCCCTCCAGGTTACTTCAAGGAGATCAACTCCATATTTTCCAAGTTTATCTGGAATGATAAATGTCCTAGAATTAAACTTACCACATTACAACATCCTAATAGTGCAAGAGGACTGGCTGTACCAAATTTTGAATTATATTAAGATTATTTTTATTTGTCACATACACAATTACATAGAGAGTATATAACCAGTAGTGAAATGTATTCTCTGCATTTAACCCATCCTAAGTGAACACACACCCGGAGCAGTGGGCAGCCATGTTACAGCGCCCGGGGAGCAGTTGGGAGTTTGGTGCCTTGCTCAAGGACACCTCAGTTGTGGTATTGAAGGAGGATACCACCAACAATCCCTGCCGGACCTGAGATTCGAACCCACAACCTTCCGCTTACAAGTCCCACTCGCTATCCATTAGGCCACAACTGCCCCATTATTGGTCGTTCCAGCTTAAAGCTCTTCATAATTGGGTTGATCCTCAATCTACAGTTTCATGGAGAGTGATTGAAGCTGACAAGGTTAAACCAAATAGACTTCAAGATATTTTATTTACTGGCACAGGAAAAAAAGGGGATAATTATAAATTTGGTCCGGTTGTGGCTAACTCTATTAAAATCTGGAAAACGGTTGAACGTCGGATAGGTGGACCCTTCAAATTTTGTAACAGTACTCCTTTATGGCACAAATTTAATTTTGTATGCGGAAATCGTCCATTTGTCCAACCCTCTTGGTCCTCTTTAGGTGTAAACACGTGCGGTGATATATATGATAACCAGGGCCTCTGTTCATTTCAGACATTAAGAACCAAATTTTGTCTACCTGCTTCCACATATTTTGTCTTTCTTCAATTACGTTCTGCTCTCAAAGCGTATGGCGTTCCTTGGTCTTCTTCCATTTCCTCTCATCCTATGTGGGACTGGATTGCACCATCTGCTTGTCGGCCATCTGTTTCCTTAATATATACTAAAATTGTTGATTGCATTACAAAACCTCTTTCTATTAAAACTATTTGGAATAGGGAATTATATGACTGTAAGACCTTGGGGAAGGTAGAACGCACACACATCTGAACATAATGGCGAGCACATTCCTGAATTCAGATTTCCTGCCATAAAACCTCGTTATCTGAAGAGACTTTGTTAAAACAAGGAGGAATTGGAGGAGAGCATCGTGAATGTGGTTAAAACAGGACTTCACTGGTTTCTTATCACTTAACCATCATTTAACCAGGATGGAACAAGGATCACTGGATCTGAACATGGTCTGGGGATGATCGCTTAAGCAGTAACTCAATGATGGTATCAAGAACAAAGACGTTTTACGACAAACGTCCAAGCTAAGAAAGACCAGATCACAACAAACAGGACACTCTTATGACCTGGACAACTGACTTTCCTGACCTCCCGTTTCTCTCACATTCCAAACTGAAACACCCCTCAATATCCCTTCTTGGTCAAGGAACAGAACCTTCCAGCTTGTTTCTGTTTATTGACTTTGCTAAAAAGACTCAAAGACTTTTATAAAGTGTTCCAAAAGGACAATTGATAGTAGTCACTACTGCTATTCAAGCTATGTTATCAAAATCAATATATACAATATATTTTACAAAATATATCTGTGTATTTTATGTCATTTATAAGCTGACTGTGTCATTGTAATCAATGGTATGTTTTTATAATCTTTTGAGGTATAATTTTCTCCTGTAAAGTGAGTATTACACTTATAGCATCATATACATGATGTGTTGTTTCTAATCTTTAAATAGAACCCTTTTGAGTTAGTTTTAGCATGAAAGCTATTAATGTATGTCACATACCTTATATTTGGTTTCATATTAACGGTCAGGACAAATGCAAGAATTTGGTGTGCATGGGAAGTTAATATTGAGTATAATAATGTGTGATTAGAACTTGTTAAAAGATATTTTCTTCATGTGACGAAATAACTAAGCAGATAAATTTCCTGCATGGAAAATGAGCCGTGTAGGTGGACCTCCGGCCAGAGGGACAACCTGGTTGGTGGAAGCCTCTGGGGGTTGAACGGAAGGCCTCTGACGTCAGTCCCTTTAAAAAAAGCGGATCCCCGCTCGCTCTCTCTCTCTCTCTCTGCTCGGAAATCGCGCGCTTCTTTGAAACTCGGAGCTACACCAACAAAAGCTCGTAGCCATAACATCTGGCTGAGTTTAAACATTTAACCAACATCTAGTTAAATCTCTGAAGAAAGTCTGAAGCTACGCGAAAGGAACTTCAACATCTAAAGCCATAAGAAATCGAAAAGAACTTCGAGCATCAAAGACACCGAGCAACCAGTCAAGCAACAACAGAAGGGCATCCCCAAGAGTGACGTCACGCAACGACACGCGGGGTTTCCTCGATCAGCGACCATTTCAACTCAAAAGCAAGTAATCAAACATAATCTCTATTCTGCTGAACTGGTCGTATCTATCTCTAAAGTAAAATTAAGAGAGTTCTCCATTTGATGATCGACACGAGTAAAATCGTGTGGAAATAGAACAGTGCTAGATTGTAATCATTCTCAATTAAGTTCATTGCCTGTATGTGTGTGTATGTATGTATTTTGTTTTGTTATTTAGCTTAGTTCATGCATTGTAGTAAGATAGCAAATAAACTCTTGTTTGATTTATAGAGAAGTGTTCTGTGTTCTGTTGTGTAATATTCAAATCAAACTTCGCTCAGATCAAGTTACCTATGCTCATAACTGTCATAAGGTTATTCAAATAATTCTGGATTATTATAGTGTGGCCACGAGAATAAACAGAATTTCTCAGATATACTGAAACCTGACAACTCGCTGGACGATTGTTAAATGAGGTATAAGTTGGACGTTTTGATTAATACCAATTGATCATATCGATATCAAATCGTAAGATTCCCTAAAGCTAAAATAAAGGTTAAACAAAAGAGCTAAATTAAACAATGTAAAATGATTAATTCATTACATAGAATGGTGGAGGATGCGGGCAAATATGATTTGAATATTCATAATCAGAAAAACATATTTTTGTATTTTGCCTATTTTTAACCGGAAGAAATAGTGTAGATACAAAGAGACAGAGTTTGTTTGTGTTTGTGGTACTGTATGCATGGCGATGCATTTTGAATGAATTAAAGTGCAACCTTAGTTGTTTGAGAAATTAACTGCAGTAAAGTATATGAATTGTAAAGTATATGAAAAGTCGCTCTAAAAGCGCAAAAGAGACAAATGAGCGAATTTCCTCATTCCTCTCTTCCATAAGGCCTTAATAGCGATCTGGTTTGTGCGTGTTCCACTTCCGGATATGCTATTTAATCTCCCGGCGAGAATATCAGATTAGCTACCTGTGTATTTCTCTGCCAATCTTTGAGTCACTAAAAAGAGTGAAATCGGACGTGGCGCTCGGGAAGAGTGGCCGAAACGCGTTCTGGGGAGAATAGTTATTGATCTTGATCAAAAATGAATTGTGTGATGAAAAATCCACTGTGTTTTGTCTGTGAAGTTAGATAGAATTAATGTACTAAGGCTCGCTGTGGCCAAAAAAGTGTTTATAATTAATCTATGGATTAATGTATATCTCTCTGAACGAGTTGAGATTGTTAGTGCTATAAAGAAAGAATCTAAATAGCTGCTTTTTGATGGTAGTGTGAAAGATCGATGTTTCATTGATTATCCGGATCTGTGCATCGGAAATGACAGGTTCCCTGACGTCACCATAGTGACTCGTAACTCAGGAAGTGCGCAGGCTCCGTTCCCGCGCCATTTTGAGCTGTTGTAAACAACAGCCTAACAGCCTAGCAAGCTTGGCTAACTGAAGCAATGAGTAGCTTAGGCAACGCTAGTAGCATTGAAGGCTAGCTTTTTGTAGCATGTGGGTTCAAATGCGTGTGTGTTTGCAGTGTGTTTTTGAAGTGTTGATACGAGTTTAACCCTTCACAGCTGAACTCTAACTCACATTTAACTGTTTACATCAGTTCCTTCTCTCTTTTGAATTCACTCATTCTCTCTTATAACTTCTAATGTGAAAGGACTTTAACAATACAAATTTAAATAAACCTTTAATGTGCAAGACAGCTGATTTTCATAGGAAATGAGACCAGCGATGTCACAGGTGCTTTTAACAAGTAGTTGTGTTTAGGTTGTTTTGTTTCATTTCATATTTAGCAGATATTAGTTTCATAACTATTGGGGTTTATTATAAATTAATGATGGGTCTTAGCCTCATTGCTTTGATAGGAAGATAATTAATTTAATTATGATTGCGCTCTCATGATTTTAAGAATCTCATTGGATGAATTGCTATGAAATATTTGAAATTGATAATTTAATTCCATAACTAATCCCAGATGTGAAATTAAATTAATTTCATTAAAATCATTTAATTTCCCGATTCCACATAGACTGATTGAGATAATTATGTGTGCTCTGATAATTTAACAATAACATTAAGATCTTAATTATTAACTATCAAAGTGTTTGATCGTCTGGCCCGGGAACATTTTTAAATTTCCTTTATAATTGAGACGATACGGATTAATTTGTTCTAATGATTTGAATAACACAAGGAATTAGTAATTGGTCAGGCTTAGGGATACGAAATTAGGGATGTGGAATTTGTAATTTAATTTCATAATTAATTACGAATTTGAAAATTCTGATTCAATTTAATAATTAATTACAGTTCCTGTTTCCCTATGTCAACGCTATTGGCTGATCAATGAAATGTAATCGCCTGTAATGTTAATGAAAAATATCATTAAGATTTTAATCCATGACTGCCAATAATGCTATGAAATTTTAATTTCATCTGCAACTCATTAGAGCTTGTATTACCCATTATTATAATCACAGGTGTCTTCTAATATTAATGACAAACATCGTTAAGTTAGATCTTTAACTATAAATCATTGCTCTGAAATTTTAATTCCAGCATTGGCTAATAAGGATCCTACCTCAAAGATACCCTATTGATTAATTTAATCCTAATCAAGCCTATCAAATTTAAATGATAACATCATAAAATTGGAATTAGGAACTACCATTTCTAATTTGAAATTCTAATTTCAGTTGCAATTGAGTTTTGGTTCCAACCTGTTTGGTCTCTCTCCGTCTGTTATTAAATTAACTTTTATAGGTTTCACTTTTCTTAGGCCTGATAGGAGATAGGGCTCCCCCTAGTGCTTGGTTAGTGAAGTGAAATTGCCTCCAGTGTGAGTTACAGCAAGCGGAGTCACCCGTTCCGACTGTACCTGGTGCAGGCTGGAGGGGAAACCCGAATATTTCCGTCCTAGTGTTGCAAAGTGACGGCCCGCAGCAGGCTAGCAATCGGGTATCGGAGGAGGAGTCAACGGTTGACTGGGCGAAGGTGCGGATATACCATCCCGGCTAATCTATTGACGAAGTACGTCGAACTTCGGGTTCGCGCTGACGGATAGACACCGGGACCTAGCCCCGCCCCTCTTCAGGCCAGCAGTCGTTTGACATAACTCACCCGAGTCCCAGCCCGGTTGTGCCAAAAGCCACAGCTGTCTGAGAGGCTCACAGCAATACGGTGGGGGCGGAGTGTTCGGCAAAACCCTTACAGGAGCTCACCTGGTGCGCTCGGGCGGTGGGCCTTGCTGCTGAACACCACTGGAGCAATTTACATTCATCACAAAGCCTAGAGTATAATAACTTTCTAATTAGGAAAACCTTTCTAAGTAAGCAAACCTCCAAAAGAAAAAAAAAGGTTTCCTTAACACTTAGGCCAGTGTGTTTATCCTACTAAAATTAGCAAAGCAAAACCCCTAGGTGCATCGACTCAACAGCGCCTCTGCACTGCCACCTTTGTTACTAATCCTAAATCCTACTCTCACCTTTCTCTCATTTCTTCCTGCTGCTATCCTCTAATTTGACTACTGCTGCTGTTGCTGAGATTTTTGCCTGTGTGAAGATCACAAGTGGAGAACTTTAGCAATCAAAACAGGTATTTGTGGAACTTGAGAACATGTCAAATTTGTTTTCCATTTACCTTCCTCTTTTGTGAAATCCTACCCCGCCAGGTTAAAGCAGGTCCACAGAAGAAAGGCGCCGGAAAACTTCAAGCACGCGAACACTCTAATTAGCTTGTGGTGTCAATTTTGGTCATTAACGGGACCAGTGCTGTCATTGTTATTGTTTTCCTCCACGCCGGAGAAAACTAATCGCAATCACAGACTTGCAAAATTTGTCATTTACAAATCCTCTGATTAGAAGAAACCTTCTTCTTCTTCTTCTCTTTACCTGTTCTCTAGCTGTGCTACCTGTGTGTGTGTGTGTGCTCAATTTTCCCCCCACAGAGGCTACAAATTAGAAGCACGCCCCAGAGGATCACAGTCACAGAGAACCACACCCACCTGTTTTACACAGTCAACACTAGTACACATTCTATATTGCACATCTACACCCCTTGTTTGTTGATTTGTTCTGTTTTGGTTTGTTTGTTTTGTTTTGTTTGTTGTTCTTTTCAAGGTCTGTGTCAGTCGCGGTTCGAGATCTCACTCACCACGCCCAAACATGTCTCACACAACAGGACATGTCGGTCACTGGGAGGATTTGGAAACATGGCTAAGCATTGCAACAAGCAGCCTCCTCCCTAAGGCTGCTGAAACGCTAAAACATCAGACACAAGACCAGCTGGATGACAACATAACAAGCCTAATGTCACAAGACCCAAGTCACAGCTACAATCACAAAGAATTAGCCAAGATCACTGGCTCCTTAAGCCACACACTCATCGCCACCCTCAAGTTGAGCGACAAGCACGCTGCACAATGCCAGCAGGAGCTGACACGCGCACAACGACGCATAGAGCAGCTGGAACTTGAAGCTCAGGAACGACGGGAAGGGTCGGATGAGGCGGAACAAGGCACTGAGGAGGAGATCAACCGGCTAAAAGAAACCCTAGCAGCTACTAGCCAAGAATTGGAACAGGTCAAGGCAGACTATGATGACCGGTCCAAAAAGCTACAGTATGCTGAACAGCTTCTGGAGAAAGCAAAGGCCGACTTCAGAGATAAAAACGGCAGAATCAAAGCCCTTGAAGCTCACCTGGATGAGTCACGAAACGAGGTTAGTCGTCTAACACGACAGCTTGACTACGTCAAAGAGGAATCTGACAGTCTCCAAGAGGAACTCAAGCATGCTTACGAACTGCGTCGTGAGCCATCAAGGACACGACGCGCATCGACCTCACCCCTGCCGAGCAGGACCGGTTCACCTGTTCCTGGACTGACACGTGAGAAAAAGATGGAGGGGGTGGTGTTGAAACATTCACCAACTCACTCTGGAGAACATTACATCACGTTACCTCAGCCAAAAGAATCTGCTGCAGCCAGTCACAGATCATCGCACGGCTTGGACCTAAAAGACCTCGACAAGCTCGCCAGGAACATTGGCAAATTCACCCCGAGCGTGCCAAATAGCCCAAATGTCCAAGCGTATCTCCAAGATATCGATTTCCATCTGGAAATGCGACCTAACGTTACGGACAAAGATAAGACTATATTTACTTCGAACGACATCCAGTTCTGAAGTTCGCAGCTTCCTGGACAGGCAGCCTGCTCGCACAAAGAACGATTACCAACTGCTCCGAGAAGCCCTCATTAAAGAGTTCTCTGACCCTGAGTCCAAACAAGGCCTCGTGGCTGCCCTGGAGATGAGACAAGGACGTCACGAACCTCCTCAAGCCTACTACAGCCGACTCAGACGGGCATACTTTGGAATTCGCAACGAACCTGACATGGAGGATGAACTGAACTTTAAAACTCTCTTCCTACGAAACCTTCATCCCAGCGTAAGCCACCATCTTGGAGTTCTCGCATGTCCACGGACAATGAATACTCAGCAGTTGCGGGACTTGGCGCAGAAAGCCTACGGCAAACAAAAGATGGCCTCAGAAAAGAATGCCAGAACCCCAGCCGTTCTTGACTTCAACACTCAAAATCAAGGGCTGGCGCTAGAGGGCGCTCAACGCCAAGACAATGCCAAGCCGCCACCCAGGGAGTGGAATGCACCCTCGTCCAACAAAGAACGAGACTCCCACGCTGGTACCCGATCTAAACCGAGGTACGAACGCTGGGATGGACCACGTGGACGTCAACGCTCACCTGGACGACACTGGGAAAAGACATGGGACCAGTCAAGGCCACACGAAAGTCATTGGGAGAGATCGTGGAACCAGCCAAGCTCATTTGGAAATCAAGAGGGAAAAACTCATGGGAATCCAATGGAAACTCCAAGGGAAGACGACAAACTCACCCTGGAGCAACCAGCCCAAGGAATCAACGAAAGAATTCGCAAAGATTCCAAGCTGACCGAGCTCAAACTGAACCCACACAGGAACAAGAGACACCACCGTGTTTCGACTCACAAGAACTGATGAAAATGATGATGAAAGAATTCTTCCAACGGAAGGAGGAAGATCGGAAATGGGAAAAGAAAGAGAAACCAGATTCAGCCTGACTAGCGGCCGGACGAGATGGCAGCGACCAGTTGACACAACCAGCCAAGGAGAACAGCACTCCTTCACCTCACTCTCAGAGAACCGTAATCACACTAACTTCAGATGGACACGAAACCCCACCTGAAAACCCAGCAACAGAGTTAGACACTAACTCAACACCTAATGCTCCAAATTACAGCAGCGTCCAACAAACACCTGCTGACGAAACCCCTCAAGTTCCTGAAAGTGCTGTCTTGGTCATCTGCCACTCCTCCGAAGAACGCCCCATCAGCCCTGATATCCTAACTGTTTCCTCCCAAACTCCAGTCCCTCAACTCCTAGGTGATCTCATTGAGAAAGGTATAGCCAGAAAATTCTACCTCTCCATCATCATCGAACGACACATCAGAGTCGAAGCCCTCCTCGATACGGGAGCCGACATTACTCTAATGTCTACCGAACTCCTGGAGGAAATCCAAGAAAGATCAAAGAGGACTAACAGAACCCTCAAACTCCAAAAGTGTGAACTAAACCTTCAAGCATACTCCCACACGGGCCTACAACTAAAACATGTGGCCCCAATTCACCTAACGGTGGGATCGATGGACCTCGTCCATCCGTATACGTTTCACCACTTAAAAAGTATCCACTCCTCATTGGGAAAGATCTGCTTAATCGCTTCGAACCTCTAATAGACTTCAAGCACCTAAAGATGTGGACACAAGTCCGTGAACCTCTGCCTTGCCAGGCGTTAGACTCCAACGAGTCGCAGTGTCAAGTCACCGACACCGTCCCTAAGTCACTGATCGACGATGCAGTAGCAAAGCCAGGATCTGGACCAAGCACAAACAGCAAGGACAAGGACCCTCTCCTCTGCTCACTGCAGGAGCCTGAATCAAACGCAGGCCCCCTTCGAATCATGACTGCAATAGATGTCCAAGGCACATCAGTGTCCGACACGGCACTAGCCCTGTGGGCAGAGAACTCAGCCATCAGCCTGAAGCTATTCAAAACATTGAAGCAAAGACATCAGTGTCTACCACATGTCACTAAGCACAGCCGCTTCCCTCTCAGTCCCTGGTCGACAACCATGGCCACATCCAAGATCATCTGCGCTCTGGACATATGATGGAACAACAGACAGCTAACTCACTACTTCCTCGTTGTCTCAGACCTGCCGCATGACATCTACATTGGAGCGGATATCCTGGTCCGGCTCAATGCTTGCATTGATACCGTAAATGACATCATATGGGCTCCCCTGTCACACCAACTGACAACGTCAGTCAACCTCAAGAATCTCCAATCCGGTCAAACCATGCCAGACGCATGTGCTATGATCACGGAGCAAGAAGCCACAATACCTGCCTACAGCAAGAGTGTCAGCGTCCGCCTCAACATGCGACCTGGCCAAATGCTCAACAGTAAGTTAGGTTTCTTCCAACCTTCCAGGACCTGCCTAAAACTCGGACTGACTCTGGAAGCCACACCTCTCATTGAAGTGTCATCTCGTGCTGTGTATGTGTTGTTCAACAACTGTACGGCCCAAGACATCCACGTTCCTAAAGCCAATCACCTGGGATGGCTCATCAGCCAGGCGTTCCACGACTTTGAACTGATGGTACCTGTCATAGGCCCTATACCCACACAGCTAATGTCAGACGACTACGACGACACCGTAACGTTCACAAAACCCCATGAAGTGATTGCCATCACATCCATTCTGCCGGTGTCCAGAGAAAGCGTCTGCCGGTCAGAACTAACAGATGACACTCATCTCGCTGTCTATGCTGTCTCAACACAGCCTGCGACAGAATCACCTACACAGGTGACCATCGGGGCCCAAAGCCCCTCAAATGACCTCACTGCAGAAGAACCCTACGCCGGGTTCAACGCACAAGTTCAACAGATCCTGAGTGAGGTAGATGCCCTCCACAATGAAGCGGATCGCCAAGGACTCAAAGAGGTTCTGCAAAAATACAAGGACTCCTTCGCAAAGGATTCCCTGGATTGTGGACTGACAAACATCCACACTGTGCGCATCCCGACAAACCCAAATGCGCCACCCACATTTGTGCGGCAGTACAAGATTCCAATAGCGTCATACGAGCCAGTGCAAGAGATTGTTGACTCCATGCTGGAAAAGGGGGTCATCCGGCCCTGTAACAGCACATACTCTGCCCTGATATGGCCAGTCCTAAAACCAAACGGCAAATGGCGGCCCACCATCGACTATCGCAAGTTGAATCAGCAAGTACCATTGTCACGATGGCCTATGACCCAGTTGGATCAAGAAATTCCAAAAATCAAAGGCTCAACGATCCTTTCCACACTGGACGTCGCCTCCGGGTTCTGGACAATCCCTGTCCATCCCGATGACCAACACAAGCTGGCATTTACCTTTGGCAATCGACAGTACACCTTCACACGGTGTCCCTTCGGCTATGCCAACTCACCAGCAGAATTCAACATCTTCCTGAACAAAGCATGCCCTGACGCCAGAGCCAGAGGCAACCTTGTCTATGTAGATGACGTTTTGATGAAAAGCTCAAGTGTGGAAGACCACCTCAAAGAGATCAATCACGTCCTGAACCAGCTGACAACGGCAGGAGCCAAGATCGCCCTTCACAAAGGACAGTGGTGCAAAACCAAGGTGAACTATGTCGGATTGCTTGTCGGAAGAAACGGCATCGAGCCACAGTCTAACCGCACCCAAGCAATCCAAAGCATAAAGCCGCCGACTAACATCTCTGAGCTGCGAAGCTTTCTGGGAGTGTGCAATTATTCACGACAGTTCATCGAAAACTACGCTGACATCGCACGACCACTAACTTCCCTCCTGAAAAAGGATGAACACTTCGTTTGGACGGAAACACAGGACACAGCAATGGGCCAGCTCAAACAGCGCCTGTGCTCTGCTCCGTGCCTTGCCTACCCAGACCCAGGAAAATAATTCTATCTGGACGCTGTATTCTCCAGTCATTGCCTCAGTGCAGGCCTATACCAGCTCCATGACAAAGACAAACGAGTGGTCGCTTATGCCAGCAAAACGCTGCTTCCCCCAGAATGCAAGTACTCAAACTGCGAAAAGGCTTTGCTTTGCACTGTGTGGGCTATCCAGCGTTTCTCTAATTACATCGGTGCACAGAAAGTCATCATCGAGACTTGTCATCAGCCGGTCACCTTCCTAAACAGTCAACGCATCAGAGATGGCGTGGTGACCAACGCACGCATAGCTACCTGGCTAATGACACTCCAAGGACGAGACGTCGAGGCAAGATATGCTCAAAACTTCAAATCTTCACTTGGAAACGGGCTAGCAGCCTGCCAAAACTGTTCAACGGACACGCTGCATACTCCAGCGGAACCTAAAGAACCGCCACAACCTCAACTGATGAATCACAGGTACTTCGAGGAGAATGTATGTGAAGGAATGCCCACAGCATATGTCGACGGCTGCTCCTACAACCACAAGGGCAATTTACAAGCTGGAGCGGGAGTGGTCTGGCTCAACAACGACCCCTGCCCACCGCAGCAATTCAACTTAGGCCCTCGCTCATCGCAATATGCTGAAATAGCAGCCGTCCTCATCACACTTCAGATGGCGGCATCCCACAACATCAAAGAACTCCTCATCTGTACCGATTCGAACTATGCCCGTCTAAGCTTCACATGCCATTTAGTTGGATGGAAACAGAATGGATTCAAGACAGCTAACAACAAGCCTGTCAAACACCAGGAACTCTTCCAAGCAGGCGATGCCATTGTCACTGAACATGACATTATCGTTTATTGGAAAAAGGTTCGAGGTCATTCACGTCAACCAGGACAAGACAAAGACTTCAATGACCAAACCGATGCCCTCGCCAAAGCAGGTGCATTACACGGAGAGACATTTCAAGCCCTCCCTCCCAACCCTTCAGTAGCGGCCATAACCCGCCGCCAACACGCCACTGGCGTACAAACCCCCACCTCCTCCCACATTGCCATTTCACCTCAGTTCGCTGCTAACGATCTCCTCGCACTTCAAAATGCGGATCGAACACTGCGAACTATGGCAGCTCAAATTTCCGACCCTTTAACTCATCCTATTTCCACCTCCGACCTAGCTGCTTCCTCCGAGCTCCGCACGCTCCACTCAATGAAGCACATGCTGCATCTAAGAGACGGTGTGCTCACGTATGTCCCTGAGCCCCTAACTACGCCAAAGCTCGTAGTCCCTCACGACCAAAGGGGGATGATGCTGACACACGCCCACGATGCACCATGCGCAGGACACCACGGCGCCAAGGCCACCTATGAAACACTCAAGCAAGTAGCATACTGGCCTGGCATGCAGCAAGACGTGGCGGAATACGTAAAGGGATGCCTGGTGTGTTGCCAGTTTCAACCGGCAAACCCAAACCACCGAGCCCCACTGCAAAGTAAAGGAATGACTTTCCCCTGGTCGGACCTCCAAATAGACTGGGTAGGACCCCTGCCACGGTCAACGCGAAGTAACAAATACTTCCTCACCGTGGTCTGCGAATTCACGAAGTGGATAGAGTGCCTCCCAGCTCCCAATGATACAGCAGAAACAACAGCCTGCCTGTTAATGAACCACATCTTTTCAAGATTTGGACTGCCTTTAAGGGTCAACTCTGACCGCGGAACCCACTTCACCGCCGACATCATGCAGGAAGTGTGGAAACTCCTCGGTGTACAGGCCAAGCTCCATATAAGCCATCACCCAATTTCCTCGGGTCAAGTTGAACGGGCCAATAAAACAGTGGTCAGCATGTTGAAGAAGTATGTGTCCGCCAATCAAAAGGATTGGGATATTAAACTTCCGCTGGTACTGATGGCTGCTCGAGCCACCCCTCACAAGTCTACCGGCGTACCCCCATTCACATTGATGACAGGGAGAAACATGATGCTACCGCTACACCTGCTGTACCAACCTGGTGACCTGAACCTCGTCACCGCCTATACCACTCACCAATACCTGGAAGAGTTGCATCAGCACCTGAGAACGACTTTCGCCTTCGCTCAACAGCAACTACAACGAAGTGCGGAAGGTCGTAAAGCCTACTACGACCAAAAGGCCTCTCACCATGAGTTTAATGTCGGAGACAAAGTGTGGTACTACAGCTTCGCCCGACCAAGGCAGAACGCTCCCCATCGCCTGTCAAAGAAGTTCCTACATCACTGGACAGGACCCCACGCGATTGTAGACAAGCTCTCACCTGTCGCCTACCGAATCAAAATCGGACAAGGGCGCAGCGAGCCAGTCCTTCGATGGGTCCATAGAAACCAGATAAAGAGGCACCAGAGCTCCAGCCGACCGGAAAAGGGGGAAGATCAAACCCACTGACACAGACCGACAATCCTATGCTCTACACCACACTAACCTAATTTCTGTTGTTAGGAAAACATATAGCGACCTTGTTGAGAAGCAACACTTACACTCTCTCCTCAGCTGCACTGCTAGAGTCAACCTCTAGTAGAGAGGAGTTACTTCACACATGTGACACTCGTTTGCTGCCTAACCTCATTCGTTGTCCTTGTGCCGCCGTTTCTCGTTTTGTTGTTTCCTTTCACCTGTGTCTCTCTTTGTTTTGTTTTTTTGTTGTTGTTTTTTCTCCTTCTTCTTTCACTATAATTTCCTCTCCCCTCTAGTCCCCTCATCAGGGAACTCCCTTTACCAGTTATTTAAATCAAGGTCCCAAAATTAAGATTGACTCCCTTCAATAAGTCGTTGTAACTCGTTGTGAGAACCGTTATCAACCGATCGAGGCGACCCGCCAAATCATGACAGACATGCTACGTGAAGTAAGTCCTCGATTGATAACTTAGCCATGGGTAGGATTGCACACTACTTGATACCTCTTAGACCTTGTCCAAAACATCCTAACTTCGGCCACCGTGGGCCCTGCTAGTCCCATCCAAACCCATCTCGCCTTTTCCCTGGGTAGCGCTATTCCCTTGTACGTAGACCCGGAAGCAGGCGACTTGGCCTTTCTCCTCAGTTTGCCCATTATCGACTCTAATAGCATTTACCGGCTCAAAGACATTGTGAATGTGGGATTTTGGCAAGGGAATGGTTTTAACACCTATGTCAAAATCCACACTCCTGAAGTCGTTGCGTATCACGATAACAACGAGCAGTTGTACTTGGCCCCAAACCTAAGGATGTGTACGCGCACGAAGGACATTCACTTCCTTTGCCCGAGTAAACATTTCGTACGCGATAATACTGAGGGCATCTGCGGCCTAGAATCTATTAGACCCAACACTAGCTGCCCCGCCGAAGTGACACCACGTTCTCAAGTTGAGGTAACGCAAGCCGAAATCATCGGAAACCGATGGCTGGTCAACACCCCGGCACAAACAGCTACCCTCACATACGATCAACACGACACAGCCACACGCATTAACTTGCCCAACCAAACTTTATGGATCACTGTCCCTAAGGGCTCGGTCCTCCATATCGACGAGTTAGCATCGTATCACCTTACCGACGACGAGTATCAGGCTGAAATCGAAATCTCGCCCTTCTTCAAACAGCACTCCTTCGTCCTTGATCCAGAATTGGAAGAAAGGATCAAGGAGGAAGGAATGCAACTTATTGACTTGACTCCTGTTGATACAGCTTTAGAAGCTATCGCTCGCCTTCCGCCCGCTGGCGCGCCTATTATTCGGTCTTGGTCTGCCGCTGACACAGCGCTTTGCATCTCTACTATTGTAGGGTACGTTGTGACATTGACACTGGCCTTCCTCCTACACAAGCGAGTGAATGCAATTCAATAGTCTTTCAACAAATGCACGTCAGGCGTCCCACGTATTTTCCGACGTGATAAAACCGACCAAGAACCCGAACCTGAGAACTCAACCAACCTGCTTGAGATCACGCCTATACCGCCTCGTCGAACCCCTGACAATTAAACCAATCGGAATGACTCAATTGCTGGTAATCCTAAAGAATGCACCCCTACATCCTCTCAAGTTCCTAACCTGTCCTTTCCCAAATTACCCTGCACCAGGATTCAGTCAGTGATGGAGATGTTGTTTGTGTCTTGTGTGTGCCTGTTCTCCCTGCTTCTTGTTCCAGTGCCCGCCGACGTTCGCAATGGGAACCTCACCGAGCAAAAGGGGGATGTGTAAGACCTTGGGGAAGGTAGAACGCACACACATCTGAACATAATGGCGAGCACATTCCTGAATTCAGATTTCCTGCCATAAAACCTCGTTATCTGAAGAGACTTTGTTAAAACAAGGAGGAATTGGAGGAGAGCATCGTGAATGTGGTTAAAACAGGACTTCACTGGTTTCTTATCACTTAACCATCATTTAACCAGGATGGAACAAGGATCACTGGATCTGAACATGGTCTGGGGATGATCGCTTAAGCAGTAACTCAATGATGGTATCAAGAACAAAGACGTTTTACGACAAACGTCCAAGCTAAGAAAGACCAGATCGCCACAAACAGGACACTCTTATGACCTGGACAACTGACTTTCCTGACCTCCCGTTTCTCTCACATTCCAAACTGAAACACCCCTCAATATCCCTTCTTGGTCAAGGAACAGAACCTTCCAGCTTGTTTCTGTTTATTGACTTTGCTAAAAAGACTCAAAGACTTTTATAAAGTGTTCCAAAAGGACAATTGATAGTAGTCACTACTGCTATTCAAGCTATGTTATCAAAAGCAATATATACAATATATTTTACAAAATATATCTTTGTATTTTATGTCATTTATAAGCTGACTGTGTCATTGTAATCAATGGTATGTTTTTATAATCTTTTGAGGTATAATTTTCTCTTGTAAAGTGAGTATTACACTTATAGCATCATATACATGATGTGTTGTTTCTAATCTTTAAATAGAACCCTTTTGAGTTAGTTTTAGCATGAAAGCTATTAATGTATGTCACATACCTTATATTTGGTTTCATATTAACGGTCAGGACAAATGCAAGAATTTGGTGTGCATGGGAAGTTAATATTGAGTATAATAATGTGTGATTAGAACTTGTTAAAAGATATTTTCTTCATGTGACGAAATAACTAAGCAGATAAATTTACTGCATGGAAAATGAGCCGTGTAGGTGGACCTCCGGCCAGAGGGACAACCTGGTTGGTGGAAGCCTCTGGGGGTTGAACGGAAGGCCTCTGACGTCAGTCCCTTTAAAAAAAAGCGGATCCCCGCTCGCTCTCTCTCTCTCTCTCTGCTCGGAAATCGCGCGCTTCTTTGAAACTCGGAGCTACACCAACAAAAGCTCGTAGCCATAACATCTGGCTGAGTTTAAACATTTAACCAACATCTAGTTAAATCTCTGAAGAAAGTCTGAAGCTACGCGAAAGGAACTTCAACATCTAAAGCCATAAGAAATCGAAAAGAACTTCGAGCATCAAAGACACCGAGCAACCAGTCAAGCAACAACAGAAGGGCATCCCCAAGAGTGACGTCACGCAACGACACGCGGGGTTTCCTCGATCAGCGACCATTTCAACTCAAAAGCAAGTAATCAAACATAATCTCTATTCTGCTGAACTGGTCGTATCTATCTCTAAAGTAAAATTAAGAGAGTTCTCCATTTGATGATCGACACGAGTAAAATCGTGTGGAAATAGAACAGTGTTAGATTGTAATCATTCTCAATTAAGTTCATTGCCTGTATGTGTGTGTATGTATGTATTTTGTTTTATGTTATTTAGCTTAGTTCATGTATTGTAGTAAGATAGCAAATAAACTCTTGTTTGATTTATAGAGAAGTGTTCTGTGTTCTGTTGTGTAATATTCAAATCAAACTTCGCTCAGATCAAGTTACCTATGCTCATAACTGTCATAAGGTTATTCAAATAATTCTGGATTATTATAGTGTGGCCACGAGAATAAACAGAATTTCTCAGATATACTGAAACCTGTCAACTCGCTGGACGATTGTTAAATGAGGTATAAGTTGGACGTTTTGATTAATACCAATTGATCATATCGATATCAAATCGTAAGATTCCCTAAAGCTAAAATAAAGCTTAAACAAAAGAGCTAAATTAAACAATGTAAAATGATTAATTCATTACATGACCTTAATTTATCTGTCGACTGGGAGAGAGTGTGGTCTAATCTCAGCTTAACATCTAAAAATCTAGCTCATCGTCTTATTCACTTCAAAGTCATTCATAGAGCATACATAACTCCTTACAAAAGATTTAAAATGAAACTACAGTCAAATTCGAACTGCCATATATGTAACACTGCATCATCAGGCACTTTTCTGCATATGTTTTGTGAATGCCCTGTCGTCATCAGTCTATGGACATATGTAAACCTGGTTTTGTCATCATTACTGCGAATTGATTGGTCTGTTAACCCAAGTTTATGTCTTCTTAATGATGATTCTGGTCTCTGTATTAGTTCAATGCAAAAGAAAATGTTATTTGCTGGTTTTACAGCTGCGAAGAAGACAATAATACAGAACTGGTTTACACCACACATGTGTAGAAAAACATATTGGATCCGTAGCCTCCTGCAAATAGTGATGTGTGAATGTGCAACGGCACGAGTCAGTGGGGCCAAGCCTTCGACCATTGATGCTTGGCAGTGTTTTCTTTTTGATATACGTGATTGTATAAAGGAGTGACTTGTTTTGTGTTTTTATTTTTCCTTCCCACTCTCCCTCCCTTTTGACTGGAATTTGAGATATTGAGTATATGTCTGTTGTTTTGTTTGGTTATATTTTGGATATGTTATGTGTGAAAAAAAAATGTTGATAACAAAAAAAATATTAAAGATATAAAGTCTTGTTTTCTTGGAAAAAAAAGATAATAAATTAAGTGACTTTATGCTTAAAACAAGAAAAAAAAATCTGCCAATGAAGTATGAAAAATAAAACTCTTTCTTGCTTTGAAAGTTTTTTTTTTCTTATCCCAGTGGCAGATTTTGCTTCCCCTTGGTTTTAAGTATAAAATAAAAAAATAGTAAAAAAATCACCTATTATTGAATTAATAAATCAAATTTATTTTAGAAAACAGTGAACAAGAAAAAAAATAAACATTTCAAGTAAATGTATCTTGATTTAAGAATGATTTGATATTTGTATTCAAAAACAGACAAAAATACTGAGCCAGAAAAACATTTTTTTTTTTGCACTGTTTAGTTTTTTTATGTAGGTTGTTATCTGAATTAACTGCCACATTGTTGTATGCTATTCTGTTTTATAACATCGATTTCATATTTATCTGTATATTTTCTAATGTCACCAGGCCTTACACTTACTATTTGTGAGCACAGACAGTTGTTACGCCTGACCTTTTCATTAG